>CAUJNA010000024.1:322500-358345 GCA_963377175.1 Effrenium voratum | reverse complement strand
GTTCTTCACACGGATCTTTTGGACAAGGAAGAGATGGACTTGCTGAAGGACAACCCGAAGTGTTTTGCATGGTTGCCTGCTATGTGATTTGGCTGCAGGTTCAAGTTCCTTAGGCAAGCAGAGGTCATGACTGCCCTTGGCCCTTGTTGCCCAACTTGTTGCAAACATGCCTTGCTGGCCCATGTTGGATGTCTTGTTGCCTCATGTTGGTCGGCCGTCTCGATGTATCATGCTGGTCCACGTTACATTTGCTGGGGCATGTTGCACTTGTTGCTTTGATTTGTTTTGCTGGCACATGTCATGATGGCGCATAATGTGCAGGTCTTGTTGCATCCGCTGTGCTTCGAACTTGATGTGTCATGTTGTGGTGTGTTGCTCCATGTTGCAGTGTTCCAAGTTGAGCCCACCTGAAGACTTGAGTTTGGCATGTTGGCCCATGTTGCACCGTTGCCCATGTTGCCCATGTTGCCCATGTTGCCCATGTTGCCCATGTTGCCCATGTTGCCCATGTTGCCCATGTTGCCAATGTTGGCAATGTTGGCTTAGCGGCTTATGTTGCCCATGTTAACCCATGTTGCCATGTTCCATGTTGCAGGCAGGGCATGCTGACCATGTCGAGGGCATGTTCCACGGGATGCTGAGACTGGAGTTGCATGCCAACCCGAGGTCAGGATTTCAATTGACTTCCTGGGCGGTCCAGAATATGAAGTTTGCGAGGGCATTGAAGAACCCAGCTTTTGTCCTCCTTTCAGACCAGGACAGTCCTGCTGCGGAACGCTGTGTCTACACCCTTCTCACCCAGCTGTTCAAAGCAGGGTGGACTCTGGAGGTTGCTCCAAAGGCAGACGCCAAAAGGTTGGAAGCGCTTCCAATACCTGCTGGCGAGATCCCTCAGACCAGCCGCAAGATTTACCTGGTGCAGGGGGCAGCGAGCATTGGCAAGCAGTACATTCTTTGCTGCTGGGAGCTCACAACCGAAAGAGATTTCAGGGCATTTTTGCGGCAGCATGAAGTCAAGATGTTCAAGCATTGCCAGCCTGAGGCTTATTACAAGTTGCTCTTGTCCAGAAAGCCTGCGAAGCTTCAGGCGTTCGATTTCGAGCATGACATGGGCGCTGCAAGCAGCAGCCAAAAGGAGGAAGCTCTACAGGTTCTGGCAGGCGCCCTTGGCCCAGGGTGGGGGAAATTCAGGCTGGAACAGTCCTTTACATGGGGGTGTGTGAGCTTCAAGCATCACAAACGTGGAGGGCTGCAAGTTGATTGCCCTCGTCGCAGTCACATCCGTCATCACCAGACGAGTGGAAAACGAATGCTCTGCACATACTCAAGCAACTACAAAACTGAGGAGCAGCGCCATGAGGCTGTGCAGCGCATGAAGTGGTGGAGCATTAGAGGCCTTGAGGAGTTCTGTCGAAGCCATTCTGCTCACCAAGAGATCAAGAAGCAGGTTCAGAAGGCGCCGCTGAGCGCTTTGCCTTCAGACCAGGAGCTGGACGCGCAAATGCCGCCAGCAGAAAGAGCTCTAACTGACGACAAAGGGAAGAAGCCAAGGCAAGCGAATAGACCTAAAAAGAAGGCAAAGGCTGCGGCAAAGGCATCAACAACAGTGATCGCTGCTGAGCCGAAGAAGGAAGCTTCGTCTGATTCTGATTCAGACTCTGATTCTGGCTCTGGCTCTGGCTCAGGCTCCTCAGATTCAGATTCCTCGTCTTCATCTTCCAGTTCTTGATCGTCTTCCAACAAAGACAAAGGGCAGCGGGCAGTGACCACGAGCAGAAGGCCAGGCGTGTGTTGCTCAGATCGATCGGGCTGGGATGGGTGTGGCAAGGAATGAAGGAAGAGTAAAATTAAGGTTCTACAAAGATAGTGTTAAGGGCAGAGGACATGCTTAGTTTGTTGCTCTCAGCAGGTGATGACTTTCAAGCTGTCTTGGAGTTGGTTTTCGCGCAAGTGTGGCGTGTTGAGGTTGCAGTTTGAACCCTCGCACCAACCAATTGTTGTTGGCATGTTTCCGATTGTGACCTCATGGCATGTTCCTTGTGTGTGCCTTTCGCATAGAAGCTCAAGCCAGGCATGGGACTGGCTGCTTTGGCGGTCATGGGGTGGCATTCATGCTGTGTGAGTCATGCTGTCACAGCGCGCGCAACATGTACATCATAGCCAGCAAGCAATAACTTGTGCAGCCAATGTGCATCGTGCATCACGCATGTGCGGCTACATGACTTTACCAACCTTCGACCTTGCCTGAGCACAGCCATGAGTTCTTTCCAGCAGTCCCCGCCTTGGAAGAGGCTGCGTGGCAAAATTTGGCAAGTTGTGTTTTTGTTCAGCTTCAGGTTTAGCTTTGAGAGCAAGCCAAGAGGAAGTCAAGTGTTGAGCCGGTAATAAAGCCTACTGAGCTCCTTTTTTGCCACCCTTGCTCAGGGCCCGGGCTGACAACAAGAAGAAGAATGAGAATGAGAACGCCCGGCCGGAGATCACAAGTTCGGCCCGCCAGGCGCAGGTCCAGGTGAGCTTCCTCACTGTGAACTACCAGTTCACAATCCCAGCTCCCCCGCCTCCGCCAGCGTTTCCACCTCCACCATTCCCGCCACCGCCTTTGCCATGCAAGCCGCCCCCAGTCCCGATAAGATTGCAGCCTGCGAAGAGGCCGAGAGCGAGAACACCATCGCCGCCGTCGCCGCCATCGCCATCGCCGTCGCCGCAGAGACCAATCGCTGCTTCGCCTGCGCCTGCGCCTTCGAGACCAAGACTCGGACCGCCGGCGCCACCGCCGCCGAAGGCAAAGAACACAAACAAGAACAGGAAGCAGAGGGAGAAGCAGAAGGAGCAGAAGGCGATGGCCAAGGCAGCAGCCAAGGCCAAGACATTGGCGGCAATGGCGGCAATTGCGGCAATGACAGTGAAGCAGGCGCCGATGACACCGATGACGCCAAAGGTCAAGAAGATGCCAAAGAGGCCGAGTCCAGTCCTGCCACTGCCAGTCCTCAAGGGCACAGTGGCAATGGTAGTGGCGGCCGGTGCCGCCGCCGGTGCCGCCGCCGCCGCCGCCTCCACTGAGTGCCCCAAGGCTTCCATGGCTTCCAAGGACTCCAAGGACGCCGCAGAAGATGACGATGAAGATGATCAGACCAGGGGCATTGGGGCAGATGGACCAAGGCCTCCGAGGCCTCTGAGACTGAGGTGAGCAAGAGTGAGTGTGAGGTCATTGAGGACGCTCTGGAGTCCCTGGATGCCTGGAGCCTTGTGAGTGGGATGAGCCGGATGAGCCGCTGAGCGGACTTTGAACTGGCAAGTGCTGGACAGCCCCCGCAAGGCTGCCACAGCTGCCAACTGAGCAGGAATTGATGGAATGGCCAGCCGCCCAAGACAGGCCAGCCAAAGGCAAGCCAGTCACATGGTCCCAGCGTGAAAAAGGCGGTCTCTGCACTTAGGGTTTAGGGTGACCTTTGGATTTCACCACAATCTGGCAAAAACTGAAAAACACTTCAGGTCCACTATTTTTGCGTTTGTGCTTCCATTTGTTGATTCTGCCTGTGATGGAAAGCCAGCAGGGAGGCCCGCGATAGTCAGCACTACACCCACGAAAATTCCGGAAAGGCCCACGAAGGTGCCACACAGCCCCACAAAGGTTCCACGAAGGTCCACGAAGGTCCTCGAAGGTTATGTAAAGGGCGAAGATGACACCCCCCTGGAGGCCACGAAGGTCCACGAAGGTTCCACGAAGGTCCACGAACACGAAGGTGCACGAAGGTGCACGAAGGTCCACGAAGGTCCACGAAGGTCCACGAAGGTCCACGAAGCTCCACGAATTTCAAAATTCGTGGCCCTGGCAATGTTTTCCATTTTTCCAGAACACTACAGAATTTGCAGTTGTGGGAGTTTTCAGGCATGGGGCAGCAGATTCTTGCCATGTCTCGCCCAGTATGCCACATTTTGCGCTGGCAGGCAAAAAGCCAAAGAAGAAGACAAGACTGGCCGGGGGCTTCTGGCATCTGGAAAGTGAAAAAAGGTGTTCATTGCCATGCTGGCAATGCTTGGTTGAATTTGCTGTGCCATGTTGGACATGTTGGACTGCTGTGCCATGCTGAATCAAGCGCTTGATGCCAGTGGTTGTTGAGTTGCTAGCTTCAGCATGTTGGGCTTGATGTGCATCAGCAAGTTTGATGTGCATGTTGACATTGAAATGTCGAGTTTGTTGTGGCTGTGACCTTGTGTCCTAGTTAGCGACAGCGGCTTGATCATTGTGAAGCTTTTCAGGCTGGCAGTAATATTGTTTGACCGACCTGTTGCACGCCCAGCCGCCAGTATGGAATCTATGGAAGCTTCCTTGGTTCTCGACTTTGACGAGGATGCGATGCAGGGGGTGTCCCAGGTTGACCAGGCTGCTCAGGCGCTGCCTGCTTTGGCGCCGATGGCCACCAGCGCCGGCGCCGGGGCCGCCGCAAAGGCATGTGACTGACCCTCTCAGTGAGCAGCCTTTGAAGACAGGCATTTGCTGGTTGTCACCTACATGCGACAAGAAGACATATGCCAAGAGCAAGTTCTGCAGTGCCCACAAGAAGGAGGCAGAGGCGTTGAAGCGCGACGCAGAGAAGAGCGGCAAAAACGCCCTGCAGTTCTACTTGTCCCAATGCTCGTCCCAGACGCTGTACTCCAAGATGCTGATTGAGTTCATGGGTAGGTGCCAGAGCAGGGGGAAGGGCGCAGGTCGGGAGCGCTTCAACTGGGTTCAGTACCAGGAGACATGCTACAGATCCAGGGAGGTCAGGCGCGGCTCCAAGGACCAGATGAGACTTGGCCACATGTCACAGGTTTTCGCTCTCACCGTCACCAGGGTCACGGGTCACCGGGATGCTCTCATGCTGAATGATGCTGCCTCATGCTGCGGCTGCATCATGTTACCCCATGTTGCCAGTTGAGCCACGCCCAAATGTGTCACTGTTGGTTCGCATTGCCGCTTTGCCTCATGCTGTCACTTTTGAGCATGTTGCCTGGTTCATGTGTCGACTGCGTGCGGCATGTTGAACATGTTGCCCCATGCTGACTCAAGAGGCTTTAAAGATACCTGACACCCCAGCGCTGCTTGATTGATGCTGTTGGCTGCCGCATGTTGCCGCATGTTGCCGCATGTTGTTGCCGCATGTTGCCGCATGTTGGGCATGTTGCCCATGTTGCCGCATGTTGCCGCATGTTGCCGCGTGTTGCCGCATGTTGCCGCATGTTGCCGCATGTTGCCGCATGTTGCCGCAATTTGAAATTTGCATCAGTTGCCTCCCTTGTTTTGGATCATGTTAGCAAGATTCCTGCTGCACTGCTGGACAGGCTGAAGTGGTTGTTGAAGCATGCAGCATGTGGGCTTGATATTGGCAAGGATGTGCTACGAGCAGTGGATGGATGTCTCACAGGCAAAGCACAAGCGGTCCTGGGAAGAGAGCGACAGGATGTGGACCGAGTTCTCCAACGACAGCGAACGCGAAAAGGACCAGATGGGTCCGGAGTGCTCAAAACTCAGAATTGAACGCCCAGTGAAAGACTACATCCTCCGAGAAGACGTGAGCGGGTATTCCAAAGCTCGCGTTGCAGCCCACAAGCAAATGACAAACCCCAAGCAGGAGGACATGGAGAAGGCTGACTCCACAGTTTGCACTTCTTTGCCCAGATGGACTGATTCGCATTTTGCCATCGGCAACAAATCCGGGGCAACCAGCAACGGTTTCATGCATGGCGACCAGGCAGCGGCAGCGCCAAGCACTCCTATGTGCGAAGCAAGTGCAGGGCTGGATTCTTTGTTCACGCCAGAAAAGCAGGACTTGCCAGGGCTGCCAGAGAACAAGAAAAAGAATATCAAAGACATCAGTCGATACAGAACGAAAAAGTACGACGCAGTCATGAAGACTTACAAGAGCTTGGACCTCAAGTGCGACAGCTTGCATAAGCAGGTCTCGGACTTTTGCAGCTCCAAGGACAACACTGATGAGTTCAAGCGCTTCATTGACCTGGCCAAGTTCAAGTTGGAGTTCATGGGCAGCATCAATAACCTCCAAGGGCCTTAGAGGATTGCTTGGAGCAATCCTTGACCCTTGGGAAACAAGGAAGAAATAAGCGATGCTTCAAAGCGACGTCATTGCCACCTACTGGGATTGCTCAAACTCATAATGTTCACTTGTTACTTAGTATTTAGCAGTGATTTGTGTCAGAAGCAAACTGAAGTCATAATCAATTAGCGATGTTGCTTTTCAAAATGCAGGCTCAAATGCAACAGCAAGTGTCTGGCGATGCTATTGAATCACGTATTGATTGACCATTGTAGTGGATATCAAAGAGACAAAACGTGAGCTTGTGTTGTTCAAGAGGACAAACCAAATCCAAATTTTTTGGGACAGTTTGGATTTTGGACGTTGGCCAGGTCCCCCAGCATGATTGCAACATTTGAAGCAGAATGATGTTGATGAGATTGACCAAGCCCATGTCAAGATCACAGCAGCTTTGAATCTTGTGGTCACCCAAGCTAAAGCAGTAAAGGGGGCTGTGAATGATTTGCTTGCTGCAAAGCGAAGCCGGGAGAAGGAGGTGGAAAGGCAGCAGCAGGCTGCCAAACGCAAGGCTGAACAAGCTGCTGTGAAAGAGGAGAGGAAGCGGCAGCGCCAGAACGAGGAGGAGACCGCGAGGCGCCGCATCACTGACCAGACACAGAGCCACCGCATTGACAAGCTCCCTGGGCACTTGTTTTGCAAGGCTAGCCTGTACGCAGATGCCTTGGCCTTGACTACCAATGCGCCTGATGGCATGCATCCTTGCCTGGTGTCTGCGCCGCCAGTTCCCTGCATGACAGGAGGTGTGTTCACTGAGCATGTGGGAGCCTTCAAAGCCCAATTCCCAACAACCTTGGCAGCCAAAAGCACTGGCCGTGCTCAGTGCAGTTTCCGCCCAGCTGCGCTGAAAGCGGAGGTGGAAACCTTCATGAGGAAGCTTTCGCCATGGGTGACGCCAGACCTGAGCAACTTTGATGAGGTTGCTGCAGAGCTCTCCTTGTTCGGCTGTGTTCAGGGAATGTCGTTTGTTAGCTCTGAGTGGAACGGCATGGGCAAAGTGAGGTACCTGCTGGAAGGGTCAAGGAAGGTGTTCGCAGCACCGTGCGGGTGGCTGGTTCAGGCAGCGCACAAGGTCGGCAAGGATGTGCAGACCGAGGAGCAACTATACACATGGTTTCGTCAGAGCAGCGTATCACAGCCCTCAACGGAGTTGCCAACACGCCACAGATTGTCAGCCTTGTCCAGGATCAAGGCCAACTGGTATACATCCCTTCTGGGTGGATTGTTGGAGACTTCACAGAGCAGGTCAGCGTTGGGCTTCGCTACGCAGCCCTTTCCAGCCAGGATGTTGTGAGCGGCAACTTGGAGCAGTTGATCAATTTGATCAGCGACGGCAAGAAGCAAAAGGGAACCATGCAGAAGTTGCTCCAAGCAGCCAAAAACCAGCTTGCCAAGGAGAAGTCGGAGAAGGCGCCTGCCAAGGCTGCCAAGTCTGCCAAGTCGCCAGAAGTGCCAGAAGCAGCAGAGCCAAATGAGCCAAAGCCAGCTCCAGCAAAGCCAGCTCCAGCAAAGTCAAAGGTTAAGTCTCAGTCAGGGGCAGCTGCAGGCAAATGAAGAAAGCTGAGGCTGAGCCGGCCGGCTCTGAGCAAGTGTACTGAGTAGACAGTCTGTCGCAGGAAGTTGCAAGCTTGGCTTGGTCATATTCAGATTGCTTTCAACTGTTTGAATGTTAAGAGTGGTTATCACTTGTCACAGACTGTGCTGTGTGGAGGTGACAGGCTTTGACATTGTGAGATTGTTGTTGGTGTACTCCAGATTCCAGACCAAGCTGCATCCATCTTGGAGCGTGTAGTGTAGAGCTAGGAACACACTGATTGTAGTAGGAGCAGCTTGTGTAGTAACTTGTAGGCTGCGCCAGCCCTATTATCAACACAGTTCCAGGTCCATCAGCTGTTTCAAGCGCAACTTGATGCACATGCATTGAAGTGTGCTCCTGGTCCCTGTGACTGGCCTGCGCAGTGCAGGGGTCCTCAGGGACAGTGCAGCTCAACTGGAGTCAGAGGCCCTTATTCGGGGGGAAGCGTCTAGAGTCTAGAAAAATCCTGTAGGCCATCAAACAGCTGCCTGAGCTTCATGTTCGGCATGCGCTTTGTGATGAGGCTTGCTAACGGCTAACGCATTGCAGGGCAAAGCAGTGCAATCTGACACATGCGCAGTGACTTGTTGATTGTTGAGTTGAGTTGCGATGGTTTTTGGCATGTTGCTCATGCCTGACACTTGCAGGTTGGAGACATGTTGCCTGCTGATGGCCATGTTGCGTGCAGTGTGAGCTTGCATGATGCACTTGCATGGCAGTGATTTGGTTCTTTGAAGTTCCTTGTTGCGTGTGCTTCACAACTGCAAGAATCAGAATGGCGCCCAAGAAGGGGTTGAAGAGGCCTGCAGCTTCGATGGAAATGGAAACACGTAGGGCAAAGAAGAAGCCGAGCGCAAAAGATGATGAGCCTGACCCACTAGCAGGACATCACTCAGAAACAGACGGGCAAATCTGGAGCGGGTGTGTCCCCCAGTGTGATGAGGTTGAGGATGGGCCAGAGAGCTTGCATGACATTCTGAATTGGGCAGACCGAGCCGTGGACATTGTGCTGAAGAAGCCGCATGAATCAGACCTCTTCCTGGCCAACATGTCTCGCGGCATTTGCATTGGAACCAGCTACTCTGGCATGAAGACTCCTGAAATTGCCTTGGACCAGTTGCTGGCAGCAGCCAACCAATTGCTGCCCTGGTTCGGCAAGCAGCCGCTTGGCCCCAAGCTTCATTGTGCTTGGTCCTGCGACAACGGCAGTGGCCCGCTTGAAGTGGCCAGAGGCTGGAGCTCGGAGAGGTGGGCTGGCAAGGGCCACATTTTTGGCGACTTGCATGACCTGCTGTCAGAGTCAGCCTTGGCGGAATTCCACAAGTTTCGCAAGTTCCAGGAGCAAGGCCGAGTTGAAGAAGGCTTGGGTCAGTTGAGCAATTGGCTGATGAAGAACTGCAACGAGGCAATTGACACAGGGCATTGCTATGCCCACAGTGCCCGTTGTAGGCGGGCGCTGTGTTGCAATTTGCAAGAGTAAGAGAGCTTTTGCGGTTTTTCCATTTTGTTTTTGGAGACTTGGAGAGAGAGGTCAGAGCTAGGCTTTAACTTTGGCCAAGCGCGCGCAGGGCAAGTGATTTCCAGGCAGGCGCCAGCTGCCCCTTTCCGGACCCCATCACGATAGAAGTCGCTGGATCCAGTTGTGTGGCGTGGAGCCCGCAGGGTGCAAGAGCCGGCACAGATCACGACAGCCACTTGGCCTTCCTGATTTGGGCCTGCCATGTCAGGAAGGCTCGTCCTGTGCTTCTCGTGCATGAGTGCACAAAGACCTTCCCCTTTGATTTGCTTCAGTGGTGGCTCGATGATCTGTATGACTTGAAGGAAGCTCTCTTTGAACCATCTGACTTTGGCCATCCCATTCGCAGGCCAGGCCGCAGATACACTTGGGGTTTCCTGGCTTCATCAAAACCTGTTGCTTTGTGATTGCAGTTTGCCTTTGTAGTTTGAAGTTTGACAGTTTGACTTGGCCAGGCTGTTGCAGCTGTTGTGTTTCACAGTTCCACGAGTCATGACCTTTGTCGCGGTGTGAAGTGCAGTGTTGTCACCTTGTGTGTTTTCAACTTTCAACATTGAATGCAGTCGCTCCAAGGCATCCGGAAGGACTACGAGTTTGTGGGCAGCATTGAGGAGTTCAAGGCTGAGCACATGCGAAAGTGCGTCCTGGATGGCAATGTGTACTACACAGCCCCAGAACACATTCTGCAGGCAGAGCTGAACAGGCTGGCTCATAACCGCAAGGTGGCCCAGGTTCCAGTGACTTCGATTTCCACATCATGGACTCGCTTCTACCCTGCTGGCGCGCAGCTGCGGTTGAAGAAGGCGATGACGAGGTTCGCCAAAGAAACACTCATTTGTGATCTGGATCAGAACCCTGGCTTCGGACCTGCAGCAGGCGCGCGCTTTGTTTGCAATTGCCAATGGCAGTATGATACAGTATGTGCTGAGTTGCGCTTGGTGCTTGGTTACTTTCAGCTTTCAGCTTGGGGCTGACAGATTCGAGAACTGTAGAACAATATTGTTCCTTTCGAAATTTTAAAATCTAGTTTTGAGAGCATGTGTGAGGATCATACATTCCCACATTGGTGACGCATGGCTGCATCCACAACACTGGCAAGGGGCGCTGCCTGGTTCCTTTGGAGCACTTGCTGGTCATGGGGCTGCCTGTTTTTGAGGGTTTGCCAGGCTTCCCGACACCCATCCAGGGAGCTCTGGCAGACTTGTCTGCAGCCAACCTCAAAAAGTTGGCTGGAAATGCTATGTGTTTGCCGCAGGTTGGAGCCATGCTCTGCTACCTTCTGAGCAATGTCAAGCAACAGATGAAGAAGCAGTTGGGGGGCGGGCGTTGTGCAGTGTCAGCTTCAAGCTTTTCCTTCATCAGCGAGGGCAGTAACAACATGACAGCGAGCCCGCCCAACAAGATGGCAGAGCTCAGCAGGCCCAGCCAGTGACAGGCGATTCTGGTCACCAGACCGTAGTAGACTTAGCGCTTTAGTGTCGTCTTTTAGCTGCTTGATGCTTGGATGGTTGTGACGGTTGTCAGTTGTGACGGTTGTGAATTGTGATGTGATTTTCTGGCAACGCTCCAGCCCAGCAATTTTCTGCAGAAGGCAGGTGTAGCGGCTGTAGCGCTGATAGTCACTGATAGTGCCGGAGGCCGGAGAGTGTTGGCAACTCGGATTTGATCTCGCTTATGAACCTGTAGCTTCGGAGTCATGTTCAGGCGTTTGCGGCTGAAAGGGAATGGCGCCACTCATGACTCATGGCTCTAAAGTTCTGAAAAGGGCAGCCTCATGTCTCATGTGCTTGGTGCCTGCTAGCCGCTGCTCAGCCAAGCGCCTGCAGTTTTTGGTTTTTGTTTGTTTTGGACTCATGTGGTGGCGGTGGTGCTGGCACCAGCTCCGGAATGGCGATTGGGGATGGAGATGGTTCATGATCACGGAATCCGGGGACATGGTCTGGCCAGGCAGCTCAACGCAGGGAGAGAGAAGCCCAACAGACCACATTGCTGACTCTGCTGACTGCGACATGTCCGAAAGCAGCTGTGAGAAGAAGTCACGAAAGAGGAGGAGCACGAGCCCAGTTGCAGCTGCCAAAGCTGGTGCTGATGCGAAGAACGACGAGGGTTACAAGGACGCACAGGCACAGCCAGCCAAGAGAAGGGCCAGAGGAGAGTCCCCTTGAATTTCTTGAATGCCCGGATGCCCAACGCAACCTTCTGCCAGTGGCTGCCAGTGATTGCCAGCGCCAGCCCAGCGCATTGCATGCTTTGCTCAGACTTGCGCTGCAGTGCAGCGCCGAATTTTGGCCACGCCAGCGCAGTGTTGCTTGAAGCACCTGTGGAGTTGCCGTCGCGAACAGCAGGCATTGTGCAGCTTCTGTTGGCCTGCTGTTTGGATGATCATTTGGATGCTCAATCCAGGGAATCCAGGGGTCCAGAACATGACGATCCATGATGATGATCATGACCATGATGAAGCATGTTGGCATGTGATGTGTCACAGTCACAGATTGCAAGTCATTGTTTGACACTGGCACAGCCTGACACAGCGCATGCCGCATGCATGCCACATGCCTTTGCTTGATGCAATGCCTGATGCCGGGCCATGCCGGGCTTAGGGTTTAGGCTGGGGCCGGGTTGGTTGAAGTTGAAGTTGAGGTTGAGTGCTTGCTTGTTTGCTTGTGTTTTGGTTAATGTCTGCCTGCAAGTTTGCATGTGGATTGTTGAATGAATGTTGCTTGGATGACTTGATGCCCTTGATGCTGCTTGCTTGCCATATTGGTTGTAGACAGACTTAGCCTTGGCCTTAGCCACGCAGCCTTGGCGTGAGCTTAGCTTGTCAAGGGCCGGCGCCATGATGGGAGGAGGAAGCAGAGGAAGGCCGCCGCTGCCTGCCCGAGCTGCTTCAGCTGCAGCTGATGAAGCTGAAGCTGCTGCTATGGGCTGGACAGTGGTTGGCGAAGAAACTGCAGCTGCAGACAGCGAGGCTGACGCTGCTGATCTAGCCGCGGCGGATGCAGCAGCTGCAGCCGCTCTGCCTGCGGGCATTGCTTCCTCAGAGTTGGGATTGATCATCTTCTTGAGGTTCGGCGAGTACAGCGACGCAGACAAGGGCCTTGCAAGAAACAGCCTTGCGATGGTGGTGGCTGTCATTGGGTTCCTGAAGCGCAGGCTGCAGTCTGCAGCTGTGTGGGGGTGGCTGACCTACTGGCAGGCAGCCCTGCTCGAAACAATCTTCCATCTGGATGGCGCCAGCCAGGCCAGGGCCAGGGATGTGAGGCCGGAGCCGCAGTACGAGCTCCCTGCAGTGGCGCTTGTTGAAGGGCCTCAGTCTGGCCCAATCCCTTTGTTGCAGGAGCCTGCTGCCTTGCAGGAGTACTATGAGTTCTTAGAAGGTAGTGTGGAGTTCTTGACACTCATGCTGACCGAATGGCAGCAGCAGCAGCAGGCTCAGCAGGCAGCAGTGGCAGTGGCAAGTAGCAACAATCCTCGTTGGCCTCGTTGTGACAAGCCTGGGCCACACATTTGGTTGTTGTGGCTCCGCAATGTCTTCTTGAGCCAGTTGCCAGAGCTGCAGTAATGAGCCAAAGCTGGTCTGAGTTTTGGTTTGCGTCTGCGTCTGCGTTGGCAGCCCTGGCAGTGGCAGCGTGTGACAATTTGTGTGTGTGAACTGGTTGGCACTGGTTGGGCTGGCTGGCTGCCAACCAAGGTTGGAAGTTGGAAGCACACACGCATGTCTTTCAGAAAGCTTTCATTGTCATCAATGAGTTGTCAATGAGGCTGCGGCTGCGAGGCACGGAAAAGAAGAAAAGCGGCCCGGGCTGTCTGCTGCTCAACCGGAAAGTTGTCAAGTTGTCATGGTCACTCATCGGATCAGGAGGATTCAAATAGTTGTAGACATGAATTTCACATGAAGGCAGACACGTAAACTTAAGCAAGCTTCAGACCCTATTCCAAGATTATTGTAAAACTCTTCTGAATGATTGATGGTTGTGTGGTCGCTTTCTTCCTTCGTTTTATGCTCCATCCTTTGCCCTGACAACTTGCTAACGCTAGGAAATAAAATGCCAAGCCACATGGGCTCCCAGATGTTGCGCCTGGGCGCAGGTTGCTGAGTGACATACCGATTGTACCTTGAATTGCGTGATTGTTCCAGCCCCAGTTCCCTGGATTCCTTGCAGTTGTGCCGTTGCCCCAGTGATGATGGCCTGGCAGCATGAGCGGCATGAGCTGCTGCATCAATGCCAGTACTGAGGGGCGCTTGTAATAGGTGACAGCATGGTGCAAGATTTGTGCTTTGCAGCGTGCGGTTGGCGTGAGGCTTGCTGTGGTGTAAGACAAGTAGGGCGGAGCACTTTTGCAACCTTCACACAGGACCCCAGTAGGAATGACCATGCGAGGGACTATACACATTCTACAAGCTGTGGATTGCAGCAAGAATCCTCGATGTCACCAAGGAAGAAATGAAGCTCCTGGTCAAGGACCGAGTGCACCCGGTGGGTGATATTATTTTCAGATGCTTTGCACTAGCTTTCAATTGTAAGTATATATCATTCGTGAGGGATGGCCTGAACCTTGGCAAACATGGTTACACGGTCAACGTGAGCGCCATCATCTCGGCCGTCGACCCGAACAAATGCGACACACCCCTGCTGGATTGGTGCCTTCGGAAAGGGCACTGGTTGCCAGAGGACTACAACAAGAAGTGTGTCCGGGCACGAGAAGCCCAGAAGAACTTGGACGAGGAGTTCCGTCGACGCACTCACAGACTGTCCATTGGGGACCGGTATGCGTAGTGAAGATGCTGATTGCGGCACGATGTGGGTTAGTCCCCATCTGTTGCTTGCGTCTCATCAACACCATTGCGACGGAACGACTCTACATTATGATATGATTTCATATATCCAAGTTGAATGGATGTGTACATGGTTACATATTCCGATGACTATGACGCTCTGGATATTCATGGATGGAACTATTACCTTATAGATGATATCTTTTCATTATTTATGCATTGTCCATGGTATCTGGAATGGCTATGATTTGCATTGATTACTCACCGATGTTTCTTTGCCGGAAATATGCAGACCGATTACAAGCGGGCGCCTCTGGTGGACTTTTGCGGCCAACCCATTTATGGATGACAGCTGCGCGATGCGCAAATGCGGCAGCTGGAATGTTCGCTGGCGGTCAAGTGACGTGACAGTGTATTATATACACCTGCATATGGATGTGTGCTTCGATTGGAGGATGAATGTTTCACTTTTCGTACAATCGAACCCGGCATGTTTCACAGCGAATGAACGGTGTAGTGATAGCAAGTAAAAGAATGCACGACACGATTTCGTAGTTGAAGCCGTGGCCAGTGGAACGTTTTGTGGTGTTTGGACCGCATGATGAACAATGCGACCCAAATGGGGGATGTTAAAACCCTCTAGGCCCCGTGCCGAAATTGGGTAGCTGTTCTGAGGTCCTTGTTGGTGTTGCTTCCCAAGTTCCATTGATCGCCATTTGGCTCAAGACACAATTGAGGTTCAAGATCTGATGTGTGACTGCATACATACGTGATCGGCATTGAGAGCGAAAACACTTCGCTTGCGCTGCATTTGTCAGGACCACTGTTGTAACTATCATTCCTTCTCCCTTACAACGTTTACACGGGTTCGGCTATAACGGCATCGTCCGTATACACCTTTCTACGTGGTTGGTATTACAGCTTGAGGGTTCGGTGCATAGCGTCCCACGGGACGTCACCTTGCCGTCTCTTGACAAAACCTTAAATGATATGATTAAATCCATTGATGACAAAATGAAACCAGTTGAACGCGAACAACAAAGCAACGAAGAGAAGGAGAAGATGAATAAGATTTTGAAAAGAAAGGGATAGGCAGACCTAGCGGTGATTATGATACCAAGCGTAAAAAATACTGCGATATGTTAAATAAGGGACAAATCAAAAGTCCAAAAGAACAAACATTAGAATATTATAAACTAATTAAGGGCGATGATGATAAATATGTAATGGTTGGAAATTAAAATCTAGATAATTCTAATAATATGAATTTATTAGAATTATTTAGCAACAAGACCTATATAAAATACCTAGTAGTTTGATATTGGAAACTGTGATGAGTTTGACAGAAATCGGGGGCATGATTTTGATAAAATCGGGGAATGATTTTGATAGAATCGGGGAATGATTTTGATAGAATCGGGGAATGATTTTGATTATAACCATGCTATGATTATAACATGTAAAATATTATATGTTATAAGTATATTCCAATATTTAATTTTATTTCTTGTAAAAAAGTATTTAAAGAAATAAACACTATATATATATATATAATAGAAATGGAGTTTCAAAAACTACCAGTTGAAGTTATTAATAATATTATGTCCTATAAATATGGCAAGCCAGAATATATGAAAATAAAGCATAATCATAATGAAACATTGAAGAGAATACAAAGAAGATATAAAATTGACAAAACTGACATAGAAAGGGAAACAAAGCACTGTAATAATTTAGATGGTGATAAAGTAAAGAGACAAATATGTCAATATTATGTTTCTAGGAAGGTTCCATTAAGCATTGAAAGTATTGAAGATATAGTTATGAAAGAAGGGGATGAAATAGATAGCTTAATAGATAAGTATGTAGGATATGAAAGTTATAAAGCAATAATAATAGTTGATATAATTTTATGTGTAAGGTTTCATCATTTTAATTATTTTGAGGATGATGAATATAGCAGTTATGGTTTTGATTTTCATAGTGGTAGACACTTAATGGGTTCTATAGACCAAGATAATATAACTGATGTAATGGAATACGCAGTTGCAACAATATGTAGAAATATTGATAATGAAAGGAATACAATGAATATTGTAGGAGTAAAACACATAAGGTTTATACTAATTATTGATGAACCTGAATAATATAACCATACTATGATTATAACATTTATACCCTTATATGTTATAATTATAATGTAAGTATAGCGTTTTATATATTGAAGATAAAATCCTACAAGGTGGGCCATGCGCAACTCCGGAATATCCAAATTTTGAAAAATGATTAATTATTTGTCTTCTCATTGAATTATTGAAAATGTTGTTTCTTATTGAATAATTCTTCTTAAATGATATATATATTTATCTCTTTTGAAAAAAATATATTTTCTAAAATATTTTGGAAAATGTGTGTTTTTGAAAATAAAATGTTTAGGTGTATTGAATTTTTCAAAAAATAATTCAATTTTTGTTTTGGTATGCAGTACTAAAAAAATATTTATCAAAATGTGTTTAGACTGTTTCAAAAAATGTTTTAAAATGGCTGTTTTGAGGCGCTTATTCAAAAAATGCAAAAAACCTAGGGTAGACCCTAGACTTTTGAGTCCGAAAAAAGTTGCGCATGGCCCTACCTAACTGTTTGAAGCCCGTTCAGGGAGCGAAGCCTGCAGCTGACCTCCGAGGGTTTTCCGATTACACATTTTCTGGGAATACCGCCCCATTCCGACCTTCCTTCCCGAATGTCGTGTCATTCACCTAAAGGCGTGCCCGCCGACGGTAGTGCAGGGGTTCCTTATCCGGGATCGGCTGAAGGGCATGTTTGCCCGAAGAACCACAAGTGGCGTTTGTTTCCTTGAGATCCGCCCAGTAATTGATAAACTTTCTGGCTTGGGAAGACCTGCCACACGGACCAACCTTGGACATTCAGTGACCCCAAGGACTTGAGGACTACCTGCTGTCGGCTTCGTGCCTCATGGAGCTGAACGCCTTCGCGCAGCGCCACGCTTGGAAGTTCGACGAAGTGGGCCCCAGCTCGCCGAAGCACGCGCCTGCGATGGATTTTTTGGCGGGAATCCGGGAATGAGTTGGAGTAACCTGAAACTGAACCGGCCCCTTAGGTTACAGCCAGGTGACGCAGCATGAAAGTAGTTGGAAGGTTTTAGTGAAATGCCACAAAGGTCACCCACACACACACACAGCCATCTAAAGGGAGTTGTGCCATCTACTTTCACCCTTGCATGGAAGCGTGGGAGGATGGGGACCTGCAAGGACTATCCGTGCAAGGGGCTATGAGCTTTGCTGGACATTAATCAAGTTCGTTCCCGTGTGGGAGCGTCCTTGTTTATCGTTGGTGCCCTTCTTGGGATTTTTAGTTGAAAGAGGGCTGGGCTTCGTCTTTTTGCGAGTTCCGTACCCATGGCACACAGAAGCTGAGGACCACCCCCACGACTGGCACGACATCTTCCAGGACCGATTCTGCCTTGCGATGTACGAGATGAACCAGCATATGTCTGTCTTGTCGTCCATCATCCCGCAAGCGCAGGAATACGAGGAAATGATGCGAAGAAGGACTGATCAGTTCCTGGACCGGGAAGGGGTGACAGCGGAGCAAGCTGTGGAAGAATGCGACCTGGATGCACGCCCAAAAGTGGGCTTTCAGGATGTAAGTGGCTTGGATATGTTGCGCTGGTGAACATGTCCCAGCTCTGCAGGCTTTCGGATGAAGAACGAAGGCAACTCCAAGTTCCAATATTTTGAGCCTTGCCTGGGTTGCTTTGGCACCATGTTTGGCCCAGCCAGTGGGCAAGCCACTGCTGGTACAACACAGCAAAGACCGGTGCCAGAAATACCAAGCTGAGAAGCATATCTTTGCTTCATCCCGCCATATCCACAGATAGTTTTGTCCACACCTGAGGAATACCTGGCCGCAGCCGTCGACTATCGCAAGTTCCACGCGCTAATGCTGGATTTCAAGGCCAGGGCCAGTGGCAGCAGCCCCGCCATGGTTTGTGGCTATTTGTGATCGAGTATGGCCAAGCCTGGTTGGCACGGGTGTTTCTTTTCGAGGGTACCTTCTTTGGTTTAGGGAAACCACCGACACGGAGTTCAGCAAAACAGCCCTGGATCCTGCAGGAAGGGAGGCGCAACCTGACGCACTGGTGGACTTGCTTGCAGCTGGAGGAAGATGATTAGGGCACCCGTGCGTCACATCAACATTTGAAGCCTGTGATCATTGGAGATGTGCATAGTCAACACCTCGGATAAGAAACAACCGGCCAAGCCGCAATGTAGCCTCAGCAATTTGAAGACTGGGGCGCCGCTTCACAGATTCCCTGCTGGTTTCATGCACGTGTAGGATGTATATTTTTCGCTGGCAGCTGGCCTGGGTAACTCGAACAATTGAGGAGCATGGCTGCAGCTGCAATTCGCTTTGTACAGCGCGACGGTTCATGGCTGCCACGTGGCCACCCGTTGCTGCGGGAAGACCCCGACTTCTGTGCGAGGGCTCATCCCCGAGCCTGCAACTTCTTGCCCGGTGCGGCATTGCGGCAAAACTGGAAGGAGCGAGTGCTTTGGCAAAACCGACCTCAGATGAAAGCAACCCGGAGTGTGCTTGTGTGTTTGTGTGTGTGTGTGCGTGTGTTCGCGTGAGTGCAAAACCTCAAACTGGCCAACCCACCATCAATAAGCCAGGCGTTGATATACCAGCTGAGGAAGCTTCACCGGGACCCGGCCTTGCGCCCCCAGGTACATCCTCTTCGTTACGGCCTCCAAAGATGGCACGGTCGTGGTGTATCGCTGCTACAGGCCCATGGGCAATCGGTTTGGCCAATATCTGGGAGTGGCCAAGGGAAGCCCTTGTAAGGGAAGAATTAGTCATGGGCGTGGTCACAGCAACGTTCTTTTCCCACAACCATGAGGGGGTAGTGGCCAGCTCAGGGCCGTTAGGCCTCTTTGCCAGCCAACAGGTGTCGTCCGTGTCAGTTCTTGCTTTTCGAAACCGGCTTCAGTCTGGCTTTGGTTCGGCCCATTTTGTGTTGTTTGCTCTGTGTGCCACTTGGGTCCGTCTCACGGAGGCCTCGTGCAAATCAAGCCGTGCGCGTCGAGGGGAACCATCCCACCAAAATGTTTGGCGGGCATAAACTCCCACGTGCCGGCCAACATTCTGCCGGTCCATGGTCCATCGCTAAATGCCTACACGCACATACACGCACATACATGCACATGCAAGCAGGCAGAGAGTGAGTGAGAGAGAGAGAGAGAGAGCGAGCGAGAGAGGAAGGGGGAGAGAGAGAGAGAGAGAGAGAGAGAGAGAGAGAGGGAGAGAGGGAGAGAAAGAGTGAGGGACAGAGGGAGAGAGAGGGAGAGAGACAGACACAGACAGAGGGAGAGCGAGAGAGAGAGAGAGAGAGAGAACAGAGACAGAGAGGGCGAGAGAGAGAGAGGGAGAGAAAGAGAGAGTGACAGTGACACAGAGACACAAAAAGACACAGACACCGAGCCACAAAGATGCGAGACACAAAGAGTCTCAGAGACCCAGACACCGAGCCACAAAGACGCAGAGACACAGAGACACAGAGACACCGGGACACAGAGACGCAGAGACGCAGAGACACAGAGACACTAAGAGACCCAGACTCCGAGCCACAAAAAACTCAGAGACACACAGACACAGAGACACAGCGACACAGAGACGCAGAGACGCAGAGACACAGAGACACAGAGACACAGAGACAGAGAGACAGAGAGACAGAGAGACAGAGAGACAGAGAGACAGAGAGACACAGGGACACAGAGACACAGAGACACAGAGACACAGAGACACAGAGAGACAGAGACGCAGAGACGCAGACACGCGTAGACGCAGAGACACAGAAACACAGAGACGCAGAGACCCAGAGACGCAGAGACGCAGAGACACAGAGACACAGAGACACTAAGAGACCCAGACTCCGAGCCACAAAGACCCAGAGACACACAGACACAGAGACACAGCGACACAGAGACGCAGAGACACAGAGACACAGAGACACGGAGACGCAGAGACCCAGAGACGCACAGACGCAGAGACACAGAGACACAGAGACGCAAAGACGCAGAGAATGAGCGACAAAAAACACAGAGACACAGAGAGGCCGAGACGCAGAGACGAAGAGAGACAGAGACGCAGAGACGCGCAGAGACGCAGAGAGAGACGGAGAGACGCATAGACGCAGAGACACAGAGACACAGAGACGCAGAGACACAGAGACACAGAGACGCAAAAACCCAGAGACGCAGAGACGCAAAGACGCAGGGAAAGAGCGACAAAGAACACAGAGACACAGAGAGGCCGAGACGCAGAGACGAAGAGACGCAGAGACGCAGAGAACCCAGAGATGCAGAGCTGCAGAGTCGCAGAGACGCAGAGACGGAGAGACATAGAGACACAGAGGCACACACGCACACACACTCACGCAAACCAGCGTACCATGACTTATGTAAATGATCTGCCCGGAAGGGTCCCAAAGTGCAATGCCCTTAGGACGGAAATGGAGATCGCCATGCTCGCCGGCGAGGACTTCCGAGGTGATACTGCAGGGGCCCCCAAATTGTGCGAGAGAGCCATATTCCGCGTGCCATGTCGCCAGAACAATCCATGTCGCCAAAGTGAACTTGCGGCAGCATGTGCCTGCACACGCGGCTTTGCCCAGTCCAGCCCGCCGGCCGACCACTCCAACATCGCCGTCCCAGCCTTAGTCGACGGCCGAAATGGCGGCTGTGCCGGCTGGCCAGAAACCACCGTGACACATGTGCCATGGCTTTTTCAGACCCCTTGGGCTTGGTCTTGTTGAACATCAACCTTTGAACAGGGCATTTGTTTCAATGACGGGGTTGCGGAGAAGAATTAGGGATCTCATGTAAGTTTACCCAACTTGGTTCTCAGGGAATCACCTTTCGGGTTTAGGGGTGAACCTGGAGCTTGGGGGTCGAGGTGCACACGCGGCTGGTGGGTCACTCCCGTGCCATCACCTCCGTTTTCTTCAACCTGCTGGAGGACCAGCTCGTTTGGGCCTCACGAGCCAAGCGGCAATAGGGTCCCTGTATGTACGGTACGGCTTTTTTGACGTAAGTATCACATTGTTTAACCAAATTTCTGGATTCTAACACGAGCATTGGTCAAAGACTCCTGTGACTCGCTTCACACCTGCGCGTGGCGCTACCTGTGAGGTGACCACCTCCATTGATAAATCGGTCCGATTTTGGAACGTCGACACGGGCGAGATGCTGAAGGCCGCGTTCTTTTTTGAGCATCACGCTTGAAGCAATTTCGGAGCTGCTGCGTGCCCTTGCGGAGCCCAACATTTATCAAGCCCCGGTTGAGACATGGGCATGCTAGAGGCAATCCTTCATTTTTGGGGGGGACATCCCTTTATCAGCCGGGGTCGGCATTCTCTCAACGCCTGTGCTTTCCGGCAGGTCTTCACAGATTCGTCTCCAGTACCAGTTGCGGCATTTTTGCCCTTCAACCCGCAGGCATGGCTCACATGATGTCTGCAGTCCTATGCTAGTTTTGCGATGTGTGTGTGTGTGTGTCTTTTTTCGAACATGGGGAAACCCAGGCAAGACACACACCCATCTGGGAGTCACACTTTGAGGTGTCCACTCCTTGAACGCTCTGAAGAAACAGCCATAAGTTCCAAGAACATGAGTCCGAAGCTACATCTTGTTCCGCTTTCATAAAGGCCTTGTGCATGCACCCTTCAACATCGAGTTTTTGTTGCCCGCGAGCTCGCCAAAAACATCACGCTGGGTGGGAAGTTACGGAAGTGTCAGTGAATTGGTAGCCAATAGGCAACAGGTGGGGTTTGCATGCTTCTCGGCTGACATTTAGATGCCTGTGTAGCTGGCATGACTCTGGCGTGGTGTCTTACATGCACGTTTTTCACAGGCACACATGCTGGCATTGGCGCGACTGTGTTTTTGCATTGCAGGGAGGGGTCCTTTCTCTATTGGAAGCCCAGTTTTATCTTCGAATTGGCACCTAGTCATGCCTCGCAGAAAGCAGATTGGCCCCGCGCCCTATTCTCCTTTGTCAGCTGGTCAAAGGGGTTCCTAAATCAGGAGAGACGTTTCTCCCCAGCACCAGACAGGTTCCTTGCACCCAATCAGAACCGCTAAGGTTCTTTCAGAACCTCGCCTGAGCCTTGGTTCCCCTTGACTCAGGTTTCCAGCTTCAACCGCGAAGCCGGGGAAACGGCGCCGTTCTGGGTGCCAGATGCAGCGCTTCGCAGGTCTTCGTAGCTGCGAACTCCAATGCCGTGCTGCGCCTGGTGAACGTGCAGAACGGCATGGTGCTGCAGAAGTTGAAGGCGCTTAGGAGACAAAAGCGAGTGTTGCTTTGCGTTCGACATACTACTTGCCCTGTTGCTCAGTACTTTCATGGTTGAGCTGTGTGTATGGCCTACCAGCTTGGCCTCCGACGAAAATACTTGATGCGCACTGGATACCTGCTAAGTTCGCAAGACTCAATCGTTTCCCAAAGGCTGGGGCTTTGCTTGAAGTTTGTACCGGGGCGCATGCTTCTCCGTTTGGTTAGGTTGACCATTTTTATGCTCTTGTTTACAAGCGTCGGAAAAAGGCTCGTACCTACGGGGAGGACTTGTCTAAAGCAGTCTGGCGAAAAGGTAGCGTCGGCACTTCGTAACCTTCTTGATCATTTTAAGTCATTTTAGTCAAAGGAATGTCAGCTTTTTGCTGACCAACCAACTCAGCAAATCAGTCGAGGGCCGGGCAAGCTAACAAGAACGGTCTTGAGCTGCAATCGATACCAGGTTTTCGGAGTGTGATGGAGTTCCCTCCCACAAATAGACATGTTCGTTGGTGGATGGGTTTGCCCTCTCAAACATGCATGTCCGGTTTTTGGCTTGCGCCCAAAAACGCCAAGTGGCAGTGGATTTGGATTCCCGTTCCCCAAATGGCTTGATGCTGAGAGGCCCTGGGCGAGTCAAGTCGCCATAGCCAGCCGACTTGATCAGGTGGAGACGGAGGTGCGAACCCTGAAATTCGATGACACTGGCCTCTTCCTTTTGGCCATCCCCTCAGATGCCTCGAATGCACAGTCTGCCTGGAGCAAATTGACCCTGGAGCAAGTTGACCCCGGATTTTGCTGGATGCAGCAAGACATGGTATGTGGTGCATTGGTGCATGGCTGAGGCTGGCACAAAGAGTGGCAGTATCCACGTGCTGGAGGCCTGAAACGGAGCGGGGGCGCGCCTGTTTTGAGACCACATCTGGTTTTCTTTTGTCTCTTCCTTGGTTCCCGAGGGAGTTGAAGAGTTGCCAGGCGACGGATAACAACTCCCTGAAGTTCAAGTTCAAGGTGCAGTTGGCCAGAGGAGGCGCGCTTGCAAGGTGTCTCTTTGCGGTGGGGTTTGAGTGCTCTTGTCTTGACTCCGGGTTTGTTTCGGGGGGAGCTGCTGTCAGGGATGATCGGGATGGAATTATGCCGGCAATGGTATGCTAGATGTTGAGGTTGTTGCGCTTGAGGGCGTTGCAAAGCGGGAAGATTGTGAAGCCCAGCAAACAGTCAGGCCATCACCAGCAATTTGCCATTTGGCTGCGCAGGCTTGCCTTATAGGATCCATACAGGCCCCCCTGGGTTTTCTCCAAACAAGACCTTAATCCGGAGTTGCTAGGGTCTAAGGATGGTCTAAGGGGGTTTAGCGGGGGGGATTTAGTGGGGTCCGGAGGGGGGGGGGGGGCGGGGGTTGGATCCCCTGCCTTTGCAGCTCCTGTTGGATCAAGTTGCTTCCGGCTTCGCCCGAAAGCCGGGAGCGCCATGGAGGGCGAGGAGTTGCAGAGGCGAAGGCTGGACGAAGACTCCAAGAAGCTCTTGGAAACCGAGGCGGGTTGCTTGCAGTGTTTGGTGTCCGGCCCGTCAGGTACTGAGAGAATCAATAGCCCGTAGAACTGGAAGACAACGGGCGCGCTTCCTTTCAACCAGCCTTTAGCGCCTCTTCGGAGGGAATCCAAACAGGAGGTTGGTAAAAAGCTTATGAGTTGTTTAAAGCTTATGAGTTTAAGCTTAATCATATTTTGGCCGCATTGAATCGCCCGACCAACCCAGGCGGCCAACCTTGCCTCGTACTACAGCCAGCTGGCTGAGGACAAGAATGTGAGCCCTAAGGTCCGGGAGGCAGCAATGCTGTACTCCGTAGCTGAGGAGACATGGGGTTAATGCCTTTTTGAGGGTGCATCCCTTGAAAAGGGCCGTGTCTTTTTGAGGCTACCCGGTACATGTCTTTTCTGGCTTCCAGGGAAATCAGTAGCATCACAAGAGAAAGGGCACGTTTTTGGAGGATCCCTGTTTTGAGACAAACCCGTTTGGCAACTGACAGGGAAGAGCGGGAGGAGGGACTTGGGGGGGTGGCCCCGAGTTTCCCACTGGGACAACTATGCATGTCCATGAAAAAGCTTGTTGGAGTTTGTACATCTTTTGAGGTGGTATCAAAATGGAAAGCCATCATGAAGTCACCTTGTTGGGCGTTCCCCCCATTTGATTTGGGCAAAACTTGTTTGAAATCCCCCAAGCAAACGAGCTCTATTTCATTCTGTCCGCTGGTTCCCTGTAATTCCCGTTTTGGTGGCTTTAAACCTCACCATCTCCTTTAGGTGGGGTGACATAGGGGGAAAGTTGTGGGCCTGGACAAAGCCCGCAGGAGCATTTGCAGGACGATGAGGTGGAGGAGGCCCTCTCAAAGGCCGGCCAGGCGTTAGAGCTCTTCAGAGAAGCCGGCAACAAGGCCAGCGGGTTTTTGACGGACGGGCAAGGGCTACTTCAGGTTGATCTACCATTTGAGAAACTAACTTGGATTCATATCCCAATGATCTTATTCAACTTATTCAGTTAGCTGGCTTGGGCCAACCCCCTGTGCCTATTTTCGGACGTGTTCAAGCTAATTACTGTTCAAGCCTCGTTTTGGTTTGCTGGTTTAGACACATTTCGGAACCAACCTGGTCCTTCGCCCGCAGGCAGGGCAGCAGGACTCCGTGCGGCTCCTTTGCGCGGCCGAGCGCCTGAAGCAGTCCCCGGATTTTTCCATCGACAAGGCGCGACCTTGGCCCTGTGCGATCAGGTTCGTGATGTCCTTTCGGTATAGCCCGAATATGATGAAGGAAGGCCTTCTTGCTTTTGTGACCGTGGGCTGCCCAAGTGACAAGCCTGGCCCGCTCCCTTAGGTGCAGGCGGAGTTGCGAAGCTTCCGCGAGAGCGACGACAAGAGGGGCCAAGGCTGCATGCTGCTGGCACTGGCAGAGACGCAGCTTGTAAAGGCCTTGGCAGGGGAAGCGCTCAGCAACATCGAGGAGGCGTTGCCACTGCTGAGGCCGGCGCTCGCGGTTTTAAGCTTTAGGCGTGCTTGACACAACTGGGCCTCAGTACGATTTGGGAGAGAAATGGCAAAGGCTATCCCTTGGAGGGGTGGGCAGGGGGTTTATCAGTTTGGCCACGCCATGCTCCGAAAGGGCTTCAGTGGGACTAGTCGGACCCCTTGCACAAGTGAAGAGTCGTTTCTTCAGCCAGCTGCTCCCCAGATCCTCGTCAAGAGAGCGCATTACTAAGAATGACACTTTCAGGGAAGTGTGCCCTTCGCCTTTGAGTCAACAGAGGGTTTAGTCGTCCTTGGCTGAACATGCTTCAGGCCCATGTGGGCGGCAAGATTGCCCTCGCACCAAGCACCAATTTGCTGCAGTCCGAAAGGATGCCCGGGCAAACACTAGCCAATATGAACCAGACGAAGGCTCCGGTCATTTCCTTAACGCACCTAACCTGCGAGACAAATAGCAACATTTTCCGACATCTTAGCCTCACCGTGCTACCAGCCTACTTTGCAAATTGCTAATGAGATGTGAATAGTGATTCATACACACACACACACACATATGTATATACCCACACGCACATATGTATATATATATATATACAATTATGTATAAACACAGCAAATAGTATATCCCGAAATAGCACATCATGCACGGAATGATAGAAGAGAGCCGCATGATTTTCCACAGGACATGTGGCAAACACCCACTTCCCCCCCACCCTCCGCCCTCCCCAACTCTCCAACCCCAAGGCCCCCCTTCCCCCCCCCCAGGCAAGCGGGGGACAAGCGCCTGGAAGCCTTCGGCGCCGTGCTGGCGGCACGGGCCCAGCTGCGCCGGTGCCAGGCCAAGGACGCGGTGCTCTCCGCAGAGAACGCGGTGAGTTTGTACAAGGAAGCCGGCGACAGGACGCCACCGGCGATGCCGGCGCTTTCGAACTAAAACCCGAGGGACCACTTGATTGTCCCGTCCTTTGTAGAAGCCAAGGGGAGCAGAGAGGTCCTGAAAAATGGGCTCTCAAAATGTTTCGGGTTTCCCTGGACAGGTCTCCAAACTGGTGTGTCTCAAAAAACGCAGCAACCAAAATTGTGTTTCTCCCCCCCCTCACCCTGCCTTCCCTAAGCACAGCCCAGGTCCAAACAGCGCCTTTTCAAGCCTTCAAGGAGAAGACAAGCCGCGTTGCCTGGAGGATCGGGGAAGGAAAGTCCTACAACTGGCTGGCGCTGGCGCAGATGGACGCCGGCCGGCCAGCAGAGGCGCTGAGCGCTGCGCACATGGCGCTGGAGATCGCCCAGGACTTGGATAGCCACAAGCTGCAAGCAGGCGGAGGGCAGAGGGCGGAATGCAGAGGGCAGAGAGGGGAGGGGGCTGGCGTGTTCGGTGCGCTCAAACAACAATCTTAGACAAGGTACCCTTTAGGAAGAAACTCAAGGTCGATCGGCGGTGTTGTGCCAGATGGTAGCGGCTTTCATTGCTTTAGTGCGTTCCGGTTTGGGTTAATAGGCCCCCCCCCCCCCCACATTTTGCAAAACCCTTGTTAAGAGCCCTGCCCACTCCTCCCCTAGACCCCAGAAGAATCCCAGCCCCATCGATTGATTTAATATTGTTGATTATTGTCTGGCTTGGGTGTTCCTGCTGATGTATCACTTTGAGGGCGGGGCGCTCTCATTCATGACCCTATGTTTTGACATCCCAGTTGCTCGCAAACTACCGGTGTTGTTGAAGGGGGATGTCAGGACATGCCAATAGAGGACCGCGAAGCAAGGTTTCCATCGCCAAAGACAATCATCTATTCATTTTGAGAGTTTTTCATTAGGGGGAAACAAAAGGCAGGGGGCCAATCCTCAAGGCGAAGGCTTCGTTTTTCGAAGGGAACGATGCGTGAGGTGCCCTGCAGCTCCTGGCGAAGGTCCACGTCTTCAAGGAGAAGAGCCGCGCCGCGGTGCAGTTCGCAGAGCGGGCGCTGGCGGTGAGTCGCAAGGATAGACTGGGGGGAGTGGGCCACGGCTGTGATTTCAGCACAGGGCAAAGCAGGGCAACCAAAGCGAAGGCCCCCCTGTTTGGAGACAACCCCATGCGTAATGGCGGTTGCACCCATTTGAGTCAGCAGGTATTTGGGGCTCTTTCGGATTGATATTCCAATTTAAGGTTCACTAATATATGGATCAGAGTGCAACAGATTCTTTTGTTGTTGTTGGTGATGGTGGTGACTGGTGGGGGGAATTTGAGGTAGCTTCTTGGTGTTTCCTATCAGGGACCCGCCTTGACGCCTGGATGGTTGGATCCACATGCCAGGTGCAGCGGTCCAAGGCCGAGGGCGGCGCTCTGCGGCTGCTGGTGAACTCCCTGGTGCAGAGGGGCGACCTCAAGCGTGCGCTCAAGGAGTGAGAGCCACCGACCGACCAGAAAACTCCTCTGCCCCAGATTTATTTGGTTTCCAGGCAGAAATGAGGAGGGGGGGAAGTTTGATCAAGCATTGAAAGGATGAATGGAGCGGGAGAAATCAAACGTAGGATTCAGTCAGCCTCCTTGGGAGCCAGTTGATGGAACATTCGTCGACACGAACTTCCTTCGGTCGGTAGGGTGATGGTTCAACCTGCCACAGTTTTGACAAGGGTTCAATCAATGTTTGATTTCCTCCAAGGTCGGTCTGCAGCCAGAAATTGGTCCCCTGTAGAAAGTTCCTTCCACTTGTTTTCAAGTCTACACCGGGGGGGGGGGTTGTTGGGTGTGGGGTCCCAAAATCCAACTGGAGCCGAAAACATCCACTTGACGTAAGCAGGTTGGGGCTTCCTTGCCAAACCAGGGCCACTTCTTGGAGCCTTGCAAAGTGTTTCACTTCGTTTCCTTTTGGTTTCCCTTTGGTTTCCCTTTGGGCCAACCTTCAGAAGGGCACCCTCCTCCGATTCGAAGCACCGGGGCCAGGAGGCCGAGGGCGCTGTGGAGGACTACGAGGCCAGCGGCCACAAGCGCGCCGAGGCGGCGGCCCACGGCGCCTTGTCGATGGTCCGCCTGGCGCGGAATGAGCTGGACCTGGCGGCCAGTGAGCAGAACCAGGAGCTCAGAAAACACAAACCGCTTGTATTTCGGGGCTCCTGCCTTGACGTAGCAGCATGTTTGGTTTTCTTTTGGCTTCCTTTTCCCTCGGGTTGGGAAGTATGTCTTGTCAAATGTTTTTTGCCACGACTCGTGCCAACACAAGGTTTTTGGCTTCCTTCTAGGTTTCTTGCAAAGAAACCAGGCGCGCCCACTGTAGCCGGGGGGTGGGTTGTTGCCCAGGGTTGAGCAGCATGGTGATTAAGGAACAACAGTAGTTTTAGCGTGCTTTCACCCCATGCATCGGCTCAGTTTTGAAATGAAGTAGCAAAGGACATCAAAGGACCAAGGGCTCTCTTTTTTCCTCATGGGTGCCACTGGGCAAGTAAGTGGTCGATTCACCATTCACTTGCGTTCCGCCCCCTAAACTCGGGGACTTTCAACCCATCGACTTGGATGCGCCTCTTGATCACCCAAACCCCGACCCACAACCCCCAAGCCCAAACGGTGGGCCTGTCGACGTCGCACAAATCGCTGAGAGGAGCTGGATTTGCTGAAGGAGCTGAACGACAAGCATGGGCAGCTGGAGGCAAAAAATAATCATGATTTGAGCCCGGAAGGGCTTCACGAAAATCTCGGGTGGGCATGGTGGGCTTAGCTTCCGGCTTCCCACCCCCGCCTTTTTGGTGGGCCAGGCCATGCTGTCGTTGTCGAGCATCTTCGCGTCCATGAAGAAGCCGGGCCAGGCGAAGGAGAAGGCGGAGGAGGCCAAGCAAATGGCGGACGACATCCAGGCTCGAAAGGGTCCGAAAAAGTCCACGTCCAAAGGGACCCTTTCAAAACGTAGCTCAAATTTCCATGCTTTCCCCTTGGCGGGTAAATGGAACATCATGAATACCCAGCAAAAACGGGGGTTCCTGATTTCCAGGTAAGTGTGGGATCGTGTGGAATGATCAGCTGTTGGTCATTCAGAGTTCAGGTTCCTGTATAGGGTGGAAGCATGGCTTTGCTTCCCCCATACGCGTGTTGCCGTGTTTCCGGTTTGCTCTCAGAGCGCAGGGCTCGGCCCTGGAACCCTAACGGCCCTTGTCAAGCCCCAAAAACCAAAAGGGGGCAACTTGCGGCAAAGAGTTTCCCGAGGACAAGAAGGCGGAGGTGCTCGCCACGGTGGCCCTGGCCACTGCGCAGATTGCGGAGCAGAAGCACGAGGAGGGAGGGGGAAAGTTGTGTTTGAGCATTTCCAACGCTCTGACGATATTTTTTCCCTCTGAAGGGAGCCTGAAAAGGTGAGGGTTGATGCTGACCTAACGGCATGGTTCTGTGCAAGTGGTTGGCCGCCCGGCCTTCCCACCTGCCCACTGCACGAGGATGCCGCGAACACCGCGCAAGAAGCACTGCGCGCGGCGAAGGAGACGGAAGACAGGCACTTAGAAGCCACGGCCTTGACGGCGATCAGCAATGTGCAGCTCGATTCGATCAGTTGTTCCGCTCTCGCGTTCAAATCAGCCCCTCCATCCTTTGGTGTGCGACTGGAACTCCACACCTTTCCTTTCACCCCTTTTGAAAGGCTTGTGGGTTTGATGTGGCTATGCATTTTACTGGGGAGCTCAGCTCGCTCAAACATGGTCGGCGCCTACAAATCCTGATGTTTTGTTGATCCACCAAAAGGCTTATTTCTGAGTTATGAGTACCTGCATCGTGCTTGAAGGATCGTCTCTTAGGAATTTTGGAAGCGACGCGTCCGAGGTACTGCGCGAAGTCGGAGTTCGCCTCGGGCGTGGCCAAGCTGCTGGATGCCAAGGCCATGGGGCGTTGCGTTTTAAGCCCTGGCTCAAAGATTCAAAGTTTTCTCGGCTCCAAATATCACCTTTTGGAAAGGCCAACTTATAGCGATAGCGAGTGACGCATGAAGGAGGAGCATGTGTACTTCTCAAAACCCCCCCCCCCCCCGTTTGGGGGTGTAAAGGGTGATGCCCGCTGCAAGTTGTAGTAGATTTGGGCGTCACATGGTCGACCGATTTGGACGCCGTCCCCCCATCACAACGTGCATCCAAGGAGGGAAAGGAAGTCACATCATGTGACGCTCGATTTCCCAGCTGGATTTACTTGTCGCAGTTGTAGGGGCCCAACATCTTTTAATGAAACACGGCCACCCCTCAGAGCCGGGCCCGAAGTGCCAGGCACTGCTGTTGGAGGCCCAGGACAAGCGCGGCGCGGCGGCGGCGCTGCTGAGTTTGGCGGAGGCGCACGTGGCCGCCAAGGCGCCGGAGGAGTCCATCGCCTGCGCGGAAGAGGCCAAGGACCGCGGAGAAGTCGGGTCTTTCACTGGTTTTCGGTTTGTTCAAAGGACACCAACCATTTTGAGAAACCACATGGGTGGTTTATGGGGAAACCCGAAAAGCCACAAAATATGGGGTTGCCCATTTGGACGGGTGCTCCCAATTGGCGTTGTTTTCCCCAACAGCTGAAAGCAGCTTTCCGGACTTCCTTCCGCTAGTCGGACGGAAATTGCAACTGCGCCCAGAAGATGCGCCCCTGAGCCAAAACCAGGGTCCCTCAGAGTGGTTGTAATTTGAGAGTCTCGCAAAATTACCGTTGGGAGCGGGAAGTTTTTCAGGAAGAGCCATTTTTCGGATGTGATGTCGCTTCAATAGACCCGACACCGTCATGGAACACCACAATTTCTCTTTGAGAGGACAGTTTTCTTCCATCGAAGTTCCCATAGTTGCTACGTTAGTGTGTCGCCTTGCCAAAGCTAATCAGATTGGTGTGGCTAAGGAACTGCCCTTTGTTGATTTGCGGATAAGGCACAACTCGTTTGGGTGTTTCTCAAAATGAGGGGTAATCTATGATCATCCGTTCCAGTTCCAGGCAATGGGCCTTCTGGTGGTTGGCGCGCTAAGGAAAACGGCTTGGTGTGGTTGCCAGGGTTCGGATGCTCGTTGCCTCGTTGTGGAGGACCTTTGCCGTGAGGTGGACTACAAGAGGGGCTATGCCGATGCTCTGCAAAAGCTGGCGGCAGCTCATTTAGCCAATGGCAATGAGAAGGAGGCCTGGGGGCCAAGCTGCCGATTGAAAGGAACCTCAGAATGGTTGGATGCTGTCAGCCCGGGAAATCGCATCAACTGCTTGTGGTCATGAGCGTGCCAGTGGGGGAAGTGTCAGGGTAATTCGCATCAACTTGCGTTTGCAGTGGGGAAACGATTCATACGTGATGAACACTTTTCGTGAGTGGGGAGCAGCTTTTGCGTTCCGCATGTGGGCGTTTTTGGTGTCAATGTGGGTTTGCCAGAAAGGCTTGTGGAAGAAGAGAAGTGTCGTGCCAATGGGGGGAGGGTGCTCACTCAAGCTTCCGGGCTTTCGACCTTTGCTTGGCATACGGCCGCTAGTGTCATGCAAGACTTCCAGTTCCCCTGCAGCGCGTTTCACAAGATTTTCCCAAACAGCTGAAAGCGATGGGGTTTCAGTGCCAGATGGCTCCGTTGTCCGGCTGGCTCTAAGGCAAGGTTCTGCAGGGTCGTGCGAGGGTTCCACAAGGCTCCGCGAGGGTTCCGCGAAGGTTCCGTGGATGCACAGGGCAATTCCAAGGAGGGTTCTGCGAGGACGGGCTGGTTTGGCAGAGCCAAGTGATCTCGTCTAAATCTCGTCCGGGTCTCGTCTGGATCTCGTCGCGGGCTGGCAGAGAGAAGTGGGCGCAAGCTGTGTCTCACAATCGCAAGTTTAGGTTTCAGAAGATCGCCAAGTGATTATGAGCGTTCCTTGGGAATGTGATGTTGAAAGCACTCACAAACATGTGCCGCGAAGTGCGTTCCCTGATTCACAAACGCATAGGCAACGCGCGTTTTGAGGCGACTAAAACATCATTGGCTAATACTTTTGTGACATATATTGCGACGTTTACAGTGGCCGAGAAAGTTGAGGTGACTTTCCGGGGCTGTTGATGTGCAGCGTTCCATGGGGGCAAGGATCTCGGCCAGAAGTTGAGGCAACCTCCTGCGACCACAGTAACTCCTTTGTCCACTGGCCCCGATGGTAAACCTTTTATTTCCATGTCCTTTGGGCAACTAAGACTTGTTGCAGGCCCCTTCAATTTTGCGCGAGGCGATCAAGCAAGCGCTGGTGGCCAGGAAGTATTGCAAGGCCATTGAGGATGTGCGTGGAGAGACTGCCTTGCTGCATTTGTTGGCTTCCTCAAGCCTGCAACGAGGAGTCCGTTGAAAAAGTTTGGAAGAATCATGCCGTGCTACTGAGCGGACTTTGCAGGTTCATGATCCTTCTTTGCTGCGGCCTGGGGAGGTTTATGTGAGTTTTCCCTCATGTAGCCTGCTGAAGCCTCCCAAAAAAGGGATCTTCCCACACGCCGTCCAAGCATTAATTGACGCGCCCGCATGTAACCCGACAATGGCCGCATATATCCATCGCTTTGCGGCTTGAGGGTAAAGCGGATCGATCAGGAGACAAGAAAGGGCAGGACCTGCAGAAGATGGACCCCAAGAAGCAGATGGAGAGCGGCCCGGGCATCGAGGCCAATCGCCAGCTCCGGAACTCCGCCCACGAGGCCGGGCGCCCGTGGGGCTTCTGGCAAGCGAGCGGAACAAAACCAGTTGGGTGTTTCTCACAAATTGGGATCCCCTTTTAGCATGGTTGGAACGGGAAACCCAAAGTATGGGGTCCCTGGTTTTGACAAAGCTGGGGATGGTGAGCAAGGATGAATCAATCGTATCAGTTTTGGTCGCAAACAGTTGGGGCGAGAATAGGGTGCCCAAGAACCGTTGGCCTTGGCCTGGAATAGGACCATTCTCAAAGGACATGCGACGCGGCACGCGTAAACATGTGAAGTGCGGAGCTCTTGTCCCAACAGAAACATGAGTGCGGCTACTCTTCAGAGCTTGGCCTGGATGGCGGAGTTTGTAGCAGTCTCCGCCGGCAGATCGACGGAAGCCGTGCCCAGATCGAATGTGACCAAAGTCGTGATCGTTGCTTATTGAATGGCCTGCCAGCATCAGGCCTTTCAACATGGTGATTGCAAAACCTTGCCGGCTGCAGTCTGGGAGTGCGCAGCCCGCGGGAAAAAGCAAAAAGGATTCGGTTCCCGTCTCAAATGGGACGCAGGGGTTCAGGGACACGCTTCGTTGGTGGTTTGGGGGTTTCAAGCCTGGGTTCTTTGTGGGTAAATGCGGAAGCCAGAGCCGGAACACCTCCAAACCACCAATCCAATCCATGAGGCCGTGAAGCGGTGCCGCTCCGCCATCGCCCTGGCCAAGCGGAACGACGACCCCCACGCGGAGGCCTCGGCCATGGCGCACCTGGCGCATGCCCTGGCCATCCTCAACCGAGGGCAGGCAGAGAACCCAAAAGGCACTGTGGATGGACGAAATCCTGCACCACTTTCAAACCACGGGAAGCTATTATCAATTGTGTTTTACAGGGCTATCAGCATCAATTAGGTGGTGCAGGATTTCAGTAGGTCCCCTTTTGGTTTGAGCTTGAAGCCACCCCTCATAGGGTTCCTTCAACTTTCTGGGCAAGCCGGGAAATTCGTGGTTGCCAAATTTCCTCCTCAAAAACTCGCAGGGAAACTCAGCGCTCAGATGGTTTAGCAACGGAGGGCCATTTTTTTAAGGATTTTTTTCGTTTTTTTTAGGAATTATTTTTGTTTTTCAGGGTGGGTGGCTTTTCGGATTTTTTTGCTTTTGTGGCTTTTACGTTGGTCTTTGTGGCTTTTCACTTCGCATCCTCTGCATTCACAGTTCCTCTCTTTCGCATCCTCTGCATTGCCAGTTCCGCTGGCTTTTTGGCTTCGTGGCTTTTGGCGGCTTTCTGGCTTTGGCTTTTCGCATCCTCTGCTTTCTCAGTTGGTTTTTGGCCTTGGCTTCCTGCATCCTCAGCATCACAAGTTCCTCTCTGGTGCCCCCCGCCACCCCCTTTTCGATGAAAATGCACACCTAATTGAATCATCACTTTTTCGATCATCATGCGACAGCTGCTTTTTAGATTCTTTGGCTGCCGTTTTACAGGGATAGTTTGCCCGTGATTGAATCCTCACTTGTACCATGAGGCCTTGCCGCAGAGGAACTGATGACCCCCCCGCTGCTTTTTTTATTTTTTTTGGCCCTAATTGAATCATCACTTTTTCAATCATCGTGGGGGGGGGCTGCCGCCCCCCCCCAACCCCCCCGCTATTTTTTGGACTTTTTGCCCCTATTTGAATCATCAATTTTTCGATCATCATGCGACCGCTACTTTTTAGATTCTTTGCCCCTAATTGTTCGATCATCATGGCGGGGCTGCCGCCCCCCCCCCAACCCCCCGGCTATTTTTTAGACTTTTTGCCCTTGATTGAATCATCACTTTTTCGATCATCATGCGACCGCTACTTTTTAGATTCTTTGCCCCTAATTGTTCGATCATCGTGGGGGGGCCTGCCGCCCCCCCCAACCCCCCCGCTATTTTTTAGACTTTTTTGCCCCTGATTGAATCATCACTTTTTCGATCATCATGGGGGGCTGCCGCCCCCAACCCCCCGCGCTTTAATTGAATCATTTTCATTATGGGCTGCCGGCCCCCCCCCCCCCCCCCCCAACCCCCGTTATTTTTGGATTTTTTAGATTCTTTGCCCATAATTTTTCGATCATCATTGGGGGGCTGCCGCCCCCCCCCCCCCAACCCCCCTGCGCCTTTAATTGAATCCTCACTTTTACGGGAAGCCAATTTGCTGGTGATGCTGGCGATGTTGGCTGGACATGCGGGGGATGTTGAAAACGATGCTGATGATGTTGACGGACGTGTAAAATACGTACATTTCGCGAGAAAATGCTGTAAATTACAGCATTTTAGTAGCCAGGACGGAAAACAAAAAAAACCCAAAATAAAACAAAAAAAAATCCAAAATTAAATCTCGACCTTTTAGCAACAGCCAGGGGGTCGCTCCCTTGACCCTACTGGTGAAACTGTGCTTAAACAAGGAGAAATGTTTTTCGCCAACAACTTCACAGGAGGGGCTCGCGACCTGCAAGCGGGCGGAGGACCTGCTTCTGGGCCTGACATAGTGGGTTTGCTTAGAATCAGTTGGGCGCTTCTCAAAAACGTCACTCCCTCCTTTAGCCCTTTGAAAGGGAAATGAAAAGGAAGCCACCTATTTTAATGAGGGGCCCGTTTGGAGGCACCATTTGCGATTTCTTGTTCAACAAGGGGGACCCCTCTCGCATCCCACATCGCGGTCAGTCCATGCCAAGTGGATGTGTTTGCGCGGTGGTTTACTTGCGTTCCTCCTTGCCTCCTTTCCCTTGGTTTCCTCGGGTTGTCCCTGGCAGTCTCCAAGCCGGCTGCGAGGTTCCGAGAGTGCGGTGCGGTGGGGCAGCAGGCCAGCGCCGCCTGCCTGAGTGCGGAGATCGCCAACCTCATGGGCAACAAGGGCAAGGCCAGGGGTTACAAAATTGACCAAAGCAACCTGGCCCGATAGATGGTCTTAAGAGGAAAACC
>CAUJNA010000024.1:285000-317500 GCA_963377175.1 Effrenium voratum | reverse complement strand
TAAAGCAAGCCAGGATCCATTTTGCGGTCCCCTCCCCCATTTGGAGGCAGATAGCGTGTGAGTCTGTTTCTGGCCAAGCTACGTCCATGCTTGGCCAGTCGAAACGGATGTGCGCGGGTCGAGCTGTCGAGGTGTACATCTACAACCTGGGGAAGGGGACCAACTACAAGATGAGCTATCTCAAGCACCACCAGGCAGGCCTACTCTCCAAATGGGTGGGCCGGAGCCCCCAATTCGCCCCAATTCGAGGAATGGCTTTTAAAGGGGACAAATTGGTGGGTTCAGCCAATGAAGCCGTCAACTCGGTAAGGGGGGGCATGGCGTTCAAAGGGAAGTCAGGAAGCCATGAAACCTGCCATTTGTTTGGGAGGATCAAACTACTCGTTTGGTTCTCGCAGGGTTCGCTTTGCAAGGTTTAGGTGCAAACGTCACGGCCAGGTGCCGGTAGTTGCTGTGGCAACCAATCACCAAGCTGGGAGCTTAGCGCTTGCAACGTTTTTACGTCGATCCCGTGGGGGGACATCGGCTGCTCAGGACACACTTCTCGCCAGTGCCGACTCCTTGGGGCGGGTGGTGCTGTGGAGAAGGATTGGCATGGGCAATGAGCTTGGGAGGGAGATCAGCAGACTTCGGAAGCCAAAGCAGCGGAGCATGCGCCGAACTTTGCGGTGCGCAGGATGGATTTCTCCCACATCCCGGATTAGATCCTCATGCCCGGCTGCCCTTTGCGTGTGGAGGTTGTGGGGATGCAGAAGCTGGGTTGGAGCCATCTTAGGGTTGCAGATGGCGCGTCAAAACAGTTGAGTGCTGCAGCCGTGCATGTCAGCTGCAAGTGTTTTTCTTACTATACATGCTGATCAAAAGGCGGAAGACACCGACAATGACAGACATGAAGAAGGATGCGATGTCACTAGGCTGGCATCGCGCATTGCATAGGCCAAGTCAACAGTCAGCGAGAGAGAGTGAGAGAGAGAGAGCCAAGCAGCAACAGCAAGTCACCATTCCAAGTGCCTTGGGGTCAGGCTTCGGACAGTTGCAACTCACATCATGCGCTTTGCCGCCAGCCATGTTGCGATACCGCGAGCAGAGTGCCGCAATGTTTGGGACGAACGGCTTTATCAAGGCCAGTGCCAGAGTTTTCGATCAATCGCAGAACGCTTTGGCTGCTTTGGTATGACCTTCACCCTGCAGCTTTGGGGGGGCAAAGGCCAGCCCTGATAAAAAGAACTTGAGATAGGATCCGGAATGCCAGAAGGCTCTATTTAGCACTTTTTCAGAGATGGCGTCGGTGGCACCCCTTTTTGAGGTTTTGCTTGAAGGGCCCCAGAGGGAAACCACACATTTTGGGGCCCCACTGCGCGAGACAAAGAGCCCCTCAACTACACAGCGAGCTCTGAGTACCAGCTATTTGCATCCGACAGCATGTCGAACGTTCTTTAAAACAGCGAGCAAAAGGAGGTCATTTGGGTGAGCTACACTCTTTCTTACAACCTTTCCGTGCTACCAGGAGACGAGTCAGAGAGTCATGCACTAGAGGAAACACGCTTCACGCAAAGCACATTTCTACCCTTCACGTGAAAGGCGATCTTAGCAGACAGGCCGGTGAGCGGCACTGGGCCAGGTATCTGACAGGGACTGGGGCCAGCCTGCAGGCGCTCTGCGGAAGCAGCTTGGCCTTGAGGCTGTTTGGCGGTCTCATATGTTCGGAAGGGCCAATGCTCGGTGAGCTTCAGATATCTGGCCGTGATGTTTAAGTCATTTGCAAGGCACATCGGCAAGGCCCAGGTCCCAAGTCAAGGCACCAAGTTTCGGTGAGTTCCCCACAAATCCTCAGAGAGTCGAAGCGCCCAGGGTGCGCTCAGATCCTGTCCTGACGCGGCTGCCTGAGGCGGGTGCCAGCGTGGGCATTGGATCACCATGATCTGTATGGGTGAATGTCGATGCCGGTGCTTCCGCACCCCAAAAGTGAAGGATCGCCTGTGAAATTAAATCGGACACCCCCGGATCAAAATCCGAGTGGGTTTACTATCTTTGGGTTGACGTCGCACTTTTACATTTTGTTTGTTTTGGCTCCTGTAGCCGAAAGATTGGTTTTGTGCAATCAGTGGCCTGCAGCAGTGGTCAGGCAACCCTGGTGATCTGGGGACTTGGATTGGCGGTTTGGGTTACCCGTCAGACCGATCGAAGCTGACGGGCTAGCACTCCAAACCTGTGCAAAGCGAACAAAACGGGTGGCCGGTTGTGAGCTTGGGTCTTTCCTGTTGTGATCTCCTTTTAGTTTGCGTCCTATTGTTCTGTTCAGATCCTTTTGATGGGTAAATGGTCTCTAAAAGGGAACCTTTGCTCGACGCATCCAAACATGGAACATCTCCTTGTCCTTGTGGCCCCTCGCGGGGAGCTCTCAAAATCTTCTGCTGTCCAGCCCATCGCTTGCCTTGGTGCCAGCCGCGGCATCGCCAGGACTCCACCCTCAGTGGTTCGAGCCATGATTCCGAAAGGGTGCTCAAAGCTACGGACCCTTCTCAACGGGATGTTGATTCTCAAGAAGGCTCAAATGTGGATGCATTGGCCTGAGAAGATTTCGGAGGACCAAGAAGCTCCCAAGTATTTGACGCAGCCAGCGGGCTGATCTTGGGATTGCATGGGTAATGCACCGACTTTCCTGTTTCCGAGCACGACACTACATATGAAGAGTTGTTTCGGTTGACGCAGGGACGTCAGCGTATGTGAACATTCTGTGGGGAAGAGCGCGGGAGAACAACTCCGCTAGCGTGGTGCCGCGGCGCCCTTCAATATAGTTTACCAGTTTCCAAGGTAGTTCTAGAAAACAGCTTGGATGCGCCTTAACTCCCCGTAGTCCTCCTCCCGTTGACCTACAGGTGGGTCCACAGATTCGCCGCTCCAAGCTAGTTCCCACACTTGAGCTGCAAACGGAATTGTATGAGGTGATGATGCTGTTCAACCAAGAAAAGGCAAGAGGTTAAAGACCGGGTAGGCGCCCAAAGGGTGCAACGGCACAGACATACGATGCTGTATGGCAGCACTGTGGCAGCAACAAGTGCAGTACTGCAATGAAAGGCCAACGTTCTGCAACCGTGGCCAAAGAAGAACAAAAGAAACCAGGAAGTTTGCAGGAAGTCGGCCAAAACCCGGAACTTGGTGTGTATTCTTCGTTTGGCTGACTTCCTGTTCAGGCAACCTTTAGTTGGTGCTTTGGAGTTGTGGTTGGGGATTTTGAACCCCCGGTTCTTGTGGACACCACACCCTAATCCCGAAACCACCAATCCAAACCACAAAATAGCCTTCCGGTGGTTTTTGCTGGATGTTGCGGAAGCCTCACCCAGATGCATTGCCGGCTCGCGTCGCAGGTTGCAGCTACTTCTGGGGAGGTGGTCCAAGAGCGGCGCGACTCGGAGCCAAACAACCAACCACAGCCCAGGAAAGGTGATTGAACCGTTAGAAGGGGTTTTTGCATTCTGGGGGGTGGGGGTGACATGTAATGACTAGCTCTAATGCAGGACAAGAATGGCCCTCAGAGAATGCGGTACAAAAAAAAGCTAAAGCCCTCTCCAATCAGGGAGCTGCCGATCGACATGGTTTTGGAAGACGGAAGCTTTCGATCTGAACCCCAGTTTCCTTGGGTGGGCTGATGTTTAAGGGGGACATATTGCAAGGTTGGCACGGACGGAGATCCTCGGCAGGGAAGAATGGCGCTGCCTGGCGGCCTGGTTGGGTTTGCATGAGTTGATGATTTCAATCATGTATGTATCATGGGGGCTGGGGGCAGGGAGGGGAGCAATATAGCTGTCGGCCGGCTTGTGCTTGGCAGAGTTTTCATATTCACCGTGAAGTGGGGGATCCTAGCAAAAAGAGAAACCCTCATTGAAGATCCCTGAAAAATGGCATCCGCTTTGGGCTCAGAATTCGAATCCAGGCGTTGCCCTTCCCGCTGGCCAAGCTGGATGAGGCCACAGAAAAAGTGAGCGAAGGAGGGCGTGGGGCCCATGCCATTAGAGTCCCGTGTGTTGTGCCAATCCCACAACGTGTCGTTCGACACTCTACCTCTCTCTTGGCTTTGGTGAAAGAGAGATTGGGCTTTGAACCAAGTGGCTACTGATTTGGCTACAGAAACCCAGCAATCCACGTCCCTGGAAAGTCAAGCTCTTGGTTTTAGTTGGTGGTCTGACGGTTGAATGGGCTCTTGGACGTCGGGAAGACAACGGAATCTACGTCCTTTCCCAACCATTTTTGAAAGCATTCCGAGCATTGAGAGTACTAGGGTAAAGCCCCTGTTCTTTTGAGGGCATAGTCTTTCACATTGGTTTGCAGGCTAACAAAACCAAAAAAACCCACCATGTTTGAGGTGTTATTTTGACTCATGAGGTTCTTGGTCAAGATTCTCAGTGGTTTGTGGTCCGTTTGGGAGGGAGGTTTGGGGACGCAAGAAGACAAGGGGACCAGCCAAATTTACCATGTCCACCGAGGGTGATCCGCACAATTTCCACCATGGACATGCAGCGAACTGAGAGTTCCAAACTCTAAACCATCCAATATGACCCCCGAACAGAAGACAGCCAAATGGGTATGTGTCAAAATAGATATTTGGACCCCGAAATCTTTGGCCGCCCTTTCAAATCTGGAAATGGTATTGTCAAGTCCGAAACCGCTACAAGAAGGGCGCCCAGGTGACCAGCGCTGCGCTGGCGTCCATCGAGGGCATCCGCTCGTCCATGGAACACTTCCAAGGCAAGCCCTCGGAGGAGCCGGATATTTCATGGAACCCATCCTATTGGGGGTGACATCAGATCGTCAGACACAGAGTCAGTCGTACTCTCGCACAACACTTCACTCCAGGCAGCAGTTAGTAGGCAGTCAATATACTAGTATTTGTAGGGGGATTTATGCGTAACTGGTGCAGGACGGTGTCGATCCGCAGGATTCTTTCCCCCCTGAAAGCAGTTGCGTTGCGACACGGAAAGAAAGGATTCTAATAAATGGGTTTCGATGGCTTGCGCCAAAGGACTGTGCATCCGGAAGCCCTTTGTTCCAACCCATTGCTGAAAAGCGATGGGATTCAACCCAACCCCCGTTGTTAATGGCCCAGGGAGGGCGGTGGCATTTGTTCGACGTTTGGATTCCGCCCCCAGAAATAATTAGCTGGAGCCCTTTTTAAAAAGGGGTTCTGCAGCTCTGCACGTCGATGAGCTGGGTTGCAACCCCCTTTTGTCAAGAACCACCCTGAGTTTGGCGATGTTTTGAAGGGGGCATGAGGCGACTGTGCAAGAGAATTCTGTTCCCGCACCAAAGGGGGGACAAAGCCCACAGCTGTGCCAGGACGCGGTGCACCAGGATCCGGATGCCCTGGAGGATTTGCAGTACCGGTTAGCTTGCTATCGCCCTTTGGCTCCCCAAAAGAGCCCAGGTTGAGATGTCCCAAATATGGTGATTTCTTGTTGGTTTCCTGTCAGTGCTGCTGGGTAAAGTGAACACATTTAGGGATTCTCAAACAGTTTGTTTCTTTTGCTGTTGCTGCTGTTCAGGTTGCCCCTGGTTGGTGGTTTGGATTGGTGACTTGGGGATTCGAACCTCAGTGCCGTTTGCAACCAAACGGGAATCCTACTGTCCAAGCCACAAATCAAGGGCTGTTCTTGGCATCGCTGATGCCATCTTCATGGGAGACCATGGCTCTGCCGCACCGTCTCCTTCTTGGAAACTCCCAATTGGCAACATGTTTACGGCTTATCACGACCGCAAGAGGGAGTGAGGTTACCAGAGAGCACGGATGAAAGGCCGAAGATCTATGTGTTTGCTTGCTTAATATCTGGCGAAACCAACTCATATGGGTTTGTCTCAAAATGACGGAACCCCAAATTGGCTGGTTTCCTTTGGGTTTCCCTTCCAGCCAAAATGGGCTTCGCCCCAAGACAGCCCGAGGCTACAGCCGCCGTGTGGAGCCGCCGCCACCACCGCTGGCAATGGACCCGGCGTGCCTTGGCAAGGGCCCCCGTTGGCGCCCCGAGCTTCATGCAGTGTTCCACGCAAAAAGGCATTTGGATGTGCCTTTTTTTGGTACCCTCTTGTTGGTGGTTTCAACGGGAAACTAAGAGGAAACCACCATTTTGGGGGGGTCCTCTAAAAAAAGACACCCATTTAGCCTCATTTTGGCATGGATACCCCCGTTGCTGGATGCTTTAACACAACGCGCCATCATTCTCGAGTTGTAGCAGTATTGTGACGCCACGCAAGAGCTGCCAACCATAATTTTGCTGCATCTTCTGCCTCTTTAGCGCATCGCTTGTGACAGAGACACGCAGCCTCTCGCATGTGAGACTTCTGCTTGCACTGAACTTGCGGTCCGAGCTCTAGCAGTTAAACAGTTACGCATCTCAATCACGTCTCGTTTGCCACGTTGACCGGAGATGCCCAAGTGCCGGTTCTTTCTTCCAGCCAGTAATTTGGTGGTTTTCTTCTTTGCTAGGTGTGTGCCTAGCTGGCGCTAACACAAGCAGAAGCGCATGATTCTAGAAAATCTCCAGCACCCTCCAGCCACCACACCCGAGGGCCAAAGGACCATGCACCACTTGTATAGCTTACCATGCAACGAGATCTAGTATACGTAAAGGTTAGGCAAAAGACGCATCAACCCATGGGAACACCCGTTCGGAAAGGCAGAGGCATGCCTGCGGCATGCCTGCCTCAGGTTTGGCCCGGCGCCGCCTAAGGCGGCGCCGCCCCCGGCGGCGCAGGCACGAGCATTGCTTCCGTTCCTTCAGGTCTTGAAAGATCAAACTCATGTCTTGCGAAGAGGTTCCCATTCCGCCCAAAGCCTATCCCTTTTAACAAACTCTATTAATATTTTGCCTGCCCCAAAAAAACTGTTGCGCCTCGCAAATCACTTCCCCAATATCACACTCAGGGGTATGCTTGGGCATGTCTGAAAACGGTTCCTCAAGGAGGGTTCCTCTAAAATTAGGGAGGGGCCCCTTCAGGCGCTAACTTCGACTGCATCCCTTCAAGAAGAAAACATGTTGCGAAGGGTCAAGCGCCGTTGATCAGGGAACCCTCAACGGGTTCCAATAGAGTAGAGGACAATCATGCGTGTAGCATCCGAAGAGAACTCATTTGTGAAAACCCATTCAACGGGTCACTCAAATTGAGGTTTGGTGTGCACGACTTCGTGGCTTCACAGGTGATGTCCTCTACCCGGCTGCAGGGGTTCCAGCCGTCCAGAAGGCTCGTGAAACTGGCAATGCAGGCGGAGCACAGGCGGGGCTGGGTTGGAGTATGGATCTGGCGGGTGCGGGATATGCAGCTGGCACAGATCCGGCATGTGTTGTGTGTTGCTAGCAACTTGTCTGGAAGCGCGGCCCAGGCCAGATGAAGCGCCTGCCTTTTCTGTGTTTCCTCCAAATTGAGTTTCCAATGGGCATTCTCACAACCCTGCTAAGAAGGTTCTAAGAACCGTTCCCGGCGCTGAATACTCTTAGAGCTAATTTCTCTCTCAATTTTGATCCATTCCACAAACTCTCAGGTTACTCTGGTTGGTGGTTTGGATTGGTTGAACACTCTCAATTCAGAGAGTAATTTTGAGGATGTCACATGGCCCCCGGCCGAGGCGGCTCCGTCTGGAAGCGGCCAAGACCAAGCGTCAGCTGACCGAACAGGCATCAGAGTCGAGATGAGTTGAGTCGTAGTCAAAACCCAGGGAAGGAAAAGGCGGATATCCGCCCTCTTGATTCTGCACATTTTGCATCATGTTGGGTCCTCTTTAGTCCCATCTTCCGATTGTGACTCAACTAGGCATTTGCACACACCGAAGCCCCAAAACGGGGCTATGTCTTTGCAGTTCCAGGGATGGGAGGTGGGAGCTTGGTGGATGTTTAGAGTTCGTTTGGAATGTTATGATTCCATGATGTTTTGTGTTGTTTTTGGGGCGGAGCTTTGAGATTCTTGGCAGCAGGCCTGGCAAAAGCTGTGTGGGCCTTGCTTTTGTTTTGCTGCTTTTGTCTGGTGCTACACCGTTCAGTTCGCTCACAATTCAAGTTAACAGGGGGTCCAGCAGAGGATCGTTTGTAGGAGTGCCCCCCAAATGACTAGCCTGGTTGGTTCCACAGTTGGTAGGAGGGTGCAACTTACAAACGGTTTGGATTCGCTTTCTTCTGTGAATGTCGCCGCTTTCCCGCCCTCCCCCCCCCTCCGTTTTAGCGCATTTTGGAGTTCTTTTCTCAGGTAGCGCTTCACTGGTGGTTTGGACGTGTGGTTTGGGGACTTGAACCCCTGGTTCAAGGAGAGGCCCAATGTGAAACCGATGCGGAAGGGGGAAGGCGGGGGGGGGGGGGGGGTAAGGCTGGGTAAGGAGCTCGCTGAGAAGTTCTCCGCTGACCTCGGCCGCTACGAGCAGCGCATGGTGCAGTTTGAGCAGAAGCGGGTGAGCCAAGTCGGCTCCTTGTCGAGGGCTGCGCCTCAGTGCCCAGCTGGGAGCCCCGCACATGTCAGGCTTTCGTTTTGGTTTTTCTCCACGGGGTCCCCCGCACAAAAAGGACGCACCCATTGTTTGTTCGGGTTTGCTGTTTGCCTTCTTGCCTTCGCCTTCTTGCCTCTGGCTTGGACAAGCTGAAGCCTACCCCATGCCCACCCTGCACCAACCCCAATCCCACCCAGATCAACTCTGAAATCATCCTAAGGCAACCCAGATTCACCATCAGCCCACGCAGGTCAACCCCTAGACCAACCCTGATCCCAGCCAAGCCCAATCCATTTGCCACAGCCGTATGAGACAGCTTTTGCATGGGAGAGATCGTCTAGAAGAATGGCCAAATGCGAGAAAGCAAAAAACACCTTGAGGAAACCTCACACAAACAAAGGTAGTGAGCACGTCCAAAACATTTCCTTCAGGGCTTGTTTTTTTTGTCTCCAGGTTTTATTATTTGTTGGTTTTGCTGGCAGGCATATATGTGTCTCAAGGGCGCGCGGTTTAGGCAAGCCTGCAAAATATGCAAGCACAAGGCATTGGTTTCCGTACATTTTTGTGCAAATCAGAACCGACTGAAAGCCAATCAACTAAGCAAACGGCATCGACCAACATGCCTTCTGAATTCTCCGGGAACTTGCCCACAGCTGCCTGGAACCCGAATGAGATCTCTGCTCTAAGCACCCTGTTCAAACGTCCCGAGGGGATTCCACCTGAGGTGGGTTTATTTTCGACCCCGTCGGCCCTCAGCCTCGCTCAGGAGGCCGCAGGCGCTCGGCGGTGTCACTGACTGTGGGGCAACAATTTGAGGACGGCCCCCCGAACCAAGGTTGAGGCGTCGTGTTTGGAGAAGCTCTCGGATGGCTTCAAGAAGCCTGATGCTGGTTGCTTGCTGCAGTTGTCAACTTGTTCTGTCATTTCTTGCTTTTCTTTCTTTCTTTTCCTTTCTTTTGTTTCGTTTCCATCTTTGCTTGCTTTTCCTTTCTTTGTTGTTGTTTGTTCTTTTCTTGCCTTCATTTCCTTTCCTTTCCCTCCCGTCCACCAGCGCTTCTACCAGGGGCAGGGGATCATCTGCGCACACAAATCTGGATCATCTGTACACACAGGCTTTCCTCACTTATTGCGCCATGCACTCTGGATCATCTGCGCACACAAGGTTTCTGTCATCTGGCTCATCTGTACACACACACACTTTTGGCAGGGTGGGGGGGTGGGGGGGGGGGATTGGTAAGCACACCCGCTCAAGTGCGCCCGCTCAGCACTGTGGGGGGGGGGGGTCCTCATCCTCGATCAGGCGATCTCGTGCATCTAGACCGATTGCATCAACAGACATCTCAATCCCCCACCCCTTCGGGCTACTCTTCCGCATGCGTGGAAACAGCGCTGAGCGGGTGCACTTGAGCGGGTGTGCTTACCATTCCCCCCTCACCCCGGTTGAGAATGCCACATCAGACGGAGAGGATGATCCTTAAATCACCTCTGACATTGGGGAATGGTAAGCACATGCCTGCCACCTAATAAGCATACCCGCTCACGTGCAACAGATGGGGTGCGGTATTGGGGAAGGGTGGGGTGGGGGTGGGGGCTGGGGCGGGGCGGGGTGGGGCACACCCGCTCACGCGCGTCCGCCTAGCGCTGCATCCACGCTTACCACCTAATAAGCACACCCGCTCACGCGCGCCCGCCCAGCGCTGCACGCATGCCTGCCACCTGATAAGCACGCCCACTCACGTGCAACACATGCCTGCCGCCTTAATGAGCGCCTGCTCAGGGTGGGCTGGGCTGGGGTCAGGCTTTGGGGAGGTTGGGGTGGGGTGGGGCACACCCGCTCACACACGCCCGCCCAGCACTGCACACATGCCTGCCACCTAGCAAGCGCACCCGCTCACGCGTAACAGATGGGGTGGGGTATTGGGGAGGGGGGGTGGGGTGGGGGTGGGGGTGGGGGTGGGGGTTGGGTCCGGGGTGGGGCACCTGCTCACGCGCGCTCGCGCAGCACTGCATTCACGCCTCCCACCTAAAAAGCGCACCTGCTCACGTGCACCCGCCCAGCACTGCGTGCATGCCTGCTACCTAGCGCACACCCGCTCGCGCGCAACAGACGGGGTGGGGTCTTGGAGGGGTGGGCGGGGGTGGGGGGGTTGGGGTGGGGTGGGGTGGGGCACAGCCGCTCACGCGCGCCCGCCCTGAGAGCGGCTGACAGAGGTAAACCGCACAGGAGACAACGGAACACAACATTTCCTATGTTCATACGACAGAAAGGCAAGGAAACATGCAGCTGTCAACGCCCCTGTCCCTTCTTGTGCATAGCAGTAAGCACTGCGTGTACAAACGATCCGGGGCAAAAAAGGCCCGCGTGCAGAGACGATCCGGTCCCGCGTGTACAGACGATCCGAATTCCGCGTGTACAGACGATGCACTGACCTTCTACCAGGGCTACGTTGACTTCTCGCAGGAAATGCCACCGTTCTGCTCGGGTCACCTTCTTTGTACCTGTCACCGGTGTTTAGTTGGTAGGCAAAGAAGCTTTCTCCAGAATCACAGATGTACAGTCGCTGATCCTCGGATTGGAGCAGTCTTTGGATCCAGTGATGTTTTTTTTTTTATGGTTTCCCTGGATTCCCTTTTTGTATATACTATACCTGGCCGACGTTTGGGTGTGTCTACAGATGCGAGTTTAGACCTTGTGTGTGTGTGTGTGCGAGGTTTGTTGAACACTCGGTCCGGCGGTCCTTAATCGTACAATCTTCGCCTGCGTGATTCTGTCCTTTTTTCTTGCTGTGTTTCCATCTTGTCTTGCTTTTCCTTTCTTTCTTTTTTCTGTCCTCTTCTTGCCTTCCCACAACCCTCCTCCCCCTAACGTCTTTTCTTTTCTCTTTTCTTCTGTTTCGTTGTTGTTTCTTCTTTTGTTCTTTTTTTTGCTCCGTTTCCATTTCTTGCTTTCTTTCTTTCCTTGTTTATGTCCTTTTCTTGCCTTTATTTCCTTTCCTTCTCTTTTCTTTTCCTTTGTTTCGTGTCCATCTTTCCTTGCTTTCAGTTTCTGTACTATTTCTGTCCTCTTCTTGCCTTTGTTTCCTTTTCTTTATTTTGTTTCGTTCCCAGTTTTTTTTCCGCCTTGATTTCCTTGGGCCGAGAAATTCAGTTTGTGCCCCCGAAAGTGCTCTCAAACTGCTGCAAGGAGCGCCGCAAGCAATGGATGCAGATCTTGGCCGTGGCTGTCTTCAGCCACCACGCCACAAAGGTCCTATCAGGATTTGGGACCATCGGCCAGGCCAGGCCTCAGATTGATCAATAGTTTCGGGCTTGCCTTCCTTTTTGGGGTTCGTTGCAAGCGAACCGAAGGGAAACCAAGACACCCTTTTCCATACCGTTTTCTGCGTCGACAGGTCGAGACATCTTTTTGGATTGGTCTTTACGCAAGGTGCAGGGGCTGGAGGCAAAAAACCACGGTTTTTGCGTTCTGCGCCAGGCCCTCCACGCCTGCTGCTCACGCGCACGCCCACACGCACGCGTACAGCGCATGTGCTAAAACGCTTTCCTTCTGGACCTGCTCATACGCTTGGACGTCTTGGCCGTCAAGGTGATGTCTTAAATGCACAAATTCATCCTTGCCAAGCAACCATGAAACATGGGCCAGTTGCTCACAAAGCATCACATTTAGCAGGGCCGATGGATGGATCAAGCTGTCCACAGACCAGGCATTGACAGAAACCAACCCAAGCTCGCATGTGGAAGGCTCTCCTTTTTGTTTGTGGGGGGAGGGGGTGTGATGGGGTTGTTTTGACACAAATTCACTGAGGGAACTTTACGTTGCAACCAAGTCGCGAGGTGTGCTTGTCCTCCTTGAACTGCATCAGCCTGCGGGAGTGCGGCAAAGATGCCCTTTGGCCAGGTCAAAGGGTTTTTGCTGGGAGGCTGCACGCACGGTTGTCTTGTTGCTCAAGCACGGTTACCCGCTTCCCATCATCATGGATGTGGACAAGGGGGTTCCTCAAAAGGAACATAGCCTTCCCAAACCCTGTCAGCTTCGATGATTGTTGGAGGGAGGGTAGGAGAAATTGCCCTTCCTGTTTGAAAGTGGTATTCCCATCCTGGCTACTCTCTCACCAAGAGGATTCCCGACTGTCCACTTGGCACAGTTCTCGTTTCGGGTTAAAGGGCATGACTAAAACCAACAAGGATCGGAATTGTGACGTCTACTTTCACCAGGGTTGAATGCACGTTTCCCTTCAAAGACGCCACTCAGCAATGGGGATTGGTTTCGTGGTGCGCAGTGGTTGGGCCAAGCACTGTTTACGGAATCAGGCGCTGGTCCCCTCTGAAACTAGGAGGTTGTTGAAGCAGTCATGTTGCAAGGGCTGGGCTCAGCCCCGGGAAAACTTGTCGGTTTGTTAGAAACAGGGACATGGTTCCCCTATGTTGGGAGACGTGCGGCTTGGTATGGCAAACATGTGAGCCAAGTTGGTATATGAACCCCTGATAGATCAGTGGGGAGTGCACAGCATATTTGCAGTAGCCGCCTGTTTTCTTGTTAGGGCGGTCGTACAAATAAAGGACACTGCAGAGGCGCCACAAGCCTTTTAATGCATGATTTGCATGCCACACATGACGTTGGGCGAAAACGAAGCTCAAGATAATTGAGTGCAGCAAGGAGCACCAGCATAGCAGGAGGGTTGTGTCAAGGCACTTCGACCAAAACGGGTAGTTTTCCTGTTGGTTTCCGGTAAGGCTACCAAATACTGCAAGCTCCAACAGAAGACACACACACACACACACTACACAAAAGCTGTTTAAGAGAGATCCACTATTTCCCATAAACCTTGCCTGAGTCGTGAGTCGTCTTCGATGCCCTGTGTCGCTCATTTGATGTCAACTTGCTGACGTTTGAAGCGAGACCCTACCGCGAAACGCTAGCACTTTTTCGGGCCAGCCTTGGCTGACAGATGTTTGGTGTGTTGATGTGTTTGTGTGAGCCCCACAAACAACTGCGCTTTTCCTTCCGGTTTCCCTTTGAAGCAACCAAAAAGGAGTACCAACTGCCAGCTCCAAAAACGACATGCGGGGTGTTTGCGGGTTTGTCTCACAACTAGGGGATCTCCAAAATGGTAGCCCTAACCGTGAGGTGAGGCCTTTTGCGCGGGAGGCGGCCCTCAATGCGTGGCGCTGGGATCCCAGAATAAAAGTCTCAAGGGGTCGGGCTTGTGGTTTTGAACATCACTGTTGGTTGCCAAGCAGTAGTTTCCTCTTGGGGTGATGTTCGGAGGGGAAGTTTGCACCAACCTCCCCTTTCGGATGGCGCCTTGAAAGGGAAACAGTTTGCAACCAACATGTTACAGATGAGTGAAAGCCGATGGCACTGCTTATTCCAACCTGAGTCGTCCCTGATACGCACATGAAGAGAATCGTGCCATCAACTCTTACCCTGTTCAGCCCCTGGCCACAGTCAAAACCCGGTAAGTGAAGAGTCCCAGCCAGAAAGGTGCGGCAAGAAGCTTTTTTGACTCATTGCCATGGCATTTGAACACCAGGTTTTGATTGTGATCCACCTAGTGCTGAAAGCGGCCTCTTTCCTCGCTTCCTCTTTACAACGGGACTGCTCAAAGGCAACTCTCAATCCTTCATTTGGACGGAGGGGCCACTGTAGTGACTAGTGGTTTCCCCCTGCAGGTTTATGGATTGAGTTTGACCAACCCTTTATTTCGTAAAGTCAAATCGAAGGTGGCCATGCTCTCGTGTGCTGTCGTGTGTGTGTGTGTTTATCGGGATAGCTTTGTTTTGCTTTTTAGTTGGGGGGAGGGGGACAATTCTTGGGGTCCCCCAATATTGACACGCAGTCCAAGCAATTTCCATCTGGAACCGCTTCGCGATTGACCACATGCTTATGCCAGCGCCTGCGGAAGCGGTGCTGCGACATGAGGACCCCCCCACTCCTGCTCAAAGGTGGTCAGCCCCAGGAGGCCAGGTTCTGAGAAGCAAGTTTTTTGGGGGGTGGGGCCCTGCCTTGGCTCCCTGCGATGTGCCAGCTGCAGTTGCACCCAGGTTCTCATTATGCGAAGGGCATGCAGGAGCAGCTGCGAAGGCTGGCGTCCAAGCGAGAGGAGCTCGCTACTCGGCTGTAGGTTCCTTTAGCGCTGGGTTGGATTGTGACTCAATGCTGTTGATTCCTGCAATTCCTGGTTTGGGTGGTTAAACATCAATTGGCGTTGAATTTCCTTTTGGGAACTGTTGAGTAGCCAGGCAAGGCGCATGCATGCAATGCAACCTTGCTGCTTTTTTAAGCGGGTGAACCGACGCATCCACAGCAAGCGCCTTATGCACAATCGCTTGAGCCCCCTTGCAACTCAGGCTCCCGAGACCCCGCTGCGCGGGCGGTCGATGAAGCCGGGCCCCGAGCGCTGCGAGGGTGCAAGGCTGACCAATGCATTTGCTTAAACGGGTTGCACCCCGAAATCAAAAAAGTTTGCGGGCTGGCCCGTTGCACCCTTGGCCCCGCCTAGGACTTGCGGGGGCCTGCAGCTGCCGCTGACGAACTCTGAGGAGGCCATGTCCTTCCTGGCCAAGTGCAGGTTCGCAGAAGACCTGTGCCTTTGGAGAAGCCGCATTTTTCCCCCAACAGCGACGGCTGTGGGGTGTTTCGCCAAGTTGCCAAGCTTGGGTTGGGGGCGGCTTGCAGGTTCCGCGCAGCGATTCCAGAGAGTTCTGATGTTGCCGGGAACCAGTTTTGGCCGTTGGTGTTGGGGATTCTACTTGGGGATGCTTGATATATTCGTCCGAGTGTTTATTGCAGGTGTCACTTAGTTTCGATCTCTCAAAGGGGCATTGGTGAACTGTGCAATCAAGCATTGACGGCTCGTTGTCACCGCCTATGCTACCTATGTTGCCGGATGAACTGCCCTGCGCAGTTGAAATAGGGCTACCAACCATTTCAGAGTGGCCGGTGGCCATATAGAGTGGAGATACATATTACGCAAGCACACGCACAACACACACAACACACACACACAACACACACACACACACACACCACACAACCACACTACACAGACAGGCGATACACACAATACACGCAATACACGCAAATACACACAATATACACAATACACACAACACATGCATTACACACAATACAAACAGTTCACACAATACACACAATAGACACAATACACACACACATGCATACACATGCACACAATACGCACAACACACACAACACACAGAATACACGCAATACACACTTTACATACGCTATACACACGGCATATAAACAATATATATATATACATATATATATATATTACATGTGTATATATCCAAAGACACTACTTTCCTGAACCCTTGGGCGTCTAAAGGAGGCCGCCATGCGCGTTTGCGCCGCTTTCCTGAGGTTCATGTGCCGGGCGTTGGTCCGGCGGCGGCGCAACCAGGCACGATGCCTGCTGGCGGTGCTGCGGTCCTGCCACAAATTTGCCGTTCTGCGGATGGTGCGGCACGTCGCGGCGACTGGGATGCCGTCAAAGGCAACATGTGGCCAAGCGTGCCTGTTTTGGATCGACTTTGAGTGATTTGGAGAGGTTTCAGGGATTTATTTTTAAATTTATTATTATTATTCCCGAAACAGCGAAGCATTGGGGTTCTAACTTGAGGTATAGAGAATAGGAAAGTGTGACGCCGATTCCGGGGTCCTGTTTTCCGCTTGTCTTCCTGTCTCCCAGTCTCTCCGGTCAGATGCCAGATGCTGTGACGCTGGCTCCAGGGTCGTGTCTCCCGCTTGTCTCCCTGTGTCTCCCAGTCTGTGCGGTCAGATGCCAGATGCTGTGACGCCGGCTCCGGGGTCGTGTCTCCCGCTTGTCTCCCTGTGTCTGGATGCCATGACGCTGGCTCCGGGGTTGTGTCTCCCGCTTGTCTCCCTGTTTTTTTGTGACGCTGGCTCCGGGGTCGTGTCTCCCGCTTGTCTCCCAGTCTCTGCGGTCGGATGCCAGATGCTGTGACGCTGGCTCCGGGGTCGTGTCTCCTGCTTGTCTCCCTGTGTCTCCCAGTCGCTGCGGTCGGATGCTAGATGCTGTGACGTGTCTCCCTGTCTCCGCGGTCAGATGCCAGATGCTGTGACGCTGGCTCTGCGACGCCAGCTGCGTGTCTCCTGGGACGTGTTTCCCGCTTGTGTCCCTGTGTCTCCCAGTCTCTGCGGTCAAATGCCAGATGCTGTGACGCTGGCTCCGGGGTCGTGTCTCCCGCTTGTCTTTCTGTGTCTCCCGCTCGTCCCTCTGCGGTCGGATGCCAGATGCTGAGACAACAGGAAAAGTGAAGTTCCCGGGCAAAACCAGCTGAACCTGTTTCTTGCTTAGGGCGTGTCGCAGATTTTGCTGCTAGCCTGCGTGCAAAGGATGTGCCTGTCTCTTGGCCAAGCGCAGGTTTGCATCCTTGTGGAGCATCGTTGGAGCTAGAAACCAGCAATGTCGAGCCTTATTTTTTGTCGTTAAACAAACAAATCGTGACATCCGGCGATTGCTTTGCTCAGGAAACTCAGCTGCTTTTTAGAAGCCAGTGCCGCACTTCTTGGCCAAGTGCAGGTTTGCATCCTTGTGCCGCACCAACAGGGCTCTGTTGAGCCTTTAATATGTCTATGTTTCTCTCGATACAAAAACAAATATAAAGTGGCATCCGGCTGATTGCTTTTTGGAAGCCAGTGCCGCACTTCTTGGTCAAGTGCGCATCCTTGTGGCGCATCAGCAGAGCCCTGTCGAGCCTTAAATAGACTGGTTTCAATAGACAAATACGGCTGATACTGAGCTGCTTTTTGGAAGCCAGTGCCGCACTAAGTGCAGGTTTGCATCCTTGTGCCGCACCAGCAGGGCCCTGTTGAGCCTTTAATATGTCTATGTTTCTCTCGATACAAAAGCAAATATATAGTGACATCCGGCTGATTGCTTTTTGGAAGCCAGTGCCGCACTTCTTGGTCAAGTGCGCATCCTTGTGGCGCATCAGCAGAGCCCTGTCGAGCCTTAAATAGACTGGTTTCAATAGACAAATACGGCTGATACTGAGCTGCTTTTTGGAAGCCAGTGCCGCACTTCTTGGTCAATTGCAAGTTTGCATCCTTGTGGCGCATCAGCTGAGCTCTGTCGAGCTTTAAATGCTTGGCCAAGTGCAGGTTTGCAGCCTTGTGGCGCATCAGCTGAACAAACGCCGTGACATCCAGCGCCGCACTTCTTGGTCAAGTGCAAGTTTGCATCCTTCAGCAGAGCCCTGTCGAGCCTTAAATGTGTCCATTTTGTTCTCGGTAACCAAATATACATCCGCCTGATTGCTTTGCTCAGGATTCTGAGCTGCTTTTTGGAAGCCAGTGCCGCACTTCTTGATCAAGTGCAAGTTTGCATCCTTGTGCGGCGCATCAGCAGAGCCCTGTCCAGCCTTAAATGTGTCCATTTTGTTCTCGATAAACAATTACTTTGCTTGGAAGCGCCGCACTTGTTCGTCAAGTGCAGGTTTGCGCTCTGGCGCATCCTGCCAAGCCTTAAATATGTTATGTTGTTCTCGATAAACAAATACCGTGGCATCCGCCTGATTGCTGTGCTCAGGGTTCTGAGCTGCTTTTTGGAAGCCAGTGCCGCACTTCTTGGTCAAGTGCAAGTTTGCATCCTTGTGGCGCATCAGCTGAGCTCTGTCGAGCCTTAAATGCTTGGCCAAGTGCAGGTTTGCAGCCTTGTGGCGCATCAGCTGAACAAATACCGTGACATCCGGCTGATACTGAGCTGCTTTTTGGAAGCCAGTGCCGCACTTCTTGGTCAAATCCTTCAGCAGAGCCCTGTCGAGCCTTAATTAAATGTGTCTGTATTCTCGACAAACAAATATTCTGGGACATCCGGCTGATTGCCTTGCTCAGGATACTGAGCTGCTTTTTGGAAGCCAGTGCCGCGCTTCTTGGTCAAGTGAAGGGTTTGCATCTTCTGGCGACCTGCACAGCTGGCCAAGTGGCCCCCCGCCCCCCCCCGGCCCCCCTGTTACCTGCTTGTTTGCATCCTTGTGGGAATGGCCCAGCCAAGTGGCCCCCAGCGCAGCAATCCTCTCTGGTGGCGCCTTCGCCGCCCCCAAGCCAAGTGGCTTGACGGCTTGGTGCGGGTCAGCCACCGACTGTTTTAGCCGAATCGTTTGAAGCGGGCTGAAGGAAAGACCCCCTGCGGATGACACCAGCAAGTTGCGCAAGCCAGTTGCGTTAGCAAGTAGCACTAGCGAGTTGCACTAGCAAATTGCCACTAGCAAAATGGCGCAAGCCAGTAGCACGAGCAAGATAGCGCTAGCGAGATGCACGAGCCAGTAGCGCTAGCCAGTGGCACTAGCAAGTTGCAGTATTGAGTTGCACTACGAAGTTGCAGTGTGTTGCGGCAAGCGCTGCGCGCAGAGAGCTTGCTCAGACAACTTGCTCATTGAAACTTGTTCAGAGAAACTTGCTCTGAGAACTTGCTCAGAAAATTTGTGCCAAGAACTTGCTTGGAGAACTTGCTCAAAGGAACTCGCGCCAACAACTGCTTAAGAGGAACTTGCGCAGAGACTTGCTAGGATTTACTGGCGCCGATGTAGCTGCTCATTGCTGTCTCCCTCTGGTTGCATCATGTAGTTCAGCACCCTTTATTGTTGGCAGTGCTGTTGTATACCTTGCCTCCTATCTTGGTAAACCTTGCCTCCTATCTTGTTGCCAGTATTTAGCACCTTCTCAGTTGGATAGCCATGTGGCCCGGCCAAAATCAGGTCCAGTCTTTCGCTTTGCTAGCTGCTCCTGCGACGCTTTGTCCTCATTGCAACCTATGTAATCCAGTCCCACTGACAAACGCATTTTGCAGAAGCGTTTGACACCTTCGTGATGGCAAGGTCGGAGCTTTGACATATCTCGTTGCCTCCTGACAGGGGTTGAAAACCGATTTCTCAGCCTTGTTTCCACATATTCCGCAATATGGACGCTGCTGTTTTGCAGGTGTCCGAAAGTGCCCAGGGCTTGCAAGTGCGAGGGCTCAAGGGTTTTCATGGCGGGATGTCGTAAGGTGCTATTCTCTGCGGCACTAGCTTCTCTACAGTCTCTGGACCCATGGAACACCAAAGGGGTCAACGTGAGCTGTATTGCATTACCCTTGTGCTAGCCTCCCGCAGTGGGTATTTTTGGAAATCCGGGCAGTTCCATTTCATTCTTGCAATCAACGTTCTTTTCCGAGATCTCGACTTGAATTTGGCAGCTCCGGGCGAGATTCTGATGTACTTGCTCGCAGCATACGTGGCTTGTCGGGAAACTAAGCTGGAGGGATGTGCTGATAGCATCAAGACCAACACATGCTACAGACATGGTCCATCCATTTCTTCTTTGACGACACAGCTTCGCCTCCTACATCGATTCCGACCCCTTCAAGCAAAAGGTTTCGGTGCTGCTGGACACTCTGCGTGCGTTTCGAACTGCCCAGCAACATTACGGAATGGCGGCTCTGGTGCTCAATGTGGTGATTGCAACAAGGACACACGGTCATGGCCATGTTTCGACACATGTTCGGTGGCTGTATAGTCTATAGTAAGAGTTGCTAACGCCGCCGCCGTGTTTGATGGTTTCTTTCTGGGGCCATCAACAAGAGCCGTTTCGCCAATCGCAGAGTGGCTTGGTGGTTTCCTGGTTACTTGCTCTTGGAGATCTGGTGCTATCGCAGAGAGGGACGAGCGAACACACAGTCAAGCAGGCGTGCTTATCATCTTGTTGCATCGTAGTGGGGAGGTCCGAGCTCCAAGGTTTTTTTGACCGGTTTCAGAAAGAATGGTCCTGGAAGTAAAGCCTGGGTGAGTCGGGTCCCCAACCACCATTAGCTTGTAAGAGTTGTTCGCATCGTCCTGCACTTGTCGAGTTCTCCTCGCAAAACTTGGTTGATGCATAGGAGCCTTTTCCTGGCAACCTACTTCGCTGACCTTGACAACTTGGAAAGAGTTCATGAACCCGGCCAGATGATCACTGTGCTGCTGGAGCTGAGTGAACGCAAGGCCCAGAAGTTGTTGCCAGCGGCGTGCGCTGGAATGACGGCCGCCGGTCGTTCACCACACATGTGAACACCAATCTGCCATAAGCGCCAACTCCAAGATGAACCCAGCCAAGCTGGTGGTGTCCACTGTGCAGCCAGCATTGGAAAGTTGGGGCAAAGTTCTCACACGTTTCCGAGATGGAGCAGGGCTGGCCAAGCTTGTTCCAGAATGGAGGGGCGTTGGACGCATGGAGCAAAGCCATGCGTTGGCCATCTTGGGAGCATGCGGCGCGCTGGACACGACGGAGATGAAGACCCCGGATGACCAAGCTACTGCCGGCTCAAACACTGAGGATTTTCTGGAGCTGCGCCGGGTGACAGAGGTGCGCGCCAAACGGGCACCTTTTGATGACGCTTGCCCAATTTGGTCGGCGTTCTGTGTTGCTAGGAGAGGAGTGGCAAGACTTAGCAGCCGAGCTCGAGAAGAAGATAGCAACCAGAAGTGGCATTTGCCCAGTCTCGGCCGCAGGCTGCTGAGACTGATGCGCAAGTTTCAGCAGAGTAGCGAGACGGCCACCAAATGCTGCGGTGATGGAAAAGTGCATTGAGTGTCCGTACTACGAAAGTTTCTTCGAAAGTTCATTTGATTAATGCCAGGTGTTAGGTTGATTCACCCCGAATCCCCGGGGCCTTCACTCTCGAACATGGCATTGACATGGAATTTTCTCCTCGAAGTCGATGAACAACATCGATGCTTTTACCCGGCGTCAAGGAGATGGATGGACCCGATGTGTCCTCTTCCCAAAAAAGGGGACTTCCTGCAGGGACATACATGGACTGATTGTAACTATGTGTTGCTCACATAAGCTACAGAAGTTCGCAGCTACATGGCTTACATGCCAGATGCTGAGACAACAGGAAAAGTGAAGTTCCCGGGCAAAACCAGCTGAACCTGTTTCTTGCTTGGCATCCAGTAACCGGCGTTCGGCTCCCTTCGGCTCCCTTCGGCTCACGTGGGAGCAGCTCGCAAGCGAAATTGAGAAGCATCAAGCTATAAACATAGATTCGACAAGTCAGCAGGAACCACTTGCAACAATGCTTCGCAACGGGGAAAGGGCGTGTCGCAGATTTTGCTGCTAGCCTGCGTGCAAAGGATGTGCCTGTCTCTTGGCCAAGCGCAGGTTTGCATCCTTGTGGAGCATCGTTGGAGCTAGAAACCAGCAATGTCGAGCCTTATTTTTTGTCGTTAAACAAACAAATCGTGACATCCGGCGATTGCTTTGCTCAGGAAACTCAGCTGCTTTTTAGAAGCCAGTGCCGCACTTCTTGGCCAAGTGCAGGTTTGCATCCTTGTGCCGCACCAACAGGGCTCTGTTGAGCCTTTAATATGTCTATGTTTCTCTCGATACAAAAACAAATATAAAGTGGCATCCGGCTGATTGCTTTTTGGAAGCCAGTGCCGCACTTCTTGGTCAAGTGCGCATCCTTGTGGCGCATCAGCAGAGCCCTGTCGAGCCTTAAATAGACTGGTTTCAATAGACAAATACGGCTGATACTGAGCTGCTTTTTGGAAGCCAGTGCCGCACTAAGTGCAGGTTTTGCATGCCTTGTGCAGCACCCAGCATCGGCCCTGTCGAGCCTTTAAGATGTCTATGTTTCTCGATTTACAAAAGCAATTTATAGTGACCATCCGGTGATTGTTTTTGGAAGCCAGTGCTCGCACTTCTGGTCAGTGTTTATCACTTGTGGCGCATCAGCAGAGGCACTGTAGAGCCTTAATAGATGGTTTCAATAGACAAATTATTACGGCTGATACTGATGCTGCTTTTTGGAAGCCAGTGCGCACTTCTTGGCCAAGATTGCAAGTCTTGCATCCTTGTGGACGCATCAGCTGAGCACGGTCGAGCTTTTAAATGCTTGGCCAAAGGCAGGTCTTGCTGCCTTGTGGCGCTCAGTCTGACAAACGCCGTGACATTCCAGCGCCGCACTTCTTGGTCAAGTGGCAAGTTTGATCCTTTCAGCAGAGCCCTGTCGAGGCCTTAAATGTGCTCCATTTTGGTTCTACGGTAACCAAATATTACATCCGCATGCATTGCTTTGCTTCAGGTTTCAGAGCTGCTTTTTGGAAGCCAGTGCCGCACTTCTTGATCAAGTGCAAGTTTGCATCCTTGTGCGGCGCATCAGCAGAGCCCTGTCCAGCCTTAAATGTGTCCATTTTGTTCTCGATAAACAATTACTTTGCTTGGAAGCGCCGCACTTGTTCGTCAAGTGCAGGTTTGCGCTCTGGCGCATCCTGCCAAGCCTTAAATATGTTATGTTGTTCTCGATAAACAAATACCGTGGCATCCGCCTGATTGCTGTGCTCAGGGTTCTGAGCTGCTTTTTGGAAGCCAGTGCCGCACTTCTTGGTCAAGTGCAAGTTTGCATCCTTGTGGCGCATCAGCTGAGCTCTGTCGAGCCTTAAATGCTTGGCCAAGTGCAGGTTTGCAGCCTTGTGGCGCATCAGCTGAACAAATACCGTGACATCCGGCTGATACTGAGCTGCTTTTTGGAAGCCAGTGCCGCACTTCTTGGTCAAATCCTTCAGCAGAGCCCTGTCATCAGCAGAGCCCTGTAGAGCCTTACCTGTCGAGCCTTAATTAAATGTGTCTGTATTCTCGACAAACAAATATTCTGGGACATCCGGCTGATTGCCTTGCTCAGGATACTGAGCTGCTTTTTGGAAGCCAGTGCCGCGCTTCTTGGTCAAGTGCAGGTTTGCATCCTTCTGGCGCACCAGCACAGCCTGGCCAAGTGGCCGTACCTGACTTGTTTGCATCCTTGTGGGAATGGCCCAGCCAAGTGGCCTTAACTGAATCCTTGTGGCGCATCAGCAGAGCCCAGCCAAGTGGCTAGACGGCTTGTGCGGGTCAGCCACCGTCTTAGCCAGAATCGTTTGAAGCGGCGCTGCAGGAAAGACCCCCAGCGGATGACACCAGCAAGTTGCGCAAGCAAGTTGCGTTAGCAAGTAGCACTAGCGATAGCACTAGCGAGTTGCACTGGCAAAATGCCATTAGAAAAATGGCGCAAGCCAGTCGCACGAGCAAGATAGCGCTAGCGAGATGCACGAGCCAGTAGCGCTAGCCAGTGGCACTAGCACGTGGCACCAGCAAGTGGCGCTAGCAAGTTGCAGCGGCGGGCGCTGCGCGCAGAGAGCTTGCTCAGACAACTTGCTCATTGAAACTTGTTCAGAGAAACTTGCTGAGAGAACTTGCTCAAAAAAATTGTGCCAAGAACTTGCTTGGAGAACTTGCTCAAAGGAACTCGCGCCAACAACTTGCTCAGAGGAACTTGCGCAGAGAACTTGCTAGGATTACTTGGCGCCGTGAGCTGCTCATGCTGTCTCCTCTTGGTAGCATCACTGTAGTTCGAGCACCCTTTCTTGTTGGCAGTGCTGTTGTAAACCTTGCCTCCTATATTGTTGCCAGTATTTAGCACCTTCCCAGCTGGATAGCCATGTGGCCCGGCCAAAATCATATCCAGTCTTTCGCTTTGCTAGCTGGTCCTGCGACGCTTTTTCCTCATTGCAACCTATGTAAACCAGTCCCACTGACAACCGCATTTTGCTGAAGCATTTCCCACCTTCGTGATGGCAAGGTCGCAGCTTTGACATATCTCGTTGCCTCCTGACAGAAGGGTTGAAAACAGATTTCTCAGCCTTGTTTCCACATATTCCGCAATATGGACGCTGCAAGTGCAAAGGCTCAAGGGTTTTCATGGCGGGACGTCGTAAGGTGCCATTCTCTGCGGCACTAGCTTCCCCACAGTCTCTGGACCCATGGAACACCAAAGGGGTCAACGCGAGCTGTGCTGCATGGCCCTTGTGCTAGCCTCCCGCAGTGAGTATTTTTGGAAATCCGAGCAATTCCATTTCATTCTTGCAATCAACGTTCTTTTCCAAGGTCTCGACTTGAATTTGGCAGCTCCGGGCGAGATCTTTGATTTACTTGCTCGCAGCACACGTGGCTTGTCGGGAAACCAAGCTGGAGGGATGTGCTGATAGCATCAAGACCAACACATGCTACAGACATGGTCCATCCATTTCTTCCTTGACGACACAGCTTCGCCTCCACTACATCGATTCCCACCCGTTCAAGCAAAAGGTTTCGGTGCTGCTGTTGCAACATTACGGAATGGCGGCTCTGGTGCTCAATGTGGTAATGTGGTGATTGCAACAAGGACACACGGCCATGGCCATGTTTCGACACATGTTCGGTGGCTGTATAATCTAATAAGAGTTGCTAACGCCGCCGCCGTGTTTGATGGTTTCTTTTTGGGGCCATCAACAAGAGCCGTTTCGCCAATCGCAGAGTGGCTTGGTGGTTTCCTGGTTACTTGCTCTTGGAGATCTGGTGCTATCGCAGAGAGGGACGAGCGAACACACAGTCAAGCAGGCGTGCTTATCATCTTGTTGCATCGTAAGGGGGGTCCGAGCTCCAAGGTTTTTTCTGACCGGTTTCCAGAAAGAATGGTCCTGGAAGTAAAGCCTGGGTGAGTCGGGCCCCCAACCAAACCATTGGACTGTAAGAGTTGTTCGCATCGTCCCTGCACTTGTCGAGCTCTCCTCAAAAAACTTGGTTGATGCATAGGAGCCTTTTCCTGGCAACCTACTTCGCTGACCTTGACAACTTGGAAAGAGTTCATGAACCCGGCCAGTTGGTTACTGTGCTGCTAGAGCTGAGTGAACGCAAGGCCCAGAAGTTGTTGTCAGCGGCGCGCACTGGAATGACGGCCGCCGGTCGTTCACCACACATGTGAACAATCTGCGAACCATAAGCGCTAACTCCAAATGTGCACTGTGCAGCCAGCATTGGTAAGTTGGGGCAAAGTTCTCACACGTTTCCGCGATGGAGCAGGGCTGGAGCTGACATTCAAAGCCAAGTGGAGCGGCGTTGGGCGCATGGAGCAAAGCCATGCGTTGGCCATCTTGGGAGCATGCGGCGCGCTGGACGCGACAGAGATGAAGACCCTGGATGACCAAGCTATTGCCGGCTCAAACACTGAGGATTTTCTGGAGCTGCGCCGGCAGGTGCGCGCCAAACGGGCACCTTTGCTGACGCTTGCCAATTTGGTGCGGCGTGTGTTGCTAGGCGAGGATGTGGCAAGACCTTTAGCCGAGCTCGAGAAAAGATAGCAACCAGAAGTGACATGTGTCCAGTCTCGGCCGCAGGCTGCTGAGACTGATGCGCAAGTTTCAGCAGAGTAGCGAGACGGCCACCAAATGCTGCGGTGATGGAAAAGTGCATTGAGTGTCCGTACTACGAAAGTTTCTTCGAAAGTTCATTTGATTAATGCCAGGTGTTAGGTTGATTCACCCCGAATCCCCGGGGCCTTCACTCTCGAACATGGCATTGACATGGAATTTTCTCCTCGAAGTCGATGAACAACATCGATGCTTTTACCCGGCGTCAAGGAGATGGATGGACCCGATGTGTCCTCTTCCCAAAAAAGGGGACTTCCTGCAGGGACATACATGGACTGATTGTAACTATGTGTTGCTCACATAAGCTACAGAAGTTCGCAGCTTACATGAAGGAGACAAGCCGTTTTTTGGGCTATGCAGACCGGTCATGCTTTTTTGTTGTTTGGGGTGGAGGCTGGTGTAATTTATATTATATAAATTTAAGACAAACCTGAATGGTTGTGAGTCATGAGTTGTGATTATACGTGGCTTGGTGGGCATACATGCGCATGTAGATGATGTCCACGACAGGGTTCCCAATTCAATTGTGGCAGGCTTCGTTTTCTGAGCTAGACTTATCCACTCTTTCGTTTCCCTTTAGGCTTAAATGTGAGAGGGCCTATCACCTTTGGGCCAATTCGGCGGGTTCGAATGGAGACTCGCAGCTCAGGCGTGTGTGAAGCGAGTGCAGCAGTTCCTGCGACGCGCCCTGCTCCGACTGAAGACCATACGCACTGCAGTGAAGGCCCATCCGAAATGCTTGTGAGGGCAGGAAGGCGATTGCACCACATAAGGTTCCTTCGGCTCGGCGACCTTTCTGGCTTCAAACCATTGGGAGACCATTCATTCTGCGGCTTCCAGATGTCCAAGCTTTGCCCCAATGCTTCTTGTCCGTTGGGGATTTGCCCGCTGTCCGGCGTTTCCCTCGTCCACGGCGCCTTGCTGGCTTGGCACCGCCTCAGGTTTGCAGGCTAGCTTGCTGAAATGGACGGCGCTGGCAAAATCTTGACTTGCTTAGTTATCCACAAGTATGCCCAGCTCTCCACAATGCTCGCAATACCTCGACTACCGGCTGCCGCAGGTCCCAGGTTGGTAAACAGCCCCCCCAATGCACTGACAGCAACGTCATGTGTGGTTTGGTTGAACTTGATACCACTCGCAGGCGCAGATGCTGCAGATTGAGCGCGAACTGGCGGAGAAGGACTCGCATTGGGCAAAAGCAACTTCCTGACCTCTCAGGGTGCCCCATAGGCCCAGAATTTGTGCTTAAGCTACTCAGAGGGAAACCAAAAAGGGACAAGGAATTCTTTTGATTTTTTCCAGCCAGAGAATTTCCATGCCACCTTGGGGATGGTGAGTGGTTGAGTGCTCGGCGTGGTTTTTAAGTGGAAAGGGAACACGTTCAGGCGCCCCATTCGGCGCGTGGCCCAAGGGTCCCTTACAATATGGGGTCGGGGTAAGCAGGCCCCCAGAGGGCGCTTAGTCATTGATTTGACTTCCACTATGCGAAAAGACCAACAACTTCTTTCCATTTTCCATACTCAACAACCAGTTCGGACAGGAGCTCGAAGAGGAGGCGAAGGATGGCAAGGCTCCTTGCCGCCGGGGCCGCGAGGCGGGGTACCCACAAGCGATTCCATGGAATCTCTTAGGACCCTACCTCTTTCAGGTACGTGGTGGCTTCCATGTTAATTGTCTACTGGAGGGTAAAGGCGGTGGCTCCTCGGTGATTTCAGCGGCCTTGCTTTCCCTGACCTATCTGAAGCACCTCACAGAGCACAGGGCCCCTTATGCTCACCATTCGGGCCAGCTTTTTCATCGCCATGTCTTGGATGTTTATATCATATGGTATGTTTCTTGGATGTACCATTTAATTTCTGGTTGCAAGCGTCTGACCACCGTTGCCAGAGAGGCAGAGAGGGAGGGATATACGGAGGCAGCGCTGCGGCTTCTGCCAGAGACCTGGCGAACGCAGGCGGCGGAGCCGCGACCTCAGGCGGTGGCGTCCATCGCTACCCCGTCGCACCTCCCATCCATCAGCGTCTCCGGCACGCCGTTGGCCATCATTTGTTCAGAATTTAATCATGGGATTTCCGCAAATTCACCAGTCTTGCATGGCAAAGGAGATGCTGTATGGAGGGGGGGCTCCGTTACTCCATTTTTGCCAGTTGTTCCGTTCCATTTCCACATTCTCGTTGAAGCAGCGCGTGTTCGCAGACCTGCTGGTCAGCATGGGTTCAGTTCAATTGCGTATCCTCTCTGCGGACTCAGTAAAGGGAACCACGTAAACGGTGAGTAGGGAACCACATAAACCTGACCTCAGACCCAAGAGGCAATCGCAAGCTCTTCATTCCTCTGAAGAGCCTTTGACAGCAACAAAACCTAAACGTGGAGTTGCTTTTGGAGATATCCACTCAACGTAGTTCTTCACCGTGCGATATTGAAGATGATGAGGGGTGGTTGTTGGGAAGGCAAGCAAGAAGCTGAAAGCCGTCAGTCTTTGAGGCTGGCCCATCTCACAAAGCCAGCCTCTTCATCTTCTAACTGCAACATCGGCCATATTTGCCAACAAGCTGCTTGCCATCTGATCGGCTTTTAACCAGGGCTCTTCTAGCATCTTCTCGCGGACGCGCCATCCCGCCACTTGCAAGTCCGCGAACCACCATGCCATATTTTTGTCTGCAGCTGTTTGTGCTGCATCTGGTGGCCACATACGTTTTCTGGCCCATGCACTTTACTGAGTAGCCCTTCTGCCATACGACCACCCTCTTCAAAACGTGCAAATTTCCCAAACCTGCATATCTCCCTACACAACTGCCAAACTCCGATGCCCAACCCAAGCCCAGGCATCATCCCCAAAAATTAGGCAACTCCCGGGACCCTTTCCGCATCCCAGGCTGGAGCTGCTCCGGACCCTCCCAGCCCCATAGCCCTCAGCTGTTGGGGAATAACCAAAGGTAAAACAACCAAACGCCGCGGGCAAACTTCGTCGTGCCGTCCTGCCGCGAACTCGCTGAGTTCGCTGCTGCTCCGGCGGCGACGGCGGCAGCTGCAGCTGCTGGAGGAGTGGCAGCTGGACATGAGCACCTATCAGTGGGAGGCGCGTTTGGGAGGAGGGTCAAAGTCTATTTGGCGACGAATTTCAATGCTGAAGGGCCCTCCCAAACGATGGTGAGTGGACATACATCCCCACCGAAAAACATGTCCACCAAAGTGTCCCCGAATAAAGTTCCACACCCATTTGTATGTCTTTCCGAGGCTCGGTGCCCTTTTCAGGGTTGTTCTTTAAATGTGGATGGCACGACTTCTCTGCCGGTTATTTTCAAAACAACATTGTAGGGGTCCTCAAAATGTGAGACTAGGCCATTTGAGCTTGTGAGGCCCGGCCAAATAGTTCTTTGTTGGCCTTTGCAACCCCAAAGAGGTACGCTCGACTAACGAAATGAGGCTCGTCCGGAAAGGGATGCGATTCTTGGTTTGGACCCGCAGACGACGCACCCATTTTCCATCCAGAGGATGGCTTGAACATCACCTGAACGGGGCAAAACCCGGGAAGCGAAGCTTGGGGGTTGCCTTCGTGCCTTGAAGGACCACCGCCTCATGAGTTAGGCTCTTAGGCTTTGTATCAAGCCTTTGCTAGACACATGTGTATCAACCACATGTGTGTTTTGGGTTGGTTGGTTGAAAGGGAAACCACATGGAAACCAATCATTTTGGCCTTCAAAGGATCAGGGTGCCAAATGTGATGCTTCTTCCTTTAGAGGTTCAAACCAAATCCTTTGGGCATCACCTGAGCACTCAGGTGAGTACTCCAATATTGCACTGTGTTGGTTGACGGGTTTTCGCAAATGCTATGCGTGGCTAACCTTGTGTGAATGTGGGAGCCAGCGCAGAGAGGCCCTTCCAACGTTCATGCGAGCGGACAGAACAATACCATTTTCCCGATGTCCCCTATCTGCTTCCATGATTGGAAAAGGCTCAAAGACCCCCTGATTTATGACGGATTCAGGAGAAACGGATTGCCCCCAAGGAGATTCTTTGCTGGCGAGACAGAGAGAGAGAGAGAGAGAGAGAAAGAAAGAAAGAAAGAAAGAAAGAAAGAAAGAAAGAAAGAAAGAAAGAAAGAAAGAAAGAAAGAAAGAAAAGAAAGAAAGAAAGAAAGAAAGAAAGAAAGAAAGAAAGAAAGAAAGAAAGAAAGAAAGCAAGAAAGAAAGAAAGAAAGAAAGCAAGCAAGAAAGAAAGGATATTCTATACGTGATGTGTGTCTTCGGATTCCGTTTGCATTTTTCTTGATCAGCGGGATTCTGGCTGCAGCTTGGTGAGTCGGCCCTTTTTGCTTGCGCGAGGTGTTGGAATGGCGCCGAAACCGCGTGGATGCCTGCCCGAAGATGCCGCCCTACCCCACCCATGTGCCCAGGCCAAAGGCGGGACATCCCTTTGCAGCATGCGTGGCATTGAATTTTTAGGAGGAGGCTCTCAAAAATGCTTGGACCACATAAACCTATGGAACAGCACATGATGGCTGGAACGCCCTCATCGCATACGCGTCTTGGTCCTTGCAGAACATCAGACATTGCGGTTGTGTGGTCAGCCAAAAGGAGCGTCCAAAGTAAATGGTGTGAAATTGCCGGAATCATTCTACTGGGCATCATTTTTTACCCATGTTGGCAACACTGATGGAACATCCACCTCCCACAAGTCGCGAGCACCCCGCTGCGCTGAACTGCGCTTCGCTGCAAACAGCTGCGCACCGCAGGAGCTGCACAGGATCATCGTGGATGCGCGCCAGCGCGCCCTGCCCGCAAAGCCTCGGGGCCGGCCAAGCTGAGGCATGTCATGGGAGTCCAGGAGTCCTTTGCTTTCTTGTGGCATGCTTTTGTTCTAAAAATCTTTCATGGGCTGTTGAAGGTGGGGTCTCTTTGGCCTGAAGTTCCAGTCAACATCCAGAGAGATGCAGGAGTGGATTTGTCCTTGAATCTGGATGGAATCACCTTGGGAGTGAGCATCGGCAGTCTGAAAGGCTGCCCCTGTGACAAGGGACACTAGGAGGAACTTGGGGGACACTAGCAGGAATTTTGATGGAAATCCACAAGACAATCATTGGAATTCTGCTGGGTCACGCATGTTGAAACACCCCTGTTTGAAACCCCCCATGTTGTGTGTTTGCGACTCTGAGTTTTTTGCCCTTGAAGCTGGAATCGCGTTTCGTCTTGACGTGCCACAACTGTTTAGCAGTTTTTTTGTTTCACTTGTTGCTCCTGTTCATGGTAACTGGGAACCGGCCAATAGATTCATTGGCATGGCTTTGCAGGGGCATGGCATACTTTCTTTTGATGTGTCCAAGGTGCCCAGCCTCTCCTTCAAATAAAGGCATTGCCTTTGTGGAAGGCCCTTTATCCCTGTGGTGACTGAAAGCCAAGTGGGGAGCTTTGCATTCTCTTGAGGGTACCCTTTCCATCTAGGTGCAGGCCATACAAAGTAAACCACCGATTGTGATTTTCGCCACTAGCTTGGCACATCCCCCCAATACGTGTTGCAAATGACCCGTCCCAGGCAAGCTTTGTGGCGCCGCATTCGCGGACGTCAAGATGTCGCCGCCGTGCGCCTCTGGAGTGCCCGTCACGGTGTCCGACTGGCATCCACAGCCAGCTGCTGGGCGGGAGTGGCTTCCACTCGGCCCACTCAACGTGTTTGGGGTGGGTTTCGGGTGGGTGGCTCTGATAAACGGATTCCAATCGCTTGCGGGAAGAATCACACGTCCATGTGGAACCCGTTTCGCGCAAGCTTGTTTATCGTGGCTCCTGCGAAGCGGCCATTCTGCTGCCGTCAGCTTTTCAGGCCCTGCACACCCGCTCAAGCTCGCCCGCTCAGCACTGCGCACACGCCTGCCAAGTGCTAAGTGGTAAGCGCGAGGCACGAGGGTACGAGTCGAAGCGGTGCCGGCTGGCGTGGCTCGAGAGGTCGAAAGGCATTCTGAGCCCGACAACGGGCTTCTCTGCTTGCCTTGATGAAAACGTGGGCTGACGGAGGGCTCTGCAGCGTGCGGGCGTTTCCTCCTGTGCCCGTTCCTCCAGGAAAAAGAAGAAGAGCAGAGGAGTGAACAGAACTGAGAATGGGGCTTCTTCCTCCTCTTTCTTCTCCCCGCAAGGCAATCTTGATGGGTTTGCCGCCTCTTGGCGAGCTGCTTACCGACAGCAGTGCCGGGCCCCCTCCTGCCAGCCACTGCCAAGCCCGCTGAGCACAAGTGGCCAGCTGGCTTTCTTGCATGCGAGGAGCTGGCCGCCAAGACCCCTTGTGCCCAGGACCACACTTTAAATTCAGAAATGTCAAGGCTTCACCTCGAACAGCGGGAAAACAATGAAAATGCATTTAATGACTTCATACCATTCAACGCATGTAGTGACACTTCTACACTTCATGATGTCACTTGGCAATCCATTCCTTGATCAAGTGACTTCATCGTTGCATGGGCGGAAAGCTGAGCCAGCGTGCTATGCAGCCAGGTGGAGGTGATTATTTTGTTTTGGACAGATGGCGTGGAGCGAGTCGCAGCAAACATATTAAAATGCAGACAAGTAAAAAGCTCACTGAGCACGCTTCTTTACGTGGCGTACAAGTTATTCCCAAACTCGTCCCCAAAGTTGTCCCTAATTTTGTCCCCAAGGTCGTTCATATGGTATGGCCATGGGGATGTGAATCTCCCGCTACTTGCCTCTTGCTTCGTGGACAGAGTGCTCTTGTTCTTCCCCTGCCTTCACCTTTTACCGGAGAAATTCTTGCCCTTGCCTTTGTTCCATGTGGGCGTTGGGCCATGACGATGATTTC
>CAUJNA010000024.1:182500-280000 GCA_963377175.1 Effrenium voratum | reverse complement strand
CGAGGGCGCCCCTCGCTGAAGACTTGCACCGCTTTTGATTCAGGTCATCGAGCCCCTGCTGACTCCGAAAGGCACGGTGCTGCGATGAGGCCACCTAAGTCGAACGCCTCATCTTGGAGGCCTGTTGGACCCCCGCCCCCTAGTACCGGCTTCTGGCATGTTCCTGAATCTGTAAAGATTCACAACCATTGGAAGGGGGGGATGAACAGTCCTCCTTTAGGCACGACTGAGGGCGGAAAGCCCCTGTACAACGTAGAATTCAACGCTGGGGTCGGCCAGCCACCCAAATGCAAAGCAAATGTCAGCACTCGTTTCACCCGGGGTTGTGCACCCTTTCAGGCGCGATAAGGCGTGCCGCGTGTCATTTGCCGCACAAGCATGGAGACCGGGATTTGGAACCCGGAGTGCGACCCTGTCAACAGGGCAAGCACACTCCATGCAGAGCTGTATGCCAGTAGGCGTTGGTGCAAATTCAAGCGACAGCAGGCAGTCGTTTGAAGACGCTGCGGAGGCGCTGTGGTTTTGTCAGCTGTTGTCGGCTGCCAGCCTGTGGTTTTGACTGGCTTCAGTCAGTGGGTGCAGGAGCATTGCCCAGAGGTGAGGGAGGCTTGGGTTTTTTGTACTGAGGTGGGGGCAACGCACTGGATGTTGAAGTGCCCAAGGATGCCGGATCCCAAGACGGAGTACAGGGACTTGCATGGCAGCTGCTAGAAGAGCTGCGCGCAAATACTTAGTCCCTTCAACTGGAATTGCGGCACGGGGGTTTTGGTTCTATTCTTCCTCAGGGGAGGCTAGATAATTGGAATCGGGGGACCTCCCCCCCCTCTCGTTGCGCAAAAGTTCGGACCTTCCAACTTTGGTTGGTTTTCTTAAACATATCTATATGTATTGTTTGGGAGGGGAATCTCCTTTGTCTAAAGGGGTGTTGAAAGGAAACGAGCCATTTGGCGGGGTTACTTGGTTCGGCAGACCCGTGCACACCCCAAGGGCCGCTCTCCTCAGAATCTGAGGCGCTTCAAGGTGAGCCGGCCATGTCACACACCGGTGGCTCAAACTTTGCCGGCTCCAAAAGCGAGCAAACCAGTTTTCAGTGGCACCCTTTGGATCCCAGCTTGTTTCTTCTTGAGTCCTTAAAACGAAAAAAAAACACGCATGTTTGCAACGGTCACTGGGCAGGGGAAGAATCAACAAGGCTCCCAGGCAAACAATTTTTGGAGTTTCCAAAGCTTGCAGGCCACCAGTGTTGCAAGATTGCGCGATTTAGTTTTGCTTGTGAAAAGCAGAGGAATGCAGAGGAGAATGCATGCAAAGGCCGTGTGAGCTGACGGCCTGTGCAAATTGCTGGCACATTGCTGGCTGCGAAATGTATTGCAGGGCGGCTGACAGGCGCATTCCCGCATGGAACTTGGGGGTGGCAACTCTGAACACAAGTTGAATTTCCTTTCCGATGCACTCTTCCCCGAGTTGGACAGGGCAATGCAGCTTTTCCACAAAGCGGAGAGCCTGCCACAAGCGAAACCCACAACCTTGCTCCAAAGTGGCGCAGGCTTTCCGAGGAAATGTCGGCCCGAACTTCCGTGCCATCAGTACAGGGAAGAGGAAGTACCAACATTTGATGGCGAGCAGCATCTTTGTTGGTGGTTGAATGTGGGTTAAAAAAACGGTGCCGCATCGAGTCATCCTGAGATGCAAGACTCGCCGGCGCCCTGCCCGGGGGGGGGGGGGGCAGGGCAGGCCAAAATTGCGCAAACCTTTGTTCAGCTTAATGTGACGTCAAGATCCACTTGTTTGCCAAACATTGTATAAACACATCGATTCAACAAAAATGTTCGCGGCTACATTGTGTCGCCCAAACTAAAGTTGTTGCCAGCCGCAATTGCAGGAGATACTCGTGTCTTGTTGTTTTCGCTGGTGCGTCACGGCCATTGCATGCTGCAAGTTTGATCTTTATTTGCATTCAAAGGTCTTGATATTTTTCCAGCTTGATGCATATGTGCCTCCGCTGCTGTGATGGGTTTGCACGAGCGCAAATCCAATGCCACAATGAAGGGGAAAAAAAACACGCAACCGAGTACACGACATCTTTTCAATCATGTGAACATTGAATGTACCCACCTCGTTGATGTGTTTCCTAGATCAAGCGCTTCAGCCTTGGCAAAAACTCGATTCACACACACAACAACGCAATGTTTGTGTGGCTTGCCATGTGGCAAACTCATCAGGGGGTTGTCGAGGTCTGGCAGGGGTGCCTTCAGCATTCACACACAAACCCACATTCAAAATACAGCGGCTTTACAGTGCCCGGGGCGTGTTTCCCTCTGCCAGCTTTTGCGGCAGGCTGGCATCGCCGCTGAATGTGTCGCCAAAACTGTTTGTAGTGGTTGTGAAAGGGAACATGTTGCAGTGCTCAATTTGCAATGGTTCTAAAATGCGATAATCCAAACACAGGTATAGCCAGTGTTTTCGCCATGTGTGTATGTGTGCGCGTAGTGTGTGTGTGTGTGGTCACTGGACGATGAAAACGTGGGATGAACACGCGGGTTATGCGTGGAGGTCAGCACATATGATATTGTGCGTGTGTGTGCGTGCGGGCGTGCGGGCGTGCGCGGTGCGTGCGTGCGTGGGTGGGTGGGTGGGTGGGTGTGTGTGTGTGTGTGTGTGTGTTTGTGTTTGAACTAGTTGATAGAATTGTACAATTTTGTCGATGGGAATTCGGAATTCACAATGTGAAACACTTGAAATGCGGTTCACCAAATTTGGACTGAGATAATCCTTTTTTGTGGGTCAAGGCATCCCCACTCAATAACTTGCAGTTGGGTGAGACTGAATGGCACTATTCCCACATTTTGAGTTGTGCCATTAATTTCACCTGGACGCGTTTTTTTTTTTTAAAGGTCGCTTTTGGCAGTCGTGGACGGTGACCAAAGGGAAGCCACCCAATTTCAAACCCATGACACGTTTTTGGTGGAAAAGATCGGACGATTTCCTGCGCGAGCTCTGGAGGCACGCCCCTATGCCGCTTAGCGTGGAGGAGCTGGAAGCTGCCGTGCAGAAGGTCTTGTCCGCTGAGGACAGGGAAACAATCCGAGCTTGATGTAGCCACTAGCATGGAACCTGATTGGGGGTGCTTGATTTTTTTGGCGGGTTCCACGTTATTTGGGTAGTGATTCCCCAGCACCATTTCTTTTTGTTTTCGATTGGCAACCCTCGAGCAAGTGAATTGTTGGGCATGCGCTGACTCACGCGCACCATGCCCCAATCAAGGTCGAGCGGTAACCCGATTTTGGGATGACGACGGCTGGTGCAGGCTGCAAATTGTTTGATTCCCTAGCGACCAGTGTTTGATTATGTCGTTGCTTGGTGTTGTTTCTCGCATTGCAGGACAGCCAACAGAGTGTTTTGTGTTTGTCGCCTGCCGGACTCTTAGAACCCCGCAGTCATTGCCAGGCTTAGCTGTTTGAAGTGATTTGCCGTTTGCCATTGTGTGTTTCCTTAGAATCTCCTTTGGAACAGAAAGAACCATTAACAGAAAGGGTTTACATTGCTGCAGATCAACATCAGAGGAATCTCCTTTGGAAAGGCCTCTTGTGTTGGGTTCCGCGAATTCGAAGGAGGGTGCATAGTACATCTGGTCAAGCAGAGCTTTCAGTTTGCGAGGGGCGCCGCACTCGAGGTTCTTGAAACGCTGCGGGACCAACAAAATCTGGCGGCGCCCGGGCACTTAATGACTTAAGGCCGGCCATGCCCCTGTTTCAAACTGGGCACGTCACAGGAATTCGAACGGCTGACATTTGAAGGTTTGGCACCCTTAAGCTGTGAACGACACCGCTCGCTGCTTGTCGCCAAAATCTGGAGTCGGCCGTTTGGTTTGAGTCCCCCAAACCAGCCCTACCAAACCCATTCAGATTTCCCGTTGCTTCCAAGTATGTTGCCCAACGCCCACGTAGGCAAAAATACCAGCAGCGTCCCTCATGTTCAAGATGGGGCCTGCCAGAACAACCGAGTCCATCAGCAACTCACCGCCCCGTAGAGTCAGTTCCGATTTGTTTTGCAGTTTCTGGCGAGTTTGTTCGGCAGTTGGCTCAATTGGCTCAATTTAAACCGGATGTGCTGATTGCAGTGGATGCAAACCAGCCTTTTTCCAACGCCACCCCATTCGGGGAATTTGCGCATGTTGCGAGGTCCTTTCTGCCCGGTTTGACCACTGCTGGCATGGGGCCAAGCTGTGGCCCGCCAGGGACAAACTTTCTGCGGCATCATTGATGGGACTATATTTTTTGGAGGGGACCCTTTTCAAACTGGTTTAAATTAAAAGGCAGCCAAAGGGAACACCTTATTTTGGCACAAACCCGTGGCGAGTCTTCAATTTTCGATGTGCTGGCGCAGTCCTCTTCGTTTTCATGCAGAGCGCTTATTGCAACTTGGTTACAAATGTTACACGTCTTTTCCCAAGGCACATCACGGGACTACTTGAGAGTGACGTCTTCTTTCGAGTCGCTCGTGAGAAAGGCGCGACATTGACCGTGACAATTGAGCCGCGGCAGAACATTGGAATGTTTCAAGGGCATGCTGCGCCTGAAATTGCAGACACACTAGCAGAGTATGCACTTTTGTGCTGTTCATTCTTCACACCGAGCAAGGTATTTGACGCATGAGTCGCATGCAAAGCTCTTGTCAGTGTTCAGTCTGGTGAGCTTGGTGAACTTGGACATTTCCTCCTCACACATCACCCACTTGAAGGAAACTCGAAATCTGCCGTTTTGAGGGGTGCCCTTTTTGGATGGTTTGAAAGGGGACCAAAAGGACAGCCGCCATTTTTTAAGATAGGGACTACCTCAAAAGTGGTTGGACATGAATTCCCCAAATGATCTCCGGGCGGGGTCCCTGAGTCAAACTCATTCTCATGTTGGTATGTGTCAAAAGAGGATGTGGACACCCAAAGAATGTTTTTTTTCTTCCATTTTTGCTTTTAAGCCAACCCCAAGGGGTGCAGTACCCTTACAAAAACAACATAAATATCAGATATCATAGCGAAATCACAGATTCGGTTTCCCTTGAGCCAAGGCAAATACGGCGCACAGGGAGCGCTGAAAATACCCGATTTTGCAGGGCAGCTCTCGGTGGTCCTCGGTGCTTGCAGACCAGCTGCGCGCCGCTGCCGCCATGCTGGCGGAGTTGTTTCTTTTTTGTTTTTCCAGGGCCCAAATGTCATCAGGCAGTGAAGAGCACCCATCAGGCTGTGAAGAACACCAGCAACAGGTTAGCAACTCAGTGGTTTTGGGGTGCAGTTTCAAAAGGATTCCAAAAGGAGGCCCCATGCGTTTAAAGGACCAACAGGAAGGTCCGAATCCAAAGACACGCCATATAGCACCTGGTTTGTTTATGTAGTTGCTTAGATCACCACAAAACCAGTTTGGTTGTTCTGAGAGGCAGGCAAATGGGGACCCATCATTTGGCACCCAGGACCCGAGAAAAAGGTCAAATATAAAGATTTTGAACATGTCTTTGGTTTTCCCTGTCTCTCGCTCTCTCTCTCTCTCTCTCTCTCTCTATCCCTCTCTCTCACTTTGTCTCTCTCTTTGGCGGGAAGTTTCTAGGGATTACGGACAGCCTAGGCAGTTTTTTTCTGTCTAGGCATAGCGTGCAGGGGCGGCCGAAGGGTCCGTTTGACAGGGCTCCTCAGAACCTTAAAGAACAACATGCACCTGCTACAAGGGGCTCCTCTATGCAAAAGTAGGTTTTGATTCTCCTTTGGTTTCCCTTTAAGTCCACTCAATGGGAGGAGTTTTAGTTAGGTAGGGCCATGCGCAACTTTTTTCGGACTCAAAAGTCTAGGGTCTACCCTAGGTTTTTTTGCATTTTTTGAATAAGCGCCTCAAAACAGCCATTTTAAAACATTTTTTGAAACAGTCTAAACACATTTTGATAAATATTTTTTTAGTACTGCATACCAAAACAAAAATTGAATTATTTTTGAAAAATTCAATACACCTAAACATGTTTATTTTCAAAAACACACATTTTCCAAAATATTTTAGAAAATATATTTTTTTCAAAAGAGATAAATATATATATCATTTTAAGAAGAATTATTCAATAAGAAACAACATTTTCAATAATTCAATGAGAAGACAAATAATTAATCATTTTTCAAATTTTGATATTCCGGAGTTGCGCATGGCCCACCTTGTAGGATTTTATCTTCAATATATAAAACGCTATACTTACATTATAATTATAACATATAAGGGTATAAATGTTATAATCATAGTATGGTTATATTATTCAGGTTCATCAATAATTAGTATAAACCTTATGTGTTTTACTCCTACAATATTCATTGTATTCCTTTCATTATCAATATTTCTACATATTGTTGCAACTGCGTATTCCATTACATCAGTTATATTATCTTGGTCTATAGAACCCATTAAGTGTCTACCACTATGAAAATCAAAACCATAACTGCTATATTCATCATCCTCAAAATAATTAAAATGATGAAACCTTACACATAAAACTTTAGAGCCTCCGGCTCAGTCCGCCGACATTGTCCTCTCCCTTTTCTCCTTCTTCCTCTCTTCCTTGTCTCCCTTGTGTGTTCTGTCGTCCTCTCTCCCTCCCTCTGCTCCCATCCTCCCCATCCCCCCAAGCCTCTCTCTCCCCAATCTCGTATGTATGCATGTATGTATGTATGTATGTATGTATGTATGTATGTATGTATGTATTATGTATGTATATGTATGTATGTATGTATGTATGTATGTATGTATGTATGTATGTATGTATGTATGTATGTATGTATGTATGTATGGTAATGTAATGTAATGTAATGTAATGTAATGTAATGTAATGTATGTATGTATGTATGTATGTATGTATGTATGTATGTATGTATGTATGTATGTATGTATGTATGTATGTAATGTTATGTATGTAATGTATGTATGTATGTATGTATGTATGTATGTATGTATGTATGTATGTATGTATGTATGTATGTATGCTATGTATGTATGTATGTATGTATGTATGTATGTAATGTATGTATGTATGTATGTATGTATGTATGTATGTATGTATGTATGTATGTATGTATGTATGTATGTATGTAATGTAATGTATGTATGTATGTATGTATGTATGTATGTATGTATGTATGTATGTATGTATGTATGTATGTATGTATGTATGTATGTATGTATGTATGTACGTATGTATGTATGTATGTGTGTATGTATGTATGTATGTATGTATGTATGTATGTATGTATGTATGTATGTATGTATGTATGTATGTAATGTATGTATGTATGTATGTAATGTATGTATGTATGTATGTATGTATGTATGTATGTATGTATGTATGTATGTATGTATGTATGTATGTAATGTAATGTATAATGTAATGTAAATGTGTATGTATGTATGTATGTATGTATGTATGTATGTATGTATGTATGTATGTATGTATGTATGTATGTATGTATGTATGTATGTATGTATGTATGTATGTATGTATGTATGTATGTATGTATGTATGTAATGTATGTATGTATGTATGTATGTATGTATGTATGTATGTATGTATGTATGTATGTATGTATGTATGTATGTATGTATGTATGTATGTATGTATGTATGTATGTATGTATGTATGTATGGTATGTATGTAATGTATGTATGTATGTATGTATGTATGTATGTATGTATGTATGTATGTATGTATGTATGTATGTATGTATGTATGTATGTATGTATGTATGTATGTATGTATGTATGTATGTATGTATGTATGTATGTATGTATGTATGTATGTATGTATGTATGTATGTATGTATGTATGTATGTATGTATGTATGTATGTATGTATGTATGTATGTATGTATGTATGTATGTATGTATGTATGTATGTATGTATGTATGTATGTATGTATGTATGTATGTATGTATGTAATGTAATGTAATGTAATGTAATGTAATGTAATGTCATGTCATGTAATGTAATGTAATGTAATGTAATGTAATGTAATGTAATGTAAATGTAATGTAATGTAATGTAATGTAATGTAATGTAATGTAATGTAATGTAATGTATGTATGTAATGTATGTATGTATGTATGTATGTATGTATGTATGTATGTATGTATGTATGTAATGTATGTAATGTATGTAATGTATGTAATGTATGTAATTGTATGTATGTATGTATGTATGTATGTATGTATGTATGTATGTATGTAATGTATGTATGTATGTATGTATGTATGTATGTATGTATGTATGTATGTATGTATCCTTGCACTTCCCCTTTGCTCCCCAGTATTTCCCGCAAAAAAAACACGGTTTTTCCAGCGTTTTCGCAAAGAGGACGTCCAAAAACATTGAGTTTTTCCAGATTTTCGGCAAAAGGATGCAGGAAGCCCAAGCCAGCAAAAAGCCGGCAGGGGGAATCGAGCCTGGGACCCCTGTTTTGCGACACCGGCTCCCCGAAGACTACGTTTAGTGGAACGTCATCAAATTGCCGCGCGGTACGTGGGGGACCCCCCTCTCCCCCCCCCCACAAAAACCTACGTAATAGACGTCGGGCGGGGGGGGTTAGGGGGGGGGTTATCCTCTATCCTCTAGTAAGTATCCGACACGCCGAGCAATGTCGGCGGATTATATCAACTATTATTATTGCTTTATAACTTTCATATCCTACATACTTATCTAGTAAGCTATCTATTTCATCCCCTTCTTTCATAACTATATCTTCAATACTTTCAATGCTTAATGGAACCTTCCTAGAAACATAATATTGACATATTTGTCTCTTTACTTTATCACCATCTAAATTATTACAGTGCTTTGTTTCCCTTTCTATGTCAGTTTTGTCAATTTTATATCTTCTTTGTATTCTCTTCAATGTTTCATTATGATTATGCTTTATTTTCATATATTCTGGCTTGCCATATTTATAGGACATAATATTATTAATAACTTCAACTGGTAGTTTTTGAAACTCCATTTCTATTATAATATATATATAGTGTTTATTTCTTTAAATACTTTTTTACAAGAAATAAAATTAAATATTGGAATATACTTATAACATATAATATTTTACATGTTATAATCATAGCATGGTTATAATCAAAATCATTCCCCGATTCTATCAAAATCATGCCCCGATTTCTGTCAAACTCATCACAGTTTCCAATATCAAACTACTAGGTATTTTATATAGGTCTTGTTGCTAAATAATTCTAATAAATTCATATTATTAGAAATATCTAGATTTTAATTTCCAACCATTACATATTTATCATCATCGCCCTTAATTAGTTTATAATATTCTAATGTTTGTTCTTTTGGACTTTTGATTTGTCCCTTATTTAACATATCGCAGTATTTTTTACGCTTGGTATCATAATCACCGCTAGGTCTGCCTATCCCTTTCTTTTCAAAAATCTTATTCATCTTCTCCTTCTCTTCGTTGCTTTGTTGTTCGCGTTCAACTGGTTTCATTTTGTCATCAATGGATTTAATCATATCATTTAAGGTTTTGATATTTTTACCAATTAATGTTATCTTCTTCATTAAATCATTAATAGTATAATTTTCATTTTCAGACATTACTATATATTTATTTAGATAATTATTTATTTAATTATATATTTATAAAGTGCAATTATGTTAAATCTACTCTTTAAATACTAACTTATGTCCCTGTTAAAACTAACATTAATCAAATGTTCGTTAGTTTCAATAACCATATCACCATCTGTTCTTTTCTGAATATTAAAATCTTTATCTGTTTTTTTATAAGAAAACATACATGGGACACAACTAACTTTAACTCCGCCTTTCTTATCTACTGTCAATTCATTTTTAAAATTCATTATGTGATTACATTTATCACATTTTATAGTCTTACTTTCGCCTAGTGATTTAACACTTTCTGCTGTTTCTTTCCGTGCTTCAATATCTGGTATTGGTCTTTCTTTGCTTTTACTCTTTTTCTTTTTTCCCATTTATATTAATATTTATATTTTTAATATATTGTATCAAAAACTGAATTAATTCTAAAATAAAATAACATTTTTTTTACATCTATTATCAGTTATTAGTACTTGTTCTATATTCTCCATTTCATCTATTATATTAATATAATCTGTATAACTCCTTTTCATATTAAATAATAAGATAAATTATTTTTCATTTCTGTCTTTCTTTTCCTGTAAAGTTTTTTCATTGTATCGTCTTTATTCCATCTATATTCTACAAATTTCTGATGATATATTGAATTTAGATGTTTAAATAAATATTTGTCATCATAAGTTTTACCACAACTGCAATGGATAATAGTCATATAAATAATAAGATAAAATATTTATTTAATCTTATTATTTTCATGCATGATAGAATATTCGGAGGGCACAGCACTTGGGGTTTTCATTGCACACGCGAGCGAGATACAAACTAATTAGCTTCAATGCTTATTGATTGAAGCAATGGAAAAGCCTGTTCCATTTTTATGATATTCGCCACCAGCATATCATCCAAGGAAGTTTAACAAGAAACTTCCGTAGTACTGGAACTAAATGAGCTAGCTGCTTTGACATATAGCTATGACAGGTAGCTAGCATGACAAATAGATAGCTTTGACATATAGCTAGCTTGACAGATAGATAGCTTTGACATATAGCTAGCTTTACAGATAGATAGCTTTCCAATAGGCTTGCATGACAAATAGATAGCTTTGACATATAGCTAGCTTGACAGATAGATAGCTTTCCAATAGGCTTGCATGACAAATAGATAGCTTTGACATATAGCTAGCTTGACAGAGAGATAGCTTTCCAATAGGCTTGCATGACAGATAGATAGCTTTGACATATAGCTAGCTTGACAGATAGATAGCTTTCCAATAGGCTTGCATGACAGATAGATAGCTTTGACATATAGCTAGCTTGACAGATAGATAGCTTTCCAATAGGCTTGCATGACAGATAGATAGCTTTGACATATAGCCAGCTTAACACGTAGATAGCTTTCTCAAGCATAGATTTCGTGGCAGGCGCAGCACTTTCGCAAGCGCTCTCTGCGAGCTGGGGGATGGCAAGATGCAGAAAACGTTGGCGCTGTGCGTGAATTGGGCTTCCGGACTGTGCGCAAACCACCTCGGCTGCGACGCCTGTACGGAGGCGGTCGGAACGGTCTCGGAACGGGTTCGGAACGGGTTCGGAACGGGTTCGGAGACGGGCCCATTGGCACGGCCGCGCGAAGGTTTCGCAAGGTTTGAATTGCGTGGCAGGCGCACTTTCGCAAGGTCAAGTATAGATTTCGTGGCAGGCGCAGCACTTTCGCAAGGTCAAGTATCGATTTCGTGGCAGGCGCAGCACTTTCGCAAGGTCAAGTATATATTTCGTGGCAGGCGCAGCACTTTCGCAAGGTCAAGTATCGATTTCGTGGCAGGCGCAGCACTTTCGCAAGCACTCTCTGCGAGCTGGGGGATGGCAAGATGCAGAAAACGTTGGCGCTGTGCGTGAATTGGGCTTCCGGACAATGCGCAAACCACCTCGGCTGCGACGCCTGTGCGGAGGCGGTCTCGGAACGGTCTCGGAACGGTCTCGGAACGGGTTCGGAGACGGGCCCATTGGCACGGCCGCGCGAAGGTTTCGCAAGGTTTGAATTGCGTGGCAGGCGCAGCACTTTCGCAAGGTCAAGTATAGATTTCGTGGCAGGCGCAGCGCTTTCGCAAGGTCAAGTATCGATTTCGTGGCAGGCGCAGCACTTTCGCAAGGTCAAGTATCGATTTCGTGGCAGGCGCAGCACTTTCGCAAGGTCAAGTGCCAAATTCGTGGCAGGTGCAGCACTTTCGCAAGGTCAAGTACAAAATTCGTGGCAGGCGCATCACTTTCGCAAGGTCAAGTACAGAATTTGTGGCAGGTGCAGCACTTTCGCAAGGTCAAGTGCAAAATTCGTGGCACGCGCAGCACTTTCGCAAGGTCAAGTACAGATTTGGTGGCAGGCGCAGCACTTTAGCAAGGTCAAGCACACATTTGGTGGCAGGCGCAGCATTTTTGCAAGGTCAACTTTTGCAGCCGGGGCTCGAAAATCGCAACTTTTAAGTACGAAAGTAGTACGCGAAGTCAACTTTCGCAGCTGGGGCTTGAAAATCGCAACTTTTAAGTACGACAGTAGTGCGCAAAGTCCACTTTCGCAGCCGGGGCTCGAAAATCGCAACTTTTAAGTACGAAAGTAGTACGCGAAGTCAACTTTCGGGGATTGAACATCGCAACTTTTAAGTGCAGAGAAAGATGGGTAGATAGATAGATCAATAAACAGATATAGAGATAGCTAGAGAAATAGATAGAAAGAGAGAGAGAAACAGAGATAGACAGAGATAGATAGATTTGTAGATAGATAGACAAATAACTAGCTAGATAGATAAAGAGATAGAGAGATAAATAAATAGAGAGGTAGATAGATAGATAGGAGATAGAGAGGTAGATAGATAGGTAGATCTATAGATAAATCGCAACTTTTAAGTACGAAAGTAGTACGCGAAGTCAACTTTCGCAGCTGGGGCTTGAAAATCGCAACTTTTAAGTACGAAAGTAGTGCGCAAAGTCCACTTTCGCAGCCGGGGCTTGAAAATCGCAACTTTTAAGTACGAAAGTAGTACGCAAAGTCCACTTTCGCAGCTGGGGCTCGAAAATCGCGACTTTTTAGTACGAAAGTAGTACGCGAAGTCCACTTTCGTAGCTGGGGCTCGAAAATCGCAACTTTTAACTACGAAAGTAGTACGTGAAGTCCAGTTTCGCAGCTGGGGCTCGAAAATCGCAACTTTTAAGTACGAAAGTAGTACGCGAAGTCAACTTTCGGGGATTGAACATCGCAACTTTTAAGTGCAGAGAAAGATGGGTAGATAGATAGATCAATAAACAGATATAGAGATAGCTAGAGAGATAGATAGAAAGAGAGAGAAAGAGACAGAGAAACAGAAAGAGAAAGAGAAAGAGAGAAAGAGAGAAAGAGAGAAAGAGAGAAAAAGAGAGAGAGAGAGAGAGAAGCAAGGGGCCAAGGACAGTTCTCCAAACTATAGTTGTTCACTGCTTTGAAACTTCCGCCCCCCGGCTCTGCCGGACCTTACTTGTAAAAATGATGTTCCATTTAATAATAAGTACAAGTTAATTTTTAAATATAATTTTCTATATTTCTTTAATATCAACTATGTCAGATGTTCCAATAATAAAACCAATAAACATAACTGAATATGAATTCAAACAATCTAAATATGAGCACGTGCCAAAACTACCATTTAGAAGTATTATAGTTGCGAGTTCGACAGGCGGTAAGACTGTCCTTATTCAAAATTTAATATTGAATGTTTATAGAAATTCATTCGCAAGAATATTTATATTTTCACCCAGCGTCCATAACGACCCAACTTTTACAGAAGTTAAAAAATATATCAGGGACGAATTGCACGTGGATGATGAAAAAGAACAAATTTATTTTGATAATTATAATCCAAGTGATTTAGAAAATGTAATTGAAAGACAGAAGAAAATAATTAATTATATGAAATCTAAAAAGATAAAGAAACTGCATTCAATATTAATCGTTATAGATGACCACGCAGACGACCCTAAATTTGTTAGATATAGTAAATTATTACATGGATTATTTACAAGAGGCAGGCACGATGCAGTAAGTGTGATTTGTTCAACACAAAAATACAATGTTTTAGCGCCTATCATTCGTTTGAATGCGAGTTCATTATATATTTTTAGGTTGAAAAATGCCAGTGAGTTAATGAGTTTTATTGAAGAAAATAGCGCCATTGTTGACAAACAGCAATTATTAGATATGTATCGTCAAGCCGTTAATTTTGCTCCATATTCCTTTTTCTACGTGAATATGAATTCAAAAGACATTAACAAAATGTTTCATATCAATTTTGAACAGGCATTTCAAATTACAAATGATGAATAAAGATATTCTAACTTAATATAATATAATAATATGCCAATGAAACTATGTAGATGTGGTGGATTTATCGTAGAGGTAATTATAATTTTCATACTAATTCTTGGATACATAAACTTTATAAAGTGTTAAAAAGACGACCAACAGACGAGGAATTATTAAGATTTCAAAATAATTTTGTTGATGAAGAAGATTTAATAGATGATATGTGTAGCAACGCCTCAACAAAATTACCCGAAAGTGAAATGACAGATTATGATAGCAATTAATAATATTAATTATGTTTTAATATTATCAATTTAAATTAACGAAGCATTGCAAAATTGTAAAGCAGGAAGTTTATATATTAATTTGTCAGATTTTTCTTTTTCTAATTTCTCAATTCGTGCCACACATTCTTGAATAGATTTTATTATTAAAGTATCTGCTCTTGTTTTTTCATCTACTCTTAAAGTCTTAATGTCTTCCATACTGTTATTTGCATCATTTTTACTTTGACCAATACCCATTATATATAATATTATTTAGATTTTAATTTTTCAAAATTATCTTTTTGTTTTTCTTCTTCTTCTGAATCTTCGTCTTCAGTTGGTGCTGGTATTTCTGTTGGACTTTCGGATGAAGAACTATGGACAGTAATAGGTGGAGAACTATGAACACTAATAGCTTCATTTGATGAATTGCTACTGCTACTTTGTGCATTTCCTGCTGTTATCTGATTAACTAAATCTGCAATATTTATTGTTGTTGCAATTGTGCTGTGTGATAAGTTTAATATTATATCTGCTACTGTAGCGCCGTTGTGTAGCATTATTTCCATCATTTTTGTCAGTTTGAATCTTTTTTCTTCTTCGTCGCTGTCCTCCTCGTCTGGTGGTTTCTTTGGCGGTGGTTCTGGCGGTTTGTTGTTGTCGAGCATTTTAGTAAAGGCTGACACCATTGCGTCGCGTTGGTTTTTCAGTGTTTGTGTTGCTTGTGTTCTTGTTGGTTCATTCCTTTTGTATGTGTTGCGCCAAAAGTTTTTAAGCATTATTTGAAACATATTGTCCTGGTTTTCCTTTACCTTAAACGCTTCAAATGTCACATTTAATGGTTGATTTGCATCATTGTATAACTTTTCTTGCGTCTCTCTGGTTGCTGTAGCAATAGTATCTGTGTTGGTTGCAATGTCAATAAATTCTCTCGGTATGCCTTTTTTCATCAATTTCGGTGGTTGTATTGTTGTTGAAGTGTTTGGTTTCATTAGGTTATGTATTGAAAAACTGTCGTCATCATATGTGTCATTGAATTTCTGCTTCTTTCTTTTCAGTATATTTTTCGTTAATATTATCATTATTATTATTTATATTTTTATTTCTTACCTTTGCCCTTAAAACTTGCCTTGAGTTCTTCTATTCTACCTTTGCCTAAATTTACTATCCACCCGCCATTATCAATAGTGTCTAAAATCATATCTACTAAATATTCTTTGTACGTTCTCGCCTTGCCTCTGCCTTTGTGTTTCAATTCTTCTTGTATTTCGTTTTCTTGTGGCACTTGAATTCCTCTTAAATAAAATTGAAATTTAATATCATCTACTGTTAAATTAGGGTTGTTTTTCCAGTAAGCAGGACTATATTATTATCTATTGCCTCGTGTTGTTGATGCTTGTGGCTTGATATTCTACTTGGGCATCATCTCCGTGAAATGGCGAACCTTCGGGGAGATTATCCGTACTGGTTGTTGCCGATGGTGCTGATTGTCTATTGCCTAGCATTCTTTGATTGTTCCATTTCTCGTAAGTTTGATGCTTGCTTGGCTCACTTCATTTACTCTTTCTTTTGTTGCTTGGTTAGTTCTTGTAGCCTTGTTCTACTTGCCTCGTTTGTCTTGCCGTTTGTTGTGGTGTGGAAAAATCATATTCATCTTCTATTGCTTCTGTGTTAATGTCAGCATTCATTCTATGCACTGCATAAGTGTGCCCGTTTCTGCGCGCTTCCTGTTTCATCATTATCTCTCTCATCTGCCTGTCTAATATTCTCATCTGTTGGTCTTTCAATAATTCTAAGTGGTCGCTTCCATCAAAAAAACTTCCTTGAGGACTTGCTTTGAAGAATGTAGCATCTCGGTTAGGTAGTTTTCCTGTTATTAAATCATTTTCGCCAATTAGACCTACAATTTCTTCATAAGTGGGGCGTCGTTTCAATCCAAATTTTGCATATGGATTTATTAATTCTAAACTTGCTGTAGTTGCCATATTTATTATAATAATAGTTAGATTATTAATATTATTATAATAAATTTTAAGTAAATGTTAATTTTTCCAGCTCCTTAATTCGTTTTTCTAAATGCTCCTTCGTCGAATGTGGTAGATTTGGGCGGTGTAGTTCCATTGTTAATCTGTCTAATTCATTTTGATAATTTGCTCTGGCGTGTCCTTCTTGAATGTGTTTTCTAAATGCTACTGATGCTTCCTGTGAGTTTCTTAACTTCATTTGTTCGTGTAGATGTTTTAGATATTCATTATCTTTTAAATCAAATGGACTATATTTAATTTGTGAGGATTGTAAAAATATCTTACCTTTAATTTTCTTCGCATTCTTCTTGTGATGACGATACATTTATATATTTATCATAGATTTTAATTTTAATCGTAAAGCACGCTCCCACTTTCGCGTAATTCCAGAACAGACTCCGAAATCATATGCACAAATAATTCTCGCACATCTTCATCAGTTGTCAGTGCTCTATTAGTCCCTTTCAATTTAAAAACGAGTAAACCTCCCATTTTAGTATTCTGTCCAGTAAAATTAGTGTCTGCCATTTTCTCAAATGAAATCCCAATAACGAACTTGTCTTCTCTGTAGCGCTTATGTGAAACGCTAAAGGCGTCTTGGTCAGGGTTCAAATAGTGTAATGTTCTTCGGAGGTAGTAGGCACTCTCGGCGAGGCTCTGGCATTCAAACTCTGGATATTTCTTATTATTAATTTGTAATTGCCAAGATAAATTTAAATCTGAATTTTGAAAGCCTTTGCCGCGGAATTGCGCACGGGTAAGATTACCATCGCCATCAACAGCATCTGGGTTCAATCCGTCAAAGATTCTTGAATTGATCATAGGATTGTAAAAATAGTTCCATCTCTTATAAATATAATTATCGTGTCTGTAGTAATTATTATTATCAGCATCTGCACCTGCTCTTGGTGGGCGATACAATGTAATGAAACAACCATTTAATTTAGAAGCGGATTTAACAATATTCATATTAATTTCAGTTCCTGCCGCGTTGAATGATTGTGTCATAGTGTGATACATTGGAAATACTAATTTCAAACTTTGACCTTCTAACAAATGTTTCACTATATTATTATTGACCGTGTTGTCCAATTGTATTACCTCAGCTCGTAGATTACATTATTTAATTCCCACTGCGTTGAGGTGTCTCCAGTTGTGAAATAATAACCATTTGCATCAATATGAACATTGTCATCGGTTTTAGCAAATGGTGTAATGACTGGTATATGTTCATCTGATACAATTGTAAATTCCAGTTCAAGCGGAGCATATCGTAAAGGTAAATAATAATTGCTTTCTAACAGTCCGCATACTGGTTTATGTCCTAATCTCATATAACCATTAGCGCCGGGAATTCCTGCTACTGAATGGCGAGTATATCGTGCTGTTAAATCTCCCCAGTTGTTGTGGTCTTTTGTAGTTGGAAATGTAACTGCCTCGGGGTCGGCAATACCGGGATTTTTTCGTTTATTATTATCTAACATTTCTGCCAATCCAGTAGCATAAGTATGTCGCCAGTCATCATCCCAACGAGGATTAGCGCTACCTTCTAAATCGTCCATATCTCTAGCATCTTGACTTTTAAAGGAATTATACAATTCACAGTGCCTATTGTATTCAATAATATCCTGAACCTGTTGTCCGCCTACTGTGCATCTATAACGACTGAAGAAGGATGACAAATTACCTAACGGGCGTAAAAAATGACTTCGTGTTCCGTCGGTGTTTTGAAGATTAGCAAATAAACGAATAGAAGATAAATCAATATATGTGTTGTCTTCTCCTGATATATGAAATCTAATATTCTTGTTTCCTGCATTTGGATTATAGACATTACTACCCGATGGAAAATAATTAACGTGTCTTCTGTCTGTGATATATTGTGCTGTTTCTGGAAGTCCAAAATTTAACGAGTTAATCATTGTAGTTTCACTTTCTGCAATTATATTATCCATTACTTATATATGATGATATAGATTTTTTAAAAAAAAATCTATATCAAAATTAGAACATGATAAACTTAGATTTTATTTTTTTATTATTTATATTTTCTTATGTGGAAGCATTGTAGTAGAATTATTTGAAGTTGTATTTTTTATAGTATTTATTAGATAGTTATTTTTTGTATCAACTATATCTTTTAAAGTATCATAATCTAATTTTTTATATTGTTTATCGTATTTTGTAGGTTCTTTTGTCAGTTTCTTCTCTAATGGAATTTTGTTTTGCTTGTCTTTATTTCTAAACATTATTATTAATATTATTGAGATAATGTTAGTTCAGTTATACGCTTTATACAATCTTCTAATTCGTCTCTATACTTATACAAATAACTTAAATCATCTTCATCTAATGGAATTTTCTTTTCTTCTTGTTCTTTTAAAAAGTCGGTATAATCAACTCTACTATAATCTGTATAATGTATTTTGTTATTTTCTGGATGTAATTTTATGTAATCATTTTCATAATTAATAATTTCACTATACATGCCTATTATAAGTCCTTCAATATTACCTTTTCTGTAGTATAAATGATTTAAATCATTGCTTTCGTGCTCTTCCTTATCTTTATTCAATACTTCTTTGCCACAATTACATTCATATTTACTAGTTGATATGTTGTATTCTTTCTTTTTCTCTCGCTCTATCATTTTCTTATAAGCATATTCAATATCGTTGTCCCATTTCTCAGCATCAATACTCATATATAACTTATATATATATATATTTATTTATTGTTCTGGTGTTGAATTAGGATTGAAACGCGAAGCATTTAACCCGAATTATCATTCGGGTTGAACCCATTAGAAATATCAGTAGTAGGATTTATACTTGTGAGTCCATTTCCTTCCCAATTATTGAAACTGTGTTTATCTAATAAATTATTGCTTTCTATTTCTCCAGTTATTGCCGCGTCATCGAACATTGCTATAGGGTCTCCACGATTTCTAAATCGTAAGTGTCGCGGGTTTTTCTGTTGATTACTTCCTGATACAAAAGGTGATGAATAAACAGTAGTAGCATATTTGTTCCCGTGTCTGTTGTTGATTTCTTGAACAACGGACGAACCGAGGCTATGTCCAACAATTCTATTCACATCTGGATTTTTACTTAATTCTTCCATTGCGTCTTTATATCTTTCGCTTAATTGAACATTATGAGTAGGAATAAAAAACAAATCTGCAATTACATCATTGACTTTGTGATTTAGTCCCGTTTTAGCGCCAGTGCCGCCAATATATAATGTGTTGCCTATTCTTGTTATTCCATTCACATTTGAATAGGCTGCGTCTAAACCCTTGACATCATCGATTTTATTTTTATTTTGAACATTAATTTCTTCAGCATATCGTGTTTTATGTTTCATTATCTGCTTATCAAAATGTTTATTGAAACCTCCTATTTTGTCTTCCAATGTCTTTTTATGATTAAAAAATACATCTTCTACTAAATCCTTACCTGCTGTATATGCTTTATCGCTTGCTACACCTGCCATCATTTGCGTCGGCGTCCTGCCTTCAATAGCACCTAATAATAATTGTCGTCCAATCATATATTATTAATAGATATTTTTTAAATTATCTATTAATAACAATAATTACAAAGTAATTATCAATAATAATTATAATATAATTTCTATTGTATATTATATTTATGAGTGATAGATTAACATATAAAAAAATCTATGTTGATAGTGCTTACAGATTACCAGAAAGTAATTCTACCAGCGATTTTATTATAGAACTTGACCAAAACTTTGAAATTCCACCAAGAACAAAAATGTTCGTGACAGAGTGTTCATTCAGCACTCCGTTTTATACAACAGAGAAAGGGTTTTACGAACGCTTCTATATTATGTTGTATAATAGTTCCAATGTCTTATTGAGAAGCACTGCCGTTGATGTATCCGGTGAAATTTATTATGCTAATCAATTATCATACAAAATACAAACGGAATTAAACACGGCATTTAATGATATTGTACCTGACTTATTCTTAACAGTATATGGACAAAGCGAACGCAAAATGGAACTTAAATTAAATGACCCTCTAAATTACAAAATCAAAATACCTACAGATGAAGAACTAGAAACCTATGTAAATGGTGAATGGAACAGAGGACAGTTTGAATATGACAACTTAAGACCAAAAGCTATCAATTATTTATTAAGTAATTATATTGCCTATGAACCTGCGTCATCTTGGCTAAGTGGATATTTTAATTTAGTTCCTTTTCAGAATATATACATAAATTGTCCTCAATTAAGCGATTATAAATATTCAGCACCTAATAATTTCAGCAGTTCAGTAATTAAAAAAGTTCAAATTAATCAACAACTTGGCGGAGTTATAACAGATTTTACAGCGCCCATATATGCAGATTTTATTGATGTAGGCGGTAAAAATATTAAGAGACCACACTTTAGAATAACAACTTCAAGAAGCGAATTAATTGATTTTCATGGCGTTCCCATTTCTTTTAGCATTCTCTTTCAATTAGATAATTGAATAACCAACCTAAATATTAATATTTATACCAAATTATTAATATTAATATTTCTCAATTTGTCCATATAGACAAAATATATAAAACATATAGACAAAATATATAATATATTATATATGTCAGAAGTTGAACCTGAAATTACAAATACAATTGAAGCAGACGAGCCAGTAAATGAATTACCACCAATTGAAGAAGAAGCACCAAAGGCAGAACCAACAATAGAAGCACCAACAGAAGCGAAACCAGTAGAACCTCTTATAAACAACTCAAAAACTCAAGCGCGCAATGAAAAGAAAATAACCTGTCCAAAATGTGCCAAAACTTTAACATTAAAATCTTACAGATACAGTCATGAACGCAATTGCCAAGGACCATTAGAATCTAAACCAATTAAATCAATCAAACCAAAAGCAGTTCCAATAGCAAAACCCCAAAAGGTAGAATATCGCGAAGAAGAAGAGCAATACGTTCCACCACAACAACCAGTAACAAATAATATAATAGCGAACACACCACCCCCAAGAAGAATGCAACCACAATCGCCTGCAAACCCGCTACAAAATATAGCACAGCATTACCAATTATTGCAAAATGAATATTTGAGACAGAAGCAAGAAAAATACAATGCATTAAATAAAGGTATATTTGGTTCAAGAGGAAAAAAAAGATAGAATATAACTATTTTATAACCTACTATATAATAATTATGTTTTCAACATTATCATTGGATGGCTCAAGCAGAATTATAGCAAGTGAATTAGTATTAATAAATTCAACAGAACCATCGACCTTAAGCACTGTTTATGCTACGAAACAAGAATTATCAGACACCGCAGGCGCATTAGGCGGAGGTTATACAATTGAAGAAGTTGATGCACTGGTATTAGCACAAAAAAATAAGATAGATGCTAATATTCTTGATATTACTGAATTAAATGCTACTTCAACAACGATGTTTGACGAACAAGTAAATCAAAACACAACAATTACAAGCAACCTTAATAATATAACAGCACACGGATTAACCATAACTTCAATACTACCGACTATATCAGCCAATACAATTAAACTTGATTCTAATTTTAATAACATTAGTTCAAATACACATTTAATCAGTAATTTAAATGCTACAATAACATCAAACTTCAATACTATTAGTTCTAATACATTCTTAGTAGGAAATTCCAATAATACAATCACTTCAAACTTAAATAATATAAGTTCAAATTCTTCACTAATAACAGGACACGGAAACACAATATCAACAATTTTAGCAGATGTATCAACATTATATACAAACGATACTAATTTATTCAATACAAATACTGCATACAGCAATACATTTGCTTCAATCGTATCAGACAACACTACACAAGATTTATTAATAACTGAAAATTCAAATACGATTAATAGTTTAATATCAGCAGATTTACAAAAGTTAGATAAAACAATCACAACTGCACAAACAGTAAACTCTCCACTAATAATTAGTTTAACAGATAATACTAATCCAATTTTTAGAATTCAAGATGCCGTAAGTAACCAACGCTTAGAATTTAAAAGAGGTTGTCAGTTGGACTCGTATCAAGGTTTAACAGGTGCTACACCTTATAGATTATGGCTAGGATGGAATACGGGAGATGTTATTATTGGAAGACCTAATAATGCTTCAAGAATTACGATTAATGGTAATGTTCATACTTCATACAATTTTGCTCAAGCACACGGAACATCATATTTCGAAGGTGCTGTTTATATGAAAGGTAATTTATTCATAAATAATGATTTTTCAACGATATTAAAACTAAAATTGATAATTTAGACAATGCATTAACTCCATATTTAGAAACACACACCCCCGCGTCAACAGAAGGTTTTTATATTCATCATCCTAATTTTGTTGCTTGTAGTATTGGCGATATTACAAATTCTTCTAACCAATATTTTATGTGCGACGGTGCTGTATCAAAAACCATATTCAATAAGCCAGTTGATATATTGGGTGATGTATATACAAATGGCGATTTAACAATGGTTTCTGGTAAGAAAGTTGAAGTCAACCAAGTTCAGTCTGTATCAGGAAATACTTTATTATTACAAAATTCACCGAGTGGCAATGTTCAATTTGGCAACACATCAAAACTAATAATTGATAATGCTGAAATGTATGTCGATACAAATGATTTAATAATCAGGAATAGCAACACGTCAAACTCTATTAATTTGGTTGTTGGATTATCTGCAACATATGCTGATAATAAAATTATTTTGAATAGTGGAAGTAATAGCGAATTACGAGGCGACTGGACTATTGACGGTGATATGACTTTTGGAATTGCTCATAAAATCAATTTGAGACATTTAAATAGTGATGCTGTTTTAAGATTAGAAGCATCAACAACTATTGATAGTTATATTGATGGCACTAAATATTTACAATTGGATGATACTCAATTTTCATCATTTAACGGATTTAATTTAAGTAGCGATAAGAGACTGAAAGATAATATAGAAGATGTAGAAGATGATACTATAAATATGGTAAAAAACATTAAGATTAAAACATTTGTTAAAAATCAAAAAACTAAAAAGACTGAATTAGGATGGATTGCTCAAGATGTTCAACAATACACAAATCCTAAATATAATATTGTAAATGATTCAGGAGAATACTTAACGATGTGTTATGACAGAATGGCTTGTATTAGTTGGGATGCTTTATCAAAACTAATCCATCGCGTAGAATATTTGGAGAACGAAGTCTTTAAAAAGAAAAATAAAAATATAAATATTTAGTTTAAAAATCTTGTAAAATGTATTTAAAGAAATATATAATATAATATAATATATTATATAATGAGTATTAAACCTGAAGATATGACACTGGAACAAATAAAGGAACAACTGGCACTATATAATAGATTGTATTATCAAAAGAGACGAGTAGAAAAAGACTTTATGGAAACCAAGAGAGCAAGTGCTATCAGATATAATAGGAGAAAGAAATTAGACAAGATAGCAGAAAACGGAGATATCAATTTAAAATATATTGATTATGAAAACAAACCAGACGATTTACAGAATACAAAACCCAGAAAATATAAGGCACAAACATATAAAGTTATAACAGTTGAATAAATAATATTTATTAAAATATAAATATTTTAAATAATATTTGTTAAAATTTAAATATTTTAATAAATATTTGGTGCATTTTTTGGTTTTTAGGTTTTGAAACCCCCAGAGCGGGGGGTTCATTCCCCCCAGAGCGGGGGGTTCATTCCCCCCTGCCTGAAAATCTTGAAATTAGGTGCTGTTTTGCTGTTCCCCCCAGAGCGGGGGGTTCATTCCCCCCTGTGTGGGGGATTTGAAACCATAAATTTAGGAAAAATATAAAAATATATAGAAATTTTACTATAAAAAATATTTCTTGTAAAAAAGTATTTAAAGAAATATTATGTATTATAATTATATGGTGAAAATGTTCAGTGAGATTGAGCAGGAGGAAATCATTAGTGAATTCTTAAATAAAATCAACATGAATGACACTATAAGAATGATAAATAAAAAATTGGAATGTGTAAAGAATGTAAATTTAATTATAATAATATTCAATTATATAAAACTAAATTATCAGAAAATATTATTAAACACATATGCAAATATAATTATAAAGAATGTTATAAATGCAAAAGATTAAAACAATTGAGCACATTTGTAAATATTGACACTTGTAATAAGTCAAAAGAATTCATCAAACTAACTGAAATAATTGAAAATGAAAAGGAAGAAGACACAACCGTTACAATAAACAACATCAAGGATTATTATTTTACAAAATTATATAAGTTTCCGACATTCAAATTTATCAAATCCAATTTGTTAAAGAATGTCGAAGGAAGGCATAATTACACAAGGGACATACACGACAGAATAAGGGACTGTTATGAATTATACTACAAAGGAAATATTAAAACTGTAAGTGCTGGAGTAGATTTAGGCGATACACCAATTTATGAAACAGTTGAAATAAAATACATAGAAACATATAAAAATGGTCTAGTAAATGAATTTTTGGATGAGTATGACATATCAAAAGACCAAAAGAATAGACGGGATTGTTTTAGATATATTGAAAATAATATTTCGAACACGTTAAACATATTCAAGATAATATTATCACATATTTTCAATAAGCAGGATAATGCACTTTCTAATATCCTTTTTAATGATGTAGGACAAAATATTTATAAGCACTATACCAAAAAAATAGAAATCAGCGATAGAATACAAAATGTGATATTTAGTTCATACCCAAGTATCAAAGATATCAAACCGCAGACTAGGAGGAGTAACCAACAACAATAGTGCTGAAGATTTTGAATAAAATGTTAAAAAAATATCACCTTTATTAATATGGCAAATATTAATAAAAATGATATAATTAGTAAAATCTATCATGACAAAAGCGGGTATGGAAGCATTGCGACAACCTATAAGGATGCTAAACAAAAGGAACAAAGCATAACCTTAAACGATGTTAAAGAATGGTTTCAAAAGAACATAGAACAGAAGAAGCAATTAAGAGGCAAAAATTCATTTATTGCTCCACATCCATACTTTGAATTTCAATTAGATTTATTTTTTATTAATGACATACCCAATCAAAAATTTAAAGTAGGGATGGTTTTAATTGATATATTTACCAGATATTCTACAGTAATACCTATTAAATCAAAACAACCGCCTGACATATTAGCGGGAGTAATGGAAGGAATGCAGAAAATGAAAGGCAAACCAGAAATTATTTATAGCGACGAGGAAGGCAGTTTATATAATAAAACAGCTGAAGATTATTTCAAAGAAGAAGGAATAGAATTATACCGCACAAGAGGACATCCTAATTTTGCAGAACGTTTTATACGCACCTACAAAGATATGTTATATAAAAGGGTTGAAAAAGATGAAAAAGAAGGAAAGGAAAATATACAATGGATAGATTATAATATTGAAATATTAATAACTTATAATAATAAAATGGAACATTCAAGCATAGGAATGACACCAGCGGAAGCATTGAAGGAGAAAAACAATTATAAAGTAAAAATGAAAATGGCAACCGAAGCAACGAGAACCCGTAAATATCCTGAAATTAACATCGGTAACGAAGTGAAGATTTACAGAAAGAAAGCAATAACTGAAAAAGAAAGGAGTAGCAATTGGTTACCTACGAAATATAAAGTTGAAAGGATTGAAAAAAGTTAGGACAAACATATTTTATTTAGAACATAACACGCGACCATTCTTAAGATTTGAAATTTTAAAAGTTTAAAAAATATATAGTTTTTGTAAAAATAAATTTCTTGAAAAAAAGTAAAAAATAGTTAAAGAAATATTATTATATCATTATTATATATAGTATAATTATGTCTAAGGCTTTGGAACGAAACATTGGATATTTAACAGTGCTAAGGCGGAAGTCATCACGGACAGCAAAACATTCAGACCTTAAAAAAATAGATAGAGTAATTAATTTATATACCGAGAGGAAGATTTCAAATGTTACAACAGCTGAAAATTTAATCAAGGGTTTAACTTCTACTGACACAAAAGTTTATGATAAAACATATCAAAAATACAAGGATAATATTAAGAAATTCAAGGAAAATAAACCCTTAAATCAACGAATGGCAGAAGCAAGGACAAATAAGGAGACGGGAGGGAAATTGAAGATAGATAACGACTCAGGAGGACCAAGAGCAAGGGAAGGGAAAATAAATATTTTGTTCAATTTATGTTATACATAGCAGAGCACAAAGACAAGAGAACCATAAAGTCCAAATATGCATTTCAACACAGACAAAATTTATTTTTTGTGAAACGATACGATAATTTTACTGCTGCAATTAAAGCCACTGCATTTTCTAAAGATATCATAGGTAAAAGAATATTTAAATTGATAGGCGACTCCAATACAGAATATGGAATAAGAGGCGATACAATAAATAATGAGTTTTCTAATACATTAAAACTATTACGAACCGAAAAGGATTTTAACAACTATTATGAACAGATGACGGCATTTTATGACAATATAGATTGTATTAAAATATTATCAGTAGATATGGTAAATAAAGACGGCGAAAAATTTGACATTCTTACAGAAAATTTAAGGGATGCTACTAATGTTTCAATTTTTAATAGGTATATACATACACCTTTAAGGATGAACGAAGACACCATACATAAGGCAATTAGCAAAGGTAATTATATTGAAAACGAATGCTGGATTAATGCATTAACTGATTTTTACAGTGATACAATTATGAATGAAAGGACCCGTAATAGACTAACTAGAGAGAGAGTAGTTGAAATTATAGGTAGAGATAACTTTAGTGAAACGGGGGCAACCATTCACGAGATGGAGGCTGTATTTACACAGTTTAAAATTCCATGCAGAATTTATGATTGTTGCAATAAATTAATTTATAAATGCGACCCCGATATAAATAGTAGGCACATCAAACCATTTTATGCAATGGTCAAAAACAGTCATATTTACGCAATGAATCACCACTTAAAAAGCATTCAACAGAAACAATTAATAACCAAGATACCAACTGTCAAAGCTTCAACCGACTACTATATTAATGAAAGAGAGGAACCACCGCTTTATAGAATGATAAAAAATATTGACGATATACTAAATATCAAAGTTGATGAAAAAACAAGAGATATATTTAGTATCCGAAGACAATAAGTTATCTGAATTATTTTTCAATTTAGTTAATAGTGGCTACGAACCAAGAATTAGATTTCAAGCTGGTATTATATCAGAAATAAAAATAAAATTTAACAAAACAATATATATAATAAAAACACAAAATTTAATAAAAACTTCTGCAGATGGATGTATTGCAGTATGTGATGAAACTACATATAACAATATGAATAAAGCAATGTTTAATTTTAATAAGTCATTGTTTAACTTATCTCATAAATCGTTTTATAATGACATTGATATTCAAATTTTAGACGAAGCCAGAACAGTTGTTCCATCTGGCTTATTGTGCGATAGGGGCGATATCAAAAATGAAATCGAAATCGATATATCAAAAGCATTTACTCATGCGTTTATTACTATATCAGAAATACCAGTATTTAATCAATTCGACATTTGGCGAGCGTTTGATGACACAACTGATATTTATGACCTACACGACTTAACGTTATATTATATAGAAAAGAAAACTACTATACTAAAACGGACAGGAAGAATGCTATTTAATAAAAAATATTGCTTAATATATGGTGTATTTTTGAAACAACTAGATAACATGACAAGAGAACGAATTAATATTTTATACTTTAAACAACCTTCATTTATTCACAAAGTTGAACATAAAAATATTGTTAATGAACTTTGGAACACAAACATTAGCGAAGACAATGAGGAAGATAAATGTATAAAAAAACTGGTCGCAAATGTTAATTATGGACTTTTAGAAAAAGGGGGAGCAACTGACCAGAAGAGCACAGTGTTTAAAAATCTTAAGGAAGCTTTAAACTATCAGGCAGAGTATGGAGGTAAAATACATAAATTAACACATTTCACGACAGAACAAATTACAGTAGATGAAGAACAATATACAGCAGAAGAAGAACAGGCGTCATATTATATACTTAATTTAAAGGACACATCACGCTTAAGGAATGGTTTTAGGTATGTAAAAGAGCTACTGCTTCAATACCATAATTTTAGAATGTATCAAGATTATTCTAAGTTATATCAAAATGGTATTAATGTGTTCAGTGTCAAAACAGATGCGTTTACAATTATAACAAAAGCAAGAGAGCTTTTAATCTTTAATAATGAAATAGGAGGATGGAGAATTTCAAACGACGAATATATTAAATTTCCTACTGTAGATTATGAAATTACACAAAACGAATTAATACAAATACCAATTTATGAAAGTAAAACTATTGATATAGTAGATGAATATGACACAGATAATATTATAGAAATTATTGAACAAAATAATCCTATTATGATTCGTGGAGCACTACCGGGCACAGGAAAATCATATATATGTCAAAAAATGGTTGATAAAAATTATAATGTAATTTTTATTTGTCCTACTAATAAACTATTACAGGCATTCGAAGGCGAAGCAATGACAATAAATAAATTTTTCGGTATTAATTATGGAGATGCTAAATTAGAACCATTTGATTTTACAGATTTTGATGTTATAGTATTTGACGAAGTTTATTTTAGTAATTTAAATATATATTGGAGAATAAAACAATGTGTAGAACAGAATAAGCACAACAAAATTATAATAGCAACAGGAGACACCAAGCAGTTAAAACCAGTTCAAGAGATAACAAATACTCGAGACTATGAAGTATATACTGATAACATTATAGATAACATTTTTGAATATAATATTTTGTTAAAAGAATGTAAGCGACTTAACACACAGGAAGATAAAGATAAACTAAGAAATATTAAAATTGATATTTTTGAAAATAAATTACCTATTATGAAAGTTATTGAAAAATACTTTGAATATACAACTGACATAAGCAAATCAATCAACAACATAGCATTTTTAAATACAACTTGTAAAAATGTATCAAATGAAATTAGAAAATTAGAAAATAGAAAAGATGAATATGAAGTAGGAGAATTTTAATTTGTAGAGAATATACAACAACTAAAACATCAGTTTTTAATGTAAATTTCAAATATAAAATTGTTCATATTGGAAGCGATGGAATATTTACGTTGAAAAATGTTAAAACTGAAATTCTACAGTCTTTGCCACTTGGTAAAATAAGAAGTAATTTTATATTTGCATATTGCTCGACTTGTCATTCTGCCCAAGGCAGTAGCATTGATGACACCATAACAATTTTTGATTATAACCATTTTTTGGTAAAGAATTATCCAGAATGGATATGGACTGCAATTACAAGGTGTAGAGATTTAAACAAAGTCAAATTTTATAAATATACGAAAGATATTGATGATGTATTTAATCAAAAATGTATTATGAGTTATTTTGAAAGGAAAATATTAAATTACAAAGAACAAGACAGGAAAGCCAAAAGAACAATACCTAAAGAAGGTTATGTAAATGCGCAATGGTTTTTAAATAATACCACAAATCAATGTAATTACTGCGGATGCGGTTTTTCTATGGATATTAAAAACGGTAATATAATGACAAATCTGACAGCGCAACGTAAATCAAACGAGTTGTCACACGAACTGAATAATATTATTCCTTACTGTGTTAGATGCAATTGTAGTTGTAAATGATAATAATTTACATAATATTTTAATATTTCTTGTAAAAAAAGTATTTAAAGAAATAAAAACTATATATATTATAATAGAAATGGTGGAAACCGAAATCAATAATTATATCAATAAGAAATGCTACAACTGTTGCCACTTCAAAAAGGAAAATATGGAATTATATAAATTAAATTTACCTAATGGAATAGTGAATAATATTATTGATTATTCAATGGATGAAGAAGATGAATGTAACATTTGTCAGGAATGGAGAGATAATCAAGAATTAATCAGATGTCATTTAAATCTGAAAAGAAGACATAATAGAAATGTTGAAGACGACATTATAATATTTTTAACTGTGTATAAAATACCACCTTATAGCTATGTTAGAGCATTTCTCAAAATCGGTAAGAAAAAGTATGAAATGATTAAACACATATTATGGATGTTGTTACATCGTAGAAGAGAAGAGTGTGATTTAAAAGAAGACATTAAATCATATATTGAAAGTGGAAAGTTTAATGTGAAAAATACCGTGAGAGATATCAATATTATTTTTGAACTGATGCATGACAAACGTAAGATATATACACAATTTAATAGTCATCAATTAACTTATTATCCTGAACTGAAATTATAATCATAATATAATAATAACATGTAAAATATTATATGTTATTATTATATTTCAATATTTAATTTTATTTCTTGGAAAAAAGTATTTAAAGAAATAAAAGCTATATATTATTATATAGTGTGTAATGGCGGAAACCGAAATCCATAATTATATCAATAAGAAATGCTATGACTGTTGCCACTTCAAAAAGGAAAATATGGAATTATATAAATTAAATTTACCTAATGGAATAGTTAAATAATATTGTTGATTATTCTTTGGGTAAAGAAAATATATGCAGAACATGTAAAAAATGGAGATATTACCAAGACGCAATCGAATATAATTTAGATATTAAAAGGCTTAATAAAAGAAATGTTGAAGATGACATTTTGATATTTTTAACTGTGTATGAAATACCGCCTTATGATTATGTTAAAGCATTTCTTAAAATCAGTAAGAGAAAGTATGAAATTATTGACTACATATTATGGGCATTGATTTATCATAAAATGGAAGGGGTTGATGTAAAAAAAATCATTAAATTATTTATTGAAAGTGAAAAGTTTAATGTTAAAAATACAGTGAGAGATATTAATAGTATTATTAAAATGATGTATGAAAGAGGAAAGATATATCAATTAAATAGTTATCCTGAATTTAAATTATAACCATACTATAATAATAACATTTATACCCTTATATGTTATAATTATAATGTAAGTATAGCGTTTTATATATTGAAGATAGAATCCTACAAGGTGGGCCATGCGCAACTCCGGAATATCCAAAATTTGAAAAATGATTAATTATTTGTCTTCTCATTGAATTATTGAAAATGTTGTTTCTTATTGAATAATTCTTCTTAAAATGATATATATATATTTATCTCTTTTGAAAAAAATATATTTTCTAAAATATTTTGGAAAATGTGTGTTTTTGAAAATAAACATGTTTAGGTGTATTGAATTTTTCAAAAAATAATTCAATTTTTGTTTTGGTATGCAGTACTAAAAAAATATTTATCAAAATGTGTTTAGACTGTTTCAAAAAATGTTTTAAAATGGCTGTTTTGAGGCGCTTATTCAAAAAATGCAAAAAAACCTAGGGTAGACCCTAGACTTTTGAGTCCGAAAAAAGTTGCGCATGGCCCTACCTAACTGTTTGGCCTCAACAAACAATGAGGGGCGTACGTTGCATTGCAAGGGGATTTGGGTTGCAGCCCGGGTGTGTCAAGCGGCGAAGCCGCGAAGCGCAGAAGCGCAATAAACCGCAGAAGCCGAGAAGCGCAGAAGCGCAGAAGCGCAATAAATCGCAGAAGCCGAGAGGCGCAGAAGCGCAGAAGCGCAATAAACCGAAGAAGCCGAGAAGCGCAGAAGCGCAATAAATCGCAGAAGCCGAGAAGCGCAGAAGCGCAGAAGCGCAATAAATCGCAGAAGCCGAGAAGCGCAGAAGCGCCGCCAGGGAGCGAGGCGCAGCAAAGCACACAAGCGCAGCACAGAACAAGCGGAGCAAAGCGCAGAAACAATGAAGCGAGCTAAAGTGCAGAAGCGCGCAACGCAAAAAAGCGTAGAAGCGCAACAACGCGCAGAAGCGTAGAAGCGCAATTAAGCGCAGAAGTGTAGAAGCGCAATTAAGCGCAAAAGCGCAATTAAGCGCAGAAGCGCGCAAGCGTAATTAAGCGCAGAAGCGTAGAAGCGCAATTAAGCGCAGAAGCGTAGAAGCGCAATTAAGCGCAGAAGCGCAATTAAGCGCAGAAGCGTAGAAGCGCAATTAAGCGCGAAAGCGCAGTAAAGCGCAGAAGCGCAATACAGCGCAGAAGCGTAGAAGCGCATTTAAGCGCAGAAGCGTACAAGCGCAAGAAAGCGCAGAAGCGTGAAAGCACACTGAAGCGTAGAAGCGCAGTAAAGCGCAGAAGCGCAGCAGAGCTTCTAGGCTTCCAGGCGTGACTCGGCTTTAGGCTTCTAGGCTTGTGGGCCTCTCAGCGACGTAGACTTTGGCGGCTTCTATGCTTCAATCTTGAATGGCAGTTTTTGAAAGCAAGGGCGCGTGGGACTCTAACACTGTGCGTGAATGGTTGCAAGTCGTCAAAAGAGGGCAAAAAGAAGTCACGTTGGCAAAATATTCGAGATTTGTGCCGAGAAGGGAAGTGAACTCCAGAAATGAAACCGTCTCCGCAAGTTCAAAGGCAGGACGGTGTTTGAGTGAGTCAGATACTCGGGTATCATCAGCGTTCCCGTTGGTCATGCTGCCGAGCGCTCCACGCGGTCGATTCCCGAGATCAATTTGCATGACCTTTCCCTGGACTTTGAGGCTGTCACAAAAGTGGATCCTTCGCAGATATGATTGACACTGCGCTCAGTTTGTTCATGCTGCAAGCGGCCAGAGCATCGAAGCGAATCGAGGTGTATATCGAGGTGTTCAATGGAACAATCCAAGATCATGCCCTTGCGCATCCGCTCCATCACTGGTCACAATGACTGGGTGACAGAAGCGGTGGGATTCAACCACGCGCATCACCCGCAATGCCAACTATACCCGTGACCATGCGAAGAATGGCGCCCGGCCTGGTTCTGTCAGAACTTCACGGACGCTCGCCGAAAGCGCGATGCCCAAAATTGCATACCGCACGCGCGACGCAAGGTTTCTTTGACATCATAGATCCAACAGGATTCAAAACATGGCATGCGTAGCACTCCGACTCGGGCACGTGAATGACTTCGGCGTACCTCCAATTTGTTGCCTTCTTCTTATTTGAGATGCTGCCAAAGACCACTTCGACCACAGGTCTCCCCGGGCTGCTGATGGACCACTCGGGCCCAATTCCAGTAGAGAGCGTAGCGGGCGGTTTCGAAGCGCAGCTCGATCTGCTCATCCTTGGAAAGGTTCTCATCAACCAAACCGGTACACTTGGTTGGCTTTCTGATCAGGAACGGACGCATCGTGTCGCTGCAAATCCTGCGCCCCAGGACTTGTACTGCCCATTCAATCACGATCAGTCGTCGCCATGAACAAGAAGAGCACAGGCGCGAGGTCCTTGCCGTCCTTGATGCCTTCGATACTGCCTGATCTTGTTGCGACGAAGGCTCACGCGCATGCGGTTGGACCATATGACTTTAGGGCCGCGTAAATGATGACCTTGCTTGAAACCCAAGCTTCAGTGACAAGGGCCTCCCCGTCTCCGCGGGCGTATCGACATCAACCGCGATGTTGATAGGGTGGTCGGCCCTGGCCTCCCCGGCCTTGCGTTCAAGCATGGCCGCGCGACGTGTCCTCGCACTCCCCGATAAATGTGCCCGTTTCAACTCATTGCTTCAATGCGACGTTCTGCAGGAGAAAATGCCGGACATCAAGAAAGTGGCACGTGTTGCGCGTCTTGAAGAGATGGCCGTTCCCTGAATCATGGAGCAAATCGAAACCCAGATATTGACGCAGCACATGGACTCTTAGGAGCGGCCAAGGAGGCTCGGGCATTATGAAAGCTCTGTCTTGTGGGGAAGGGTTGCAAAAGTCTTTACGAGCGCCTCATCACCGACCCGTTTTCTGCCTACAGCGCTCCGCGGGGAGACCTGACGCCTTCTGCGCTTGAGTTTATCCAGAAAGTGCCCCGCTGCGTCACCCTGAGCTTTGAGCGCACCAAGGAGATGATCAAAGGTGCCGTGCTGTTCCAAGGTACGCAGCACGGCTAGCGGTGGCATTGCAGGAGGCATTCGAGGAGATCAACCCCGACGATATGTGTGTCTGCCACGGCGGAAGATTTTTGCAGAATTCTGGTTGATCTGCTAATTTTCGTCGAGAGTGAGAGCACATTCAGGTGCTGGCAAGACCCCTCTCCCCGGCGTTGTGGGTGTGACAAGGAACTCATGGTGGGAAGAAGATCAACAACCCTGGACGCATCCCCGCAACTGGAACTGGCGCTGCTTTTCATCAGGAACTATGGCAGACATCAATTTACTTGTTCAAATCTCAATCCATTTCATTATTGTTCATATTTGCCGGAGATCCGATGTACAGGTGTAGGTGTTGCCTCGCGAGAGCGATGGCCAGTGGAGACGGAAGATCTTAGCTGGCCTCTGCTTGATCATAAAGCGCCTATTCCCGTCAGGACCTCATGCCGCTTGAGTTAATTTGGTTGTTTCTGATCCCGAATACTTGTCCTCCTGTTTCACCGTCGGACACGGAGGGTGTATTTTCCTAAATGATCATTTATCAACCTGAATAGTCATTGCGCAATTAAGCGTAGAGGCGTAGATGCGCAGTAAAGCGTAGAAGCGCAGTAAAGCGATGTAAATTGTAGAAGCGCAAATAAAGAGTAGAAGCGCAAATAAGCGCGTGCAAGCGCAATTAAGCGTAGAAGCATAGAAGCGCAATAAAGCGTAGAAGCGCAGAAGCGCAATAAAGCGCAGAAGCGCAAAAGCGCAATACAGCGCAGAAGCGTAGAAGCGCAATTAAGCGCAGAAGCGCAAAAGCGCAATTAAGCGCAGAAGCGTAGAAGCGTAATTAAGCGCGAAAGCGCAGTAAAGCGCAGAAGCGCAATACAGCGCAGAAGCGTAGAAGCGCAATCAAGCGCAGAAGCGCAAAAGCGCAATTAAGCCCAGAAGCGTAGAAGTGCAATTAAGCGCAGAAGCGCAATTAAGCGCAGAAGCGCAACTAAGCGCAGAAGCGCAATTAAGCGCAGAAGCGTAGAAGCGCAATGAGGCGCAATAAAGCGTGAGCGTGTAAGTGCAGAAAAGTGCAAAGGCGCAGAAACGAAACAAAAATGATACAGCATATAGGCTTCTAGGGCTTCTAGGCGTCTAGACTTCTAGGCTTCTAGGCGTGACGCCAGTATTAGGCTTTTAGGCTTCTAGGCTTCTAGGCTTCTAGGCTTCTCGGCTTCTAGGCGTGACGCCGGTATTAGGCTTCTAGGCTTCTAGGCGTGACGCCAGTATTGGGCTTCTAGGCTTCTAGGCTTTTCGGCTTCTAGGCGTGACGCCGCTATTAGGCTTCTAGGCTTCTAGGCGTGATGCCAGTATTAGGCTTCTAGGCTTCTAGGCTTCTAGGCGTTACGCAAGCCAAACCCCCCTACTCTCGTGGGTATGTTGGTAGGAACCAAGGAAAAACCCATTTTGGAGACAAATGCCGCACTCCACATTCAATTATTTGCCGGAATGTTGTAATGGAACGCACTTCGGCATTTGTTTGATGAGGACGCGTATCGTTGTCACACCGGCATTTGTTGTCAACGCCGTCAGTGGTCATTTTTCTTCGAATGTTCACCGTTTGCCAGGCTGAGGTGATGCCAGCGATGCCAAGGCTGTTGGGGGAGGAGGATCAGTGCAATTCAGTGTGTGTGCAGCGTGTACCCACGCAGCAACCCGAGAGTGTTGTGCATTTGGGTTTGCATCTTTTTTCTTTTTGTACCATCAAAAAGATCCCATTTCTTTTGACGGCTACGGTCATGTTTGTCGGTTTGTCGCAACAAAGCGCCGGATTTCCAGCTAAACATGTGGACATTGAGGTAGGGTTGACAGGTTCTTGCAGTTCTGATTCGCATGAACGGATTTGCAAAGGCAACCAACGTGCAAATTGATACAGGGGTAGACGTGCGGATGGTCGATATATTGTACCCAAAGCTGTCTTTAGGTTTGGTTGACGTTTGTGTTTGGGCAGCGTAAGCCTCACAAGAATCCCGGAAGCAGGCATCAGCCCACGGGTGCCCAGCTTCGAATCCATTGACAGTTAAGCCCATTCAAAGACAAAGAAAATCGACTTATGCGTCGCATTCATGCACCCTGCTTCAAAACGACGGAAGTTGCCGATCTCCACGAATGGAACATAGTCCCCAGCAGATGATGGCCTTAACAAACATACGCCTCATGGCCCGTCCTCAGAGATACGCAACATTTCTTATTGGGTAGTATTTGATTTCGGGTTGGTGTTTGGACGTTGGGTCCGCCACGTCAAGCGCCTGGTAGTTTAAGGATGTTGTATTTTACATATAGTATATGTATGTAGAACAAATGCTCGGGATGCCGCCATCATTTACGGTACTGAATGGGATGACACGGGGCGCACTCACCAAAATCTGGGATCATCACAAAATCCCTTGTCATTGCTCACATAGTATACATATGGAGATACGCATATGTATGTCTCTATGCGAATCTCTTGCGATAATTTTTGTGGTTTCCCAGCGTTTCCTGCATTTTGATTTGCCATGCGCGGGTTGTCTGCATGCAGGCGCCCATTTGCACGGTCGGATTTCTCAGACTCGGAGGCGAACCTGAAATGGGAGGCCTGCCTTGCCGCACGAGTTTCAAGTTATTTCGTTCCAGGCAAGTGAAATGGCAGTTGGATCTTTCACCTTTGACTTGTTGGTTGAAAAAGTGCCTTTTCCCACCGAACAAAGAAGCTGTATGTATTTTGCACGAATAGCCACCAATGCTACGCTTTGACCAGGCTTTCGCTCAGGGCCCGGTGCCAGTCTTTCCTGACGAAGGGGACCTGCACGAAGCCTCAGGCGGGATTTAAGCAGCGCCCAGAACCCAAAAGGTCCACTTTAGTCGGTGGCTTTAATACCTGATTGGGATCATGGCAACTGCCAAGAAAACCCCGTTGCCCCTCCTTTTGAGCCACGCCCAAAAGCGCGCCCTCAAAAACAACACCCAAACGCTGGCAGAGCTGCTGGCTGATCTTGAAATCGGTCAACTCACTGCGGAAACTTGCTGAGCCAAAGGGTCCGGAGTTCTAGTATTTCCAGGGAGTGGCGGTCTGCACATCGCATGTTTTTGCTCAGACAAAGTGTCTTCGCCCGCAACGGGAAGTACAGAGGCGGGCTGGGGAGACATTTTGACCACGACCATATGTAGGAGAACCTGAACTGGAGGGTCTAAGCTCCCCTCATTGGCAAGCCTTGCTTGTCCGCACTTGACAAATGCATCTAGGGCTCGTTCAGTTGTAGGTGCCACACTGCTACTTTTTATCCATGACACAGACATCGGGTTTGCTCTTGAACGCCGCCCTGAGATGATTTGACACGCTTTCGACACGGGTGTGACCCTTGGAGGCAATTCAAACGAGGGGATGTCCTTGTGTGTAAATGGTTGTGGTTTGTTTGGCGGTGCTTCTGTTTTGGCTGGCATTAAAGGGAAGACCACATTTGGAAAGTTTGGGCCAGAATTCTCTTCAGGTCCATATCCAATTTCACCCAAATGGATCTGATAGTGACATGTGACTGCAGGAGCCCAAAGACTCCGTTGATGTCGATATGGAAGAGATTGACGAGGAGAGGCTGCTCTTTGAGGCAGACATGTGAGGTTGCCACACTGGTGTATCTCCGTATTTTGAGGCATGGCCACATGGCTATGGGTGTTCGCTCTAGACGTTTGTTGCATGCACCTCACGGGATTTGCGCGCAGTCATTCTTGATGATGCAAGCTCCAGATTCTTCAATGAGCGCACAGTTAAATCATTCGGTGGCACCACGTTCTGGTACATGCAACGTAACGATGTTTTGGGTGTTTTTGCCTTGCCGTTTTTTGTTCATGCGGCTTGCTTGTGCAGTTGAACATTGAGTTTGTTGTTTTTTTTTCTGTATGGTGGGAGGACTGCTTGAAGAAACCAGCTCAAGAACAGTTTCAATCCACCTTTCTTCACAGAAGCCCCGACATGGAGGGCATGTTGTTCAAATGCCGCAAATGTCAATGCTGTGATCATGATGTCTGCAAATTGTATGGTGAGCTTGCTCGTCATGATGTAGATCCTTCACTTCTTCGTTCAGGTGTTACAATTATAGTGGAATTTGCAGATCCCCATGCGTCCTGGGGCTATTGAGAACCCGAAGTTCCCCGTACCACGCCTCGTGAAGGGTCAAAAGCATCTATTTTTGTGCCCCAAATTCCATCAGGATGAGTTGGAATAATACGTTTTTTCCAGGATTTGGACAATCAATTCTACCAATTTCGCAGCTGCCGTCAAGACTTGTGTTGCGCACTTTGGCTCACTCGCAGGAACTTTCTTCACCATGCATTGCGTGGCTCTCCGCTGCGGCCTTGGGCAACGCAAACATACACCCGGCACGTTGAATGCGCCAAGTACCAAATCCTCGCAACCTGCAAGTGATTGTTTTTTGAAGGATTCCAGAATCCTCAGTGCGGTGGTGACAAGATGCATACTTTCAAGGTTGTCGGAGGGGGGGGTGCCAACACAAAGCGCAGATGCAGTGGGGCAGTGCTGGACGTGAAGCCCTGAACGTGCAATCATCAAAGACCACATTGCGTGTTCTGGGTGGTGCTCATCAGCGGTATGTGTACATTATACGTTCCAGCTCCTTTCGCAATTCAGGTGTCAGAGCAATGTTCCTGCGTGAGAGCACCACAAGCGATGGAAAGCATCCACTGAGATTGCCATGGTGAGGATTTCTAGGCAGGGTGCCGTCCCCTTGGTCCACAGAAGGAGTTTTAACCAGCGCACGAGCCCAGGCCCTTCTGTCGGCTTTGTTGCCCCTTCTGACCAATGCCCTGCCACGGGACCAGAACGAGGCACTGGAAAGCAGAGCGATCGGTTGAGGCCAAGCGATGGCAGCTGGCCCCCTTTTGGGGGAAGGGCTAGACCCCGAAGAACCTTCTTTGAGACGGTCAGTGGCTGTCGGTGCTTATCAGCTCCGTGACGTAGGGCCGAGATGTCACAGGCAGACACATTTTGTATTTTGGGCCAAATTTGTTTTGTGGGGACCAAGCTTTTGGGACCATTGGGCCAATTTGAAGAACGGTGCCATTGGGCCAGGTGTGCATCATACCGCACCCGCATAAGATGGAGCAACAAGAAGCCGGAGAAGGCCGGCAAGGGCTCAGCTTGTTTGTTTTGAGGCTGTGAGGGGTGCCCCTCTTTGGTTGGTTTTCAAGGGAAACCCAAAGGAACCCAACCATTGTGGAGAGGCGGGTCCCCTGAAACAGACAAGCCCATGTTGTTAAGCGCCTCCTGTTTGTCTCATCTTATCCATTGAAACAAACAAAAAGGCTGGCCCGTTGCATTTCCATCGTGCTTTGCATTGCCTGCCAGATACTCTCTACATGCACGGCACCACTGGCCGCCGGCCGGCATGCTGCCCAGACTGTGTCGTACGCTCCAGCTTCGAAGATTACTCCAGGCACGTCGACTGGCTGCGGAACACACACACACAGACATGAAGCAACGGTGGCCGCAATCAGAGGCGTTGCCTCTCCAAGTGCCAAGCAGGTTCTGATCACCCATGACTCATGACATTCCGCCAGGTTGATCCCAGGGTCGACATTGATCTGCAACCCCAAAGGGGGGGGGGGCCTGCAAGAATGATTTCATCGTCTTATGGGTCGAGGTCTTCAATACCAAGAAGATCTGCGACAACTGCGGCACCCGTGCCCCCAGATCTGCTGTGCTTTATTTGAGGTTCGGTCAGAAAATCCAGTAGTTTGTTGTATAATTTGGGAAGGACATAGGGCTAAAGCTTCGCACACACAAAATATCTAAGGACTCGCTATTTGTTTTGTTCATGTCCTTTGTGGACTACATATTCTGAAGTGCACATTGTTTGACGTGCAAGGCGTACTTGTTCCTTTCTGTATGAGATGCGTGCTGCAAATAGTTTGTGGTGTGAGCCGTTGTTGTTGTTGTTGTTGTTGTTGTTGTTGTTGTTGTTGTTGTTGTTGTTGTTGTTGCTGCTGTTGTTGTTGTTGTTGTTGTTGTTGTTGTTGTTGTTGTTGTTGTTGTTGTTGTTGTTGTTGTTGTTGTTGTTGTTGTTGTTGTTGTTGTTGTTGTTGTTGTTGTTGTTGTTGTTGTTGTTGTTGTTGTTGTTGTTGTTGTTGTTGTTGTTGTTGTTGTTGTTGTTGTTGTTGTTGTTGTTGTTGTTGTTGTTGTTGTTGTTGTTGTTGTTGTTGTTGTTGTTGGTTGTGTTGTTGTTGTTGTTGTTGTTGTTGTTGTTGTTGTTGTTGTTGTTGTTGTTGTTGTTGTTGTTGTTGTTGTTGTTGTTGTTGTTGTTGTTGTTGTTGTTGTTGGTTGTTGTTGTTGTTGTTGTTGTTGTTGTTGTTGTTGTTGTTGTTGTTGTTGTTGTTGTTGTTGTTGTTGTTGTTGTTGTTGTTGTTGTTGTTGTTGTTGTTGTTGTTGTTGTTGTTGTTGTTGTTGTTGTTGTTGTTGTGTTGTTGTTGGTTGTTGTGTTGTTGTTGGTTGTTGTTGTTGGTGTTTGGTGTTTGTTGTGTTGTTGTTTTGTTGTTTTTTGTTGTTGTTTGTTGTTGTTGTTGTTGTTTTTGTTGTTTGTTGTTTGTTGTTTGTTGTTTGTTGTTTGTTGTTTGTTGTTTGTTGTTTGTTGTTTGTTGTTTGTTGTTTGTTGTTTGTTGTTTGTTGTTTGTTGTTTGTTGTTTGTTGTTTGTTGTTGTGTTGTTTGTTGTTTGTTGTTGTTGTTGTTGTTGTTGTTGTTGTTGTTGTTGTTGTTGTTGTTGTTGTTGTTGTTGTTGTTGTTGTTGTTGTTGGTTGTCTGTCGTGTTGTTGTTGTTGTTGTTGTTGTTGTTGTTGTTGTTGTTGTTGTTGTTGTTGTTGTTGTTGTTGTTGTTGTTGTTGTTGTTGTTGTTGTTGTTGTTGTTGCTCTAGACGTTTCAGGTGCAGCATTGAACGCAACACACATTTATGTATATATACTTGTTTGGGGCGCGCAAACCTGCCCCACCCCCAATTGCTAGTGCGAAAACATTGTTGGCTTGCAATCGCTTGTGCGTGAGGTATAACCGATCGCCACTATTATCACTGTTCTGAGAATTGTGACATCGACTTTTGCCAGGACTGGAGCAGACAACTGGAAATGACAAGCCCCCATACCGGCGTACACATGCCGGCATGCCGGTATCTCTGTTTGCTGACTATGATGAAATTTGACGGACCTGGCATTTTAGCCAATTCGAAACCCTGCAGCTTTCTTTGTTCCAAGTTCCCTGACTATTAGCCTCGGATCTCTGAGCGTCCCAAAGGAGAGGCCAAACTGCACAGGACTGCCACACCAGGACGGCAGAGTTGCTGGAGGCGTTCATGGCCGGGGGCCTGAAACATTCAGCTGAAAGAAGATCAGGGCTCCTCCAACCGCTTGCTTTTGTAGCTATAATTTCAGGATGTCACCTCAAGAAGATTCGCCATATCCTCATGTTGAAAGGCACAATGGCATGGCGGGGTTTTCGGGCCAGATCCAGATGCCGGGATGACAAGCATCCAGTCGCTTTCCAATGTCCGCTCGTCGTTGTTTAGCGGCTTCTGCGGCTCTCATGTTTCTGTCGCACGAGGCGGAAGTCGACGAGGACAACGGCGAGCATTTGCCGGGGACTCAGTCAGACATAGACAGACGCTTGCGCTAAACCTTCTATGACATTGGTGCATTTCGAGATGGGAGAAGTTTTGTTGCTGGTTCTACAACGTTCTGCAAGAGAACTAGCCATTTGAAGGCCATGTCTCAGGTAAATCATATTTTGTGAGTGGAAGTGTGTTTGACATGTGGTTGCGATGGCATGAAAAAGCGGGCGTGAGCTGCTGCATTCCACCTACCCTTGAGTCGCAGGTCCAAGCGATTGTTCTGGGTGATTGACATCACCGAGCGGATAGGACTGCTCATGCGAAGGGCGAGTTGAATCAAATTCGGCCAGGGAGAGGGTGTTGGAATGGTCAGAGGGACCGCCCCCCAACAAATTAAAAAGACAGCGCCTCATGTGTGTTCCGCACGGCCACACCCTTTGCGCTCTTGGTTTTTGGAAGCTTTCCTTGGGCTCTCGGCAGGATGGCACGTCCTTCACTCGAGCGTTGCGGATCGCCACAGGTGGGGACATCCGGAAAAAACATGTTCCCCCCCGAGGGCCCCCTTTTTCAGTTTTCAATGTTTTCACAGCGAAACCAAACGGAAGCCACCCATTTTTTGTTGGGGGGGGGGTCCACGTTTGGAGACACACCTTGAGAGGCGACCCCGAGTGTTGGGCGCAGTGCTGGATGCTTTTAGATGCTGCCAAAGTCACGGCTGAAGCTACGCAATTGGATAGCAATATGCAAAGCATTCTTTGGGCAACTTTTTTTGAGAAGAATACAGAAGGCTACAAAACTTCAGGTAGTTTTCCCTCAGTCTTCTGGCAGTCTTGTAGCGAGCCGAACACATGCTCAACAAACTCCTTGCCAATAGGGGGTGTCACATTTTGCAAAGCCTTCACTTGTGGTGTAACCCCGAATTAATCAGTTTGTTCGCCCAGGGTCAATGGTCACTTTGGAAAATCGTCCTCATGGGAAAACGCCATTTATTCAGTGCCTTCGGTGCAAATAGGCTCATTTTCCAGACCCGCGACTTAACACCAACATTAGCAGCCCAGGCTGGCAAATGAGCTGGCCTTCGAGTGGCCAACCGCATTGTTCGAGAAGCTCTCACAGGCAGGGTCCGACATGTTCAATCCAGGCGATGCCCTGGAGGCTCATGTCATACTTGTCCAAGCCAGCACCTCCCAGTTTGGAGAATTTTCACGGCGAAGCCGAACGAACGGTGCCGTTTCGATTGCTCAGTGAGGTGCTCTGTGTTGTTTTTCCGCGAAAGGCAGGAAGCTGCTTTGACGCGAAAGTTAGCTGCTTTCAACTTTTGAACACCGTCAGTTTACAGGGAGACCAAATGGAACATCGTAATTTGTTTGGTCCCAGTCGCCCGAAATGATTTCCACGCATCAGCGTGCGTTGCAGGCTGCCATCGATGTGGTGAATGCCCGAGTTGTCCATGCCTCTCGGGCATGTTTGGCTGACCGGATCCGTCCACGAGACCTGATCGAGCCCATGATGGGGTCCACGTGGGCGGAGGCTAGCGAGCTCTGACAGTTTGTGCGTGATGCCCTTAAACAGATCTTGCAATGCCTGAAGTATCTTGAAGACGAAGCGGCGTTTGGGGTTGCGGTTGCTTCCTTTATCGCTTTAAGCAAGAAGGGAACCAACTCTACAACCCTCTACATAACATATGTATATATACATACATACATAACATGACATGACATGACATGACATGACATGACATGGCATGGCATGGCATGACATGACATAACATTACATTACATTACATTACATACATACATACATAAATCAATACATAAATACATACATACATACATACATACATACATACATACATACATACATACATACATACATACATACATACATACATTCGCATATTTTTGGTTTCCTATATGTTGCCGTAAAGAAACTCTATGCCAGGTCCAGGATGTGAAAGACATCCAGTCTGACGAGAGGTTCTGGTATGCAGTCGGCCCCGCCCATAGACGCTAGCGCCGTACAAGGTATTGTTTTTGCTGGAAACTTGAAGTTTCCTGTTTGGAAAACTGGCGACCGTGATCTTTGACGCACTGCGTGGCGATCCCCTGGCGCTTGTCGGCTGGCATGTCGGTTCTTTTGCGTGAAACATCCGTGCTTCCTTGGCACTACCACTTGTTTCATCGACGCGGAAAGCCAGTCCGGCATGTCTTGGCAAGAGCCTGCCTGAAGGTTGGCTTCAATTCCTGTACAAGGCCAACGAGCTGCCGTGCAAGACCAGGCGTGCCCTTCCGGTCGCCACAGGGATCAAAGCTTGGGGACCCCTTCCCCGTTGTTGTTTCTACTTCAAGGGGCACCGGGGGAAACCAACGGTTTTGACATGTGGCTCTGAATTTCAAGGGTTGGAGTTGGGACTTGCAGGAGATTGGAAGAGCAGAGCAGTCGCGGTCCAAAGGTGCGGGGGCCAAGTCACCAAGACGGGTCTTGTGGGACTGCAAGCTGAGATGCTGTCCACTACCCCAAACCTTCACCCCAGAGGCTAAATGCGGTATATGCCCCTTTGTACTTCGGCCACTTTGCGGTTGTGTACCCCATTTTTCGTAGGGGTAGTGGAAGCCAGACCTTGTTGCCAAGGTTGACTACGATCGCTTCATTTTAGAAGGCGCCAAGGGGAGAGCGAGCCAAGGGTCGGACCAAGCCCCTGTACTTGCAGCTAACACTTCCCTTATAACTCTTATAACCAATCTTTCTTTGGGCTCGGATACCAGGGACTTGTTGTTTTTGCACATCGCACGCGAGGCATCAACAAGTGCGAGCCCCTTTCGGAGTTTCAACGCTGGCGGAAACATCCGAGCGCCAAAGCCGCGGACCCGAGGGGCACAGAGAGTCACCTGGCACGTGCCCACAAATCAAGCATGAATGGGTACTGGGGTACCCCCTAGATTTTGCCCATGAAGGTGGGACCGGGGGGTGAGTTCCTCAGTGCTGCAGTTCAATTGGCCGTTGCGACGGTTCAAAATCAATCCTCAGTCCTGCCTGGTGGTTGCCTGGCAAAACTTGGGGCGCCGGGCGACCCAATTTTCCGCCGCGCTTTGCAAACGGCTTCAGGTGCCAAACGTCCTGGACATCCTGCACTTCCAACTCTCTGACGATTTCTGCCCGGGGCCTTGGATCGGATTGGCCACAGCTCCAGGAAAACGCGGCAATGAGCAAATGGATGTGTCAATGGAGTCAATGGATATTCGCTTTTGTTGGGGGTACCCATTCAGGGTTGGCTTTATAGGGAAACCGAAGAGGACGACCCTCACATCCACAATTTGTTTGCTCCAGGGGTTATCATGGCATTTGATGCAAATGTTGGCGCCAGCGCCCAGGCTCGTTCCTGACTCACAGCAACCTGGTACCCTTGAACTTTCGAAGGGCCGGAGCCCAAGCCTGAAGCTTTCTGAAATGGTGACCGCTACAGTCGCGTCAGACTCTGGAGTTCTTATGGTGTTAATTCGAAAGATGACATTCGCGGATGTGCATGACATGATGGCACCTGATCGGTTCTCAGTACTGTCCATGGACATTATTGGGGTCCCCCAAGCTGGTTGGTCCTTGAAGGGGCTTCCATGCAAATACGCACTGTCCGAATCTCTCCTCGATGGCTTTGCGCAGGTATGTTTGCTCTGTGACGTTTGGGAGCACATGCAGGCCGCATTTCTTCGAGTCGCACACCGATTCAAAACCAATGGGTGTGGTAACCGGCAACCTACCTGATACCCACCCAAAAGTAGACCTGGAACCTGGGAGAGGGTTCCTGCTCGTTCCTGTCCCTGGCAAATTCCATGCTGGTTTTTGGCATGGCAGGATTTGTGGAGATGGGTTTTCTCAGCGGGCTTGCCTTTGGCTGCATTATGATTCTCTTAAATGTTAATCCGTTCCTAGACAACTATTGAGTAACTATTGTGGCAATGAGCACCATGCAATGCAGAGGGCAAGGAGTTTGGGGGTTCCCTTTTTGGTGGTTGTAATAACCTTGTTGGCCCACTCTCGAACTCTGCTGCTTCACAGGGCCATCCCTGCTGTCAAGATTTAGTGTTCGGAAGCAATGGGAAGGCGACAGACAGGTGGCAGTTTGACAGGAAGCCACCAAAACCATTTTTGAAAGGGAGTTTGAGAAGTTATGACCGTGACCTCGTGCCTGAATTGATCTCGCGCCAGAACGGACGCATTGTGCCGCTGCATCTGGAGGCACATGCCTCCGAGTCGACACATGAGGCTAATTAGACCCAGAATTGTGTGGCTATGTTTTCTCATAATTGCAATGGAAAGTAGAAACCACATTGAGCAACCACAATTTGGGGATCATTTTGGGGGTTCCGCCTTTGACACACGCGTGAACCACTGGAAGGCGGGGGAGCACAAGGGACCTAAGTTCACACGGCCCGGCTCCAAAATGCGACCCCAGAAAATGGGGCCTCCCACTGGACCCGTTGGTGGACATCTTTACACTGGAATTCCACACACCTGCCCCGTTTGAAAGGGGCCGGGGCATCGAATTAGCTTGAACTGTTGCTGGTGGCTTACAGGAGGGTTTTTTCAAAATGGGAATCAGTCCCCTTTGAACGGATTCATTTCCTTTGGTGTCCCGTGAACAAAGGGGTCAGGTCCGAATCCCATTTTGAGAAGCTAGAGAAGCACTCATACTGCATCTCCCTCTCCGCCTTTCCACTCGCCGTGTCCAGGTTCCACGTGAGCCCTGCGCTGAGAAGATCAGCGGGTTGCATGTTCGACGAGTCTAGGGTTTGCCTCCAAATGGGTATGGCTCCGCAAAATATGAGTGTTCCTTTTGATTTCATTGTTAACTACCCCCGCCCCCCCCCCACCACCTCTCCCCACCCAATTCAAAAAATAAAAAGCAGGATACCGGGAGTGATACCCTAAAAAGATACACACACACACCAACGGAGAGTTGATTTTTCCGCTTGGCTTTCCCCTTAAATCACCTATATATTAATATATATATATATATATATTCGTGACCATCACAGAGAGATGTCTTCTCGAACCACGGTTGAAGCGTGGTTGGGTGTTTTGCACTCGAGGGCAGTCTTTTGCCTTGTGTGACGAGGCCCAAAAGTCTGGTGCAAGCAGTGGTGGCTCCTGCCTCAGTGAGCATGGGCACTGATCCATGTTGGTTGCAAGGTCGGGTGCAATGGGTTTGCCTTAAGGAGCGCTTCGGCAGATGTCCCAGCCAAGCGGATTTGCGCCAACCGCCGGGCCCTCGGACCCTTGGCAAAGCTGTTTGAGCACCTGGCAAGTGTTCCTGGACGACACCAAAGGGCTGGGCCTTGCTTAGGGCTTGGAACCAACCATTTCGGGGGGGGGAGGAGAGGGGTTCGCCAAACGTGCGACATATTCTGACGCGTGGCTCTCAATTCCTCCAAAGGAATTGTCAGCTGGCAGCCTTTTATGGGCGCATGCATACCCAGGCTGCGGATTTGTTTCCAGGGTGAGGAGGCCTGGATCAAACTCTTCTGGAGAGCGGCGCGGAACACACCCACTTTGGGAGGAAATCTAGCAGGAGCGTCATCAGCACGTCCTTAGGGGTGAGTGGGTGGGTTGCAAGCTCACTTGCGATTTGGTCCTCCAACACGCCAAGTGCACGACAATACCGAGTTGCGAGGTGTCCGCGACTTTATTATAACGATTTTGGTTTGTTTTTGCTCTTGGGTCCCGGATTCTTGACTGGGCCCCGTAGAATTCCGCATTTTAGCCTCCGAAGAAAGCAGCAACAACAAAAACAAACGACAAGAGCGGAGTTGGCAACTCGCGAGTTGCAAATTAGATGGCCCGTAGTGTACCTAAAGGGAAACCGGGAAACCAAAAAGGGACATTGGTGTTTTATTGTTTTTTTCCGGACGACCTTGCACGATTCGGCATCCAGACATGGCAGTGAATTTTTTTGAGGGGTCTGTTTTTTGCGGCGGACATTCGTTACAGACCTCGTTACAGACCTCTGTAACAAAACCAGCTGGCTCGTTACACACCCCTCGTTACACACCCTCGTTACACACCCTCGTTACACGCCCTCGTTACACACCTCAGATGAGCAAACCGGGCCAGTGACGTGACTGCCCTCCTTTTGCCGCAGCTTGGCTTGCGTTGAATAGCTGCAATCAACTTGTTACAGACCTCGTTTCATAGCCGTTGCATACCTCGTTACAGGCCCAACCCCAGCCCGGGCCAGCGACCCCGCTTTTTGCCGCAGCTTTGCTTGCGTTGAATAGAGCTGCGGAGGCGTGCTTTGCGTGCTGCGCTTTGCTTTGCCTCGTTACAGACCTCGTTACATAGCCGTTACATACCTCGTTACAGGCCCAGCCCCAGCTTTTTGCCGCAGCTTGGCTTGCGTTGAGTAGCTGCAGGCAAGCTGGTGCTGCGGAGGCGCGCTTTGCATACTGCGCTTCGCTTTGCCTCGTTACAGACCTCGTTACATACCTCGTTGCAGACCCAACCCCCAGCCCGGGCCAGCGACCCCGCTTTTTGCCGCAGCTTGGCTTGCGTTGAGTAGCTGCAATCAAGCTGGAGCTGCGGAGGCGCGCTTTGCGTCCTGCGCTTTGCTTGGCCTCGTTACAGACCTCGTTACATAGCCATTACATACCTCGTTGTGCTGCGCTACATCGTGCTACTGATACTTCTTGTCAGGAAATGTTTGTCCCGTTACAGACCTGCGTAACAAGGACCTCCGTTACAGACCTCCGTAGCAAGATTCGTGGCGCGTCGCGCGTTACAGACCCCTAAAAAAATTCATAGCCACATCAAGCAAACTCGACTTGGCCAGGCTGGCGGACCTGGAGTCACTCGCGAGTTTTTCCAGGCCAGAGTCGAGATGCAGAAATGTTTTGTTTGAATGTCAATAACGCGTTGAACATTTGCCAGGATTGATTTGCGCACCACGCCGTTGCAATGGGCTCCCTCTATTGCAATTCATACACCGGAAAAGGGTGTTTCTTCTTTCAGGGTTTCCTCCAGTTCCTTTTTTTTGGCAGTTTCCATGAAAACCACCAGTAAATTGCAACTTTTTGCGAGGAAAATCCAGTAACCCTTGTCTTTGGAGCAGAACACTCCAGTTTTGCCTCCCCAGCGTCTTGGCAGGTTGCCATGCGCAGCTTTCTGGATGGCGAGTTTGAGGGTGAAAAGCTGTTCTCGTACGACGAGCAGCGGCCTGGCTGAATACACGAGGGGTGTTCCACAAGAGTCAAGGATGCCCGCTTTGACATCCCCTATTATGAATCAACACGGGTTGAGAGAATCCTGGGTTCCCATTATGAGTACATATGTCATTGCTATTTCCTGTGTTGGGGGCACATTTGGTTTACAACATGCATGGTTTTCCACTTCGACCTATGACCTATCCAGCCGGAGAACTAGCGAACTTTGAGTGGCCACTCCCCACCAACGTGGAACATGATTGGGGGTCCTACACCCCCGGCCCCCTTCTGTGCAAACCCGGCCGCATCGAGGTCCAGAATGCCCGCGGCCCAGCGTCTCTGAGCCTGCGGCCAATAGGCAAAGCGCCCCCCAAAGGCTTTGGTGGCAAACGTGGGAAGCCCAAAGGAGACGCATGGGTATCACTCCGAAAATTTGGAGAGCCACTCATATGGCTCGCATGGTTATGATTCTAAGCGCTGGAGCCACCTCAAAACTGGCTGGTGCGCATGAATCCCCACTTTAGGCTAGGCCGGCCCTAAGTTTCATTTCCGTGATGCCAACGCACTCCCATTCAAAGTGGTAAGCTAGCCATGCGGCCCCGCTTATCCACAAGTGCTCTGGGTGTATCCATCCATCCTGCGCTCGTCGATGCATCCTCGAGGTACTGGTTCAACGAGGAAGCGTTGAACTGCGGACAGTGCTTCCAGGCTTATGGCATCCTTCTGGGGCAGGCGCCTGCCGGCTCGACGTTAAATGGAATAAGCGCCAACAGCGAGTCCTGGCGTAAATTAAATCACGTGACCCTGAGCATTCAAAGGATGGGGCAGATAAGCCAGCTAGGTTAGGGCCGTAGTTGAGTAGTTTGGGTTGGGCTGGGGGTTGGATCGAGGGTTCTTTTCCATAGATATGGATTTCTTGGATTGGCAACACGCCATCTGCACGAACGCGGCGAACGCGGCGAACGCGGCAACGTGGCGGCGAACAAAAGAAACTGAAGTCAACAAAGCACTCACGTGCTCATCCGATTCGTGCATACATTAGGCATGGTCCCAAATGCAATGCCATCCAAACATTGGGACATTCATTCACCTCATCTTCCTTTGATGGCTGGTGCTTACCATCAGCACTCTGACTCGTCCGCAGCAACGTTCGCGTGGGATGAGATGGCCTCATCCATCGTTGAGGGTTCGTTTTTCCAAGTATAGCGATCTTATCCTCGGATTCCTCTCGAGGACCATAGCAATCAGAGACCCCCCCGAAATGTATTGTTTCCGGGGCTTGGCGTTGAGGCGGTGTTAAACAACACCCATGTGCCCAACATCTTCCCTAGAGCAGGGGCCCCAGTGCCTTGTGGGCAACGTCTTCTGATGGGATCTGATGAGATCTTGCCGCCGGAAAGCACGTCACTCCATGAGTGCATTGATGTACACTGCCACCTTCCAAGATGCAAGGGTGGAAGACCACTGACTAGATTTTGTTTGGAAAGGGTGCTGACACAATAAACCGCTGGTTCTCTGTATGCAAACAGACACCTAATGCTGGTCGTTGACACAAATCGTGGCTAAATAATGAGCACTTTGCTTGTGAGCGGGCAAATCGGTTTGCGCTTTCAGCCAGCTTTGCTTGTGTGCTGAGGCTCTCTACGATCGACTTTTGGAGGAGGGAAGATGCTACTCAAGTGCCTGCAAAGAAGGTATTGAATAGCTGCGGATCCACGAGCTTCCAACAATTAGACACATGGGGGGTGTCTTTTTGAGACAAACCCGTATTTTTTTCTGGATCCCTTGTTGTGGCCGGCGAACAATAGTACTTGTACACGCTGCGAGTTGCCGCCTCGGCCAAGCCGAGCGCGCAGCGTCTGTGGTTCGACTGTAATCTCAGACACGTCAGACAGGCCTAGCTTTTCGGGAAGGAAAAGCGAAGATTCCCTTTGGGAAACGAGATCTGAGCGCCCTTGGCCCCCTTGAGGCCGAGGCGAATCTTGGCACATTGCTTTCAACCCCCTTGATGTTTCACGGGAAGCAATCAGGAAGCTACCCAGCTTTGGGCCCCCAGCTTTTCGGACGACTCAGGCACCTTTGAAGCCGATAGGAAGCTAAACCATGTTCAGCGAAGGGGCAATAACAAACAGTTCGGCCAAGCAATCTGGCCCTTCTCCGCAACTGAATGTCGTGCATACACCGCAGGTTTGCAAGCGCGTTTGACGGACTGCTTTGCCTGTCTCCAAACAAGAGACCCCTCAAACAGAGTGCCGGGACATGCCTTGCGGCGACTTGATGCCAAGATTGAAGAGTCGTCACGCTGCAAGTTCAGAGATGCGTCACGTGCATGGGACCATCATGTGTTGTCCGAAAGAAAACCATTTGTTAAAACCCATACGGGTCAGACCATGCGCCATGGACCCAGGAGCTGGAATCGCCGTGTGCAAGGAAGCTGAGGCTAGAGGACTGTCGGGCAGATCGAAGCCCGGGCACAAGGTTTGTCGCCCTGTAATTGTTCGCATTGTTTTGCGTAGACTACCATGACGCCAACAGTCAATTGGTACAGGGCTTGTTAAGTTTCCCCCCTCTGGGTGATTTTGATCACTTGTTCGGGGTATCTGAAGTGCACATTTCTTTGAGCAGGATTATGTCAGGGGACACACGGGGAAGCGAATTTGACAGTGGCTACCAGCCACGAGCTTGATCAAACATAGCATGTGCCATAGCATGTGCCGCACTTCGCTTGGGAAAACAGAAAACCCACCCCCGCAGAGCTGTGTGTGAGGTTCGGACAAAACATATCCAGTCTATCAATTTTGGTATGTTCTCTTTTCAGGGTGCTCTTTGTTGTGGTGAAAGGAAACCAAGGTTCGTTGGTCCTCTCATTCTCAGACAAACCAAGTGGGAGAGGGTGTCGCTAACTTCGTCTTATTGACATAGTACCTGAGTGTGTCGGATCTGGGCATCAATCTTGATTTTTGTCTTGCAAAGGGCTTCCCTCTTACAGGCGGCAGCCCCTGTGTGGGTATGTGTCAAAGTAGGGGATTTGCGCCCTTTAAGCCACCAGCAAAAAGGAATTCCCAAAGCGCAGGACATCGGCGCGGTGTGTCCAGTCACTGCGAAGCCGTGCGCTGAGAAGCTGCCTTGGGTTTCCACATCGACAGGTGGCCTTATGTACTTGGCCCAAAAAGGGAGACAAAAAAAGAAGGTTCAACTCGGAAAGAGGGCGTTTGGTTGGTTCCACTCTAACAAACACAGCGAAAGCAGATTGCACCGTTTTTTAGGCGACAAGCTCTTTGAGGTTTAATATTTTTCAGATTGGTGTAAGGGAAACCAAAAGGACACCTGAGCAGCGGTTTTTAATCAAATGAAAGGGTTTATACAAAAAGGTTGGGGGCGTAGGCTCGCGTAGGCTTCAGCGCGTAGGCTGTTGTGTCACACGTCGCGTAGGCTTTTCGCGTAGGCGTTTGTTGAACAAATCATGACTCAGTGCTGTTTGCCAAGTATTTGCTTCTTTTGCCTTCCTTTTGTTTGTTCTGCAGTCTTCGCGTAGGCTCCGCGTAGGCCCTGCGTAGGCATTCGCGTAGGCTTTCAAGGCATTTTGGGTACGTAGACCTTTTCTGGCAGCGAGATCCTTGGACAGATGCGGGGCTTCTCACTTGTACTGCAATTCTGATCTTAGAGCCGGAGCTGCCAAAACTGCACTTTACTGAAAAGTTGCGATTTTCCAGCTGGAGCTGCCACAGTGCACTCCGACACTTGAACTCAACATTTGCCCGCGTAGGCATTCGCGTAGGCACCTGGAAGCTGACTTGTGCTCGCGTAGGCGCCCCTCGCAGGCCGCGTAGGTTTGCGTAGGCCTTCGCGTAGGCATGCAAGTAGTGTATAGGCCTCGAACCACCAAAAAAATCACTACTCACCTGTGTCAATTGGCGAATTTGACGGTGCCCCTATTCCGACATGCCCACCAAAAAAATCGATCTTCCTTTTTGATGGCCAAATGCCTGAGAATTGTTGTATCGTCTCCCAAAAGGACGACGGGCGAAAAGAATCGGGGATCGGCCTTTCAGGATTCGGGGTTGTCGTTGTTTTTCCTCTGCGGATTTTGAGGCTAAGGTCTTTTTCAAACAGCTCCTTTCTGCTTGAGCCACGAAGGCCCCGGGAGTCTTTCATATTGGTTTTCAGAACTGCGAGCTTGTATTTGCCAATAGTGGCCAATCTTTCTCCTGGACGCCTGAGGAGCCTCCGACAGATCTTGGAGTACTCTGGAGAGGACCAGCTCCAACAGCTTGATCCGTTATCTCACTCCCGTTTCTTGTATAGCGGGGGGGCACACCACCCCAAGTGAAGCGCCGTTTCCCGGTTTCTTTGTGGTTACAAGGGAAATGATGTAGGAAACCCAGTAGGGGCTGACGCCGCCGAGGGACAGGGCGATTGCTTGTCATGACAGGACATCGCAGAGGTCTTTGGAGATTTGGGCTGGCCGCGTGGTGCCCTTAGTCTTCGTGGTTGCATGGAAGCTTAGAGAGAGCTCGGCGCCGGAGTGGGGGCTTGTTTCGCTGGGAAGTGGCTGTAGTGCACTTGGGGGCTTTGAGGAAGGTGCGTGGCACGTTGCGGAGCGCGGCAATGATGCGAAATGCATGCCGCGTGGAGATCCTGTATGACAGCCAGGGCATGTTTGCCTGTGTTGTAAGAGTAAGGCTTGCTTTGCTCTATTTGCTCATGATGCGTTTGCATTGTTCGCATGATATCTCTCATTCCTTGCCGGTGAAAGACAAGATTGAAATGAACCGGACCATATTCTTACTCTCAGGTGCTTGAGTGTTTTGGTGCGCTGTAGTCAGCAGTCGAGGTCATAAAGTGAATAGACGTTCCCCTTGCTTTGTAGGAGAGCTCACAGTTCTAGTGTTTAAGTTTCAACACAGCTGTGTCCCCTCGTGGATGACGGTTTCCTGGAGAAAAGCATCCTGAGTTCAGAGATGGCCGTGGATTGAAACATGGTACCCAAAATGGTATAACCCCAGCCTTCTTAGTTTTAAGCCACACCCAGATACTCCTGGAACAGTCTGGGTGTAAGATCGCTTGAGGTGGGAGACAGCTACCTGCTGACCTCCACATCTCGCAAGCCAACAAGGCCGATTTCGTGCAGGCGGGGCCCCCCGCCTGCGCGTATTTGTGAGACCCAGTTGTCTCAGTTGTCCAGTGCCTTTTGGGGTTCCCACTAAACATGAAATCAATCAACCCAATTGTTACCTGCTCGATGAGCATGTGCATGTGGCAGAAAGTCAACTCAGGAAACAGGATGTTCGAAATCGAATTCATCCACTTGTTTCTTCCCTAAGAACAAAGACACCTCGTGCTCCTTTGAACCAGCCAAAACGGGTGTCCCCAATTTTTGGGTCACACACCCATTTGGATCCAGAGCAAATGCCGGCCGTGCTCGCAGGCGTACATTGACTGGTTCTTCCACGATCGAATAGCTGCCCAGCCGGTCTCCAAAGATCCGCATGAATTGGTTGCCCTCCCTCACGACGGTCAGAGAGGAAGCATGGAGAGAGTTCAATGAAAGAGTGATGGAAAGAACACGCATGTCAGTGTTAAGATTGAATAGGTGCTGCCGACGCGCATGCCGTTTCGAAGGTGAACTGCTGGGGAAAACTTTGGCCAGCCTGACACATGCAAGACCTGCCTTGGAGGTTGAACCCGCTGTGCGAGGGGTTTAAGTCCATCCTTGGTGGCTCGCCGCACCGGCCAAGTGTTGAGCTAAGTTGCAACATTGCGAGAGCCTGGTCAACCTTTGTCGCGTCCGCGTCCCCCGATTTGGATCTAGGTGACAAACATCCAAATTCCTAGTGGCTTTTTGGCGAGTATATCCAAGCTCGGTTGAAAAGTATCCAATGTAACTCCCCTGACTACATTAGATGACGGGGACTATGACTATTTACAGTTCCTTATAGTATGAGCAACTGACCACGAATTATGGTAGTTCGTTGTCAGCTTTCTTAAAAGATGAGAAGGGGGGTTTTCCCACAGGCAGCCCAATTTCCCATATAGGGGAAGCAAGTAAGTTTATCCTGGGCGAGCATGTTGATCGGGAAGTGTGCGGCGGACATCTTTAATTTGTGTCTACCCTCTCTTTTTGAGTGCGTTCCACACATTACGAATCCATAGCCATACGCTTGCACACAATTGTTTGCACGCAGGTAGGTTTGTTCACCCACTTGCCTTCCTTGCTGTTCCTCCATTCGTTGGGGTTGTCTAAGTTTTCCTCAAAATGGGTGTGCTTTTTTGAGGCGATCCTTTTTGGGGGTGATTTAAAAGGGAAACCAAAGGACAAACAAGGGTGCCCTGAGAGTGTCGCATTTCAAGACTCACCCGAGAGTCCATCATTTGGACCTTAGCGGGGCCCCATCGAAGCCGAAGCGTGCACATTCGCCAGGTTTTTGCTGCGAACCATCGTGGATGCGGCGGGGCCAGATGTGGTTGCCTTGATTGTGGATTGTGGGCTCAAGCATCAAGCAATCAATGGCCAGAGTATTTTGGAAGTCACAGGTTCGGTGGGTGTTTCTTGCGGACAGGTGGTAGCGGGTCAAAATGCGGGTTTCTTGTCGACAAGGGCTCGGGCATGTGTTTCAGTGCGGATGGCTCAATCAGCCCTTAGGATTTGGGGGGATGTGCCCCAAAAGTGATCCGGGTTCTTTCTAACATAGTTGGAGCCCCTCAAGAGAAAACGGGCCCATGAAAATTCCTTGAAATTTCATTTGGGTTTCCATGAGCCAATGCAACCTATCCCCGCTCCACGGAAAGCCTCGCAGGTGCAGCTGGAGAAGATCGTGTGCGGCGGTGCGGAGAAAGTGGACGCTTGCGGCCTCGGATCCGATCGCGAAGGGTCCAGTGCGCGATCTCGGCGGCAGGTTGTAACGGGAGACCAACAAAAACCAGCCATTGTGGGGGTCTACTTTCGGCGTGGTTTCTTCTGTTTGGGTGTCACTACATGGGTGCCCCAATTTTTGAGAAGCTGTTTGGCAGTTGTATCAAGCGCACTCTCCTTGAAGACGAACTTGGGCTTGCTCGTCCTAGGCACGCGACCTGCCCCCAATGGTTCTCAGAATTGGGTCGAATCCCTTCGATCAGAGAGGTCCTTCACTTCAGAGATCTGATGTGGGGCTGCGTGGGTTGACTTTGTCAAATGTTGACCCCGGATTGATAGCCTGTGGCATGCCTCCATTCAGGTTCCCCTCTTTTCAGGGACCCTATGATTCAAGGGTTGATGAATCCTGGGTTCCCATGTCTGCAACAGTATTGTTTGAACATGTTGGAACCAGCAGTTTCTCTAATTCTCTCTCTCTCCCTCGCTTTCTGGGTGTGAATGAAAATTAGGGGCCCTTTTGTGCACATCATTTAGGTTGGGATTCATGTCCACCAACTACTGTTGAGGTGGTCCCCTATGAATGAAAACTCATACACATACATATACAGGGTTCGATTTGTTGAGACTCACACCCAGTGTTTGGTTTCCAAGAGAATGTCTGGGTTGAAGTCCTGGAAAAAACTGGAGCACTTAGACATTTATCATCTTTGGAGTGCCCTGGTGGTCTCGGGTTTGCCATGGGATTACCGGGGCTCCTGAAACCGAGGTGGACGCCATTCGGTCTGGTGCCGAGATCGAGGGCTGGACGCCTGAGGAGGAGCCCTGCAGCCCAGATCGAGAGAGCGGCTTGATTAGCGCCCATGGGATCCTAGGTTGGCTCAATTGGGGGGAGGGGGGGGGGTCTCATATGAGTCTGTGTCAACATAATTCAGAATATGGTTTTGGACCACCAACAGTTGCTGTTTTCCTTGGAATTGCTAGTGTTTTGTTGTTTGTTTGTTGTTTTTTGGTTTTCTCCGATGCTGCGGGTCCCTGTTTTCCGCGGCCCCTCTCACCTCAGTCACCTGACCACCTGACCAACCGCTAACAGGCTAACAGAGCCTTCATCGAAACCCCACAAGCAACACCTTTGACATAGGCCCGACCTCAATGAAGGCAAGGGTTGGTTTGGGCCTGGCTCAGGGTCTTAGGGTTTAGGATGGGGTTAAGGGTCAGATGTTTTGAGTGGGGGCTAGGTTTGCTGAGGCGTAACAAAACGCCACCAACAGCCGCAAATGCGCAAAAGCCCAAAAGCCAGCCCCCCAGCACCAAGCGGGCATAAGTTCCTTGTGCATGACCATGACATGGGTGTGTGTGTGTGTAGCTTTAGCGTTGGTTTACAAATTGCTTGGGGCTTGCTTGGGGATGGTGTACAGGCTTGGTTTGTGTAGGGTAGGTTTAGGGTGAGTTAGGTTTATTATCCCGCCCGACCCCAAACACCCTTGCTAGGGTTGCTAGGGCTCGTCATGGACTTCTTGGGGATTTTGGACTACCGATTGAAGGGCTCCTACAGGGACATGATCACAACCCTCAAAAAGGAGTTTTGACCAGGGCTTCCATGAGGTTCGGTCAAAGTGCTTGGGGTTCGGGTCATGGGAGGTTCACAACTCATTCCTCCCATTTAAAGGCAACCCTGTAAGGAACCCGTAGTGAATAATATTTGGGAGGGGGTCATTCCAGGGGTGATGTATGGGTATGTGTCAAAGTACGGATTTGGACCCTTGACATCGACCTCGGTCGTCCTGTGGGTTCCCCTTTCAAACAAGGTGGAAAGGGCACCAACTCGAGAGCAAAGGAGCCTACGGTTGATTCCTTCAGCCTATGGAAACGAGCCATCCTGATGTGCCATGCGCCCGACTTGACTGGCCGGCTGTAGGTCTGACTATCTTCCATGGTTCTGGGAGGCAGGCTTGTTTACGTAGTACAGTTGGGTGAAAGTAGATGGCGCAATTCCCGGTGGATGTAGGTAAGTACTGTAAAGGGGCTGACTGGACCAAAATGAGCGAACTGTGCCATGTACTTTCCGCCTGGTATATGCCCTGCGAGGGCTATCAATTTCGAGCCCGACTGGTTTGCGGCTGCACTGCGTTTTGTGGGGTACTACTGTCCGCAGTTGGAGCCGATTCATTGAACAACTGGGTCTGCTTCAAGATTGGGTACCTCCAGCAACAGGGAACCCTCTTCCAAGAAGGAAAGCCTAGTCTTCCTAAAGCCACATGTCTACTTCCAGGGTAGCTGCCTTTCAGGCCAGCCCATGCTTTCTTCTGCAATTCAATTTGCAGCAAAGCCCCGGCTCATCACCCGAATCGCCAGGCGCTGGCCAGTTTCAGCGCAGCTGAAATGGCACCTCGGCTGAAAAGAGACTTCCGGAAAGAACCAACCAGATACTTCCTCGCAGCAAGTAACAATGTCTTTGCAAGGGTTGGTTCTCCAAGGAAGTTGTTTCAAGCTTGGTGGTTCCCATACAATCCTCAGATCTTTCGACCGCGATTTGAATTGTTTTGACACGTCAGCCACACGATATTCCTCTTCTTTCTTTGCAGTTTGAGTCAAATGTGTTTGCCATCATCGTCCATTGACAGTATCATTTCTCCAGAGAGCGCGAGATTTGCTTTCATGACAGATCAAGTGTTTTAGTCAAAGGATATGTTGTGCCTGGAGCGAGCCATATGTATATGTTGTGTCTAGATTGGGCCAGATTCGTTGTATTGAGTCAAAGAAAACCCTCAAAGGAGGGCACTCATGCCACATACGTGTGAAGCGTTTGAGAACAGCAAGCCACGACCAAATTGGATCTCAAATTGTATGGCAAGGCACGGTCACAGCATTGGATTTCCATGCAAGGTGCCTCACCATCTCTTGTGATGCTGTCTTGTGACAAAAAATATCTCGAGCTGCCGCACACTAAGGCTCAGTTCGTGGTCTTCGTGACAGCCAGTGATCGGGTTCCTCTTCGAGGGTGGCAAGCTTTAGGCCGGGCATTCGAGTCCCACAAAACGGCTTTCGTGCACAGCCAGGTCTCATTGTGCAAAAGAACGGCGTGGGAGATGACCGCTTGCCATCAGCGTACACCTGCTTTAGCCTGGCCGGCTAATTTGTTTGGATCAAGCGAGACGTGAGGCGTGAGTGAAAGACGGAAAGGGCACAAACGGCTGGCAGTTTGTTTCTGTATCATGCCAAAGCTTTTGATGCTGTCGTCACATATTCTCGCATAGAAACCATGTGGTCATCTCATACGTTTTGAAAGCCATGTCTATTTGCACCATACATGCCATGCTCGGCGTCATTGTGGGCCTCGATACAGGTCAGCTCCTCCTGCCGCGCTTCTCCTCCAAAGAGAAGCTGCGCAGCGGCTTGCTGACGGTCTGGCTGCACGTGTATTGGCTGGGCGCAACTTGAGCCATGCCCTAACAGATTCCTAGTAGCAATTATGTAGCTCTGCCACCTGGTTTCATGGGGGCTCATGGTAAGCCTCATGTTGGTAGCACCGAAAGCCAATGGCTTTTGGGCACTGCTGACTTGGGCCACTGGTCGGATCATGCACAGAGTGAACGCCAGGCCATTGCGAACAGCGAGGGGTTTGGTCTTCGATGAGAGGCCCGGAACCTGGAACTGGACTGCCATTTCCATGCAGCAAGAGTGCTTTTGTGTCAAAAGATGACCAGTGAAGGGATGCCCAAAAAGAAGCACTGCCTTCTAATTTTGGGAGCCAAATAATAATGATATACCAAAGTGTTATTCGCAATATTTGGTCTTGGGACTTTTGTGCTCGGCTTCCAGGCTTTGCGGCGGATGACAAGGATGACAGCCATGACAGCCTTCCAGGATTCATGGCAGAGTTCAGCTAAGCCTGACCTCAAGAACGGAACACAAAATGATTGGTTCCCAAAACATGCAACTCTTGCATCACGATCCTTTTGACAGACTTTTGCTGGATCTTCAAGCTCTCCTGGGCGTGGCTCAGTTTCACCGTGAGCAGGCACATAGAAGGTTTCACGCAAAATATCACTAATAAATACCGAAATTCATATCAGGAATGAATTAATATACAACTAAAAAAACAAAAACGATCTCTTTTTTATAAAGATATTATCTATTTTATTAATTATTATATTTATTTTATATTAATATATAATTTTGAAATTCTGATTAATATATATTATTCTTTTATATTTTTTTAATTCAAATATTACGATTTGGGGGTCGTACTTTTGTATATTGTGGAACAATATAATTGTGATTTGGTTGAATTATAGTGTTTGTATATTGATTAGATATATTGTTGTTTTTTATATGATTTGGAAGGATTGAATATTTTGTTGAAATTTCGAGGGGTATTTAATGATTTTGTTTGGAATTTCTATGATATAATTTTATTAAATTTCTTTTTGGGTCGCTTTTGGTGATATGATGATTAGGTTTTTTAAGCGTTAGTTATGTAAATTTCTTTAGAATTTAATGTTTTTTTGAGGAAAAAAACCCGAATTAAATTAGAAAAAAAATGACGAATTTGTATGTATGGAAAATTCTCTAAAATTTTGTGCTGGGTGTATTCGTATATTTGTATTTTTTTTCTTTTTTTTTTTTTTCTCCGTGTGATTTTATTGTTTATTATATTAATAATATATATTATAATTTATAAATATAATTATTTTTTATTTAATTATAAATTATATTTTTATTTAAATATTTAATTATGTATTTATTTGGGTATATATTTGTTTATATAATTATTATTTTTTATTATATTTTTTTAAATATATATATTAATATTATTAATTATAAAATTGTTTTTTTTAATTGTAATATTATTATTTTTCTATTATTAATTTATATTTTTATAAATTAAATAATTATAAATATAAAAAACAATTAAAGAAAAAAGAAAAAACATCTGTAGCAGAAAGCCACTGGCTCCCCAAAAATAATATCAATTCCGAAAAAAATTAATCAATGTCCTAACAAAATCTAAACAACTTATCCTTAATTTTAACAAAATCTAACAAATTATCCTCAATCTTATAGGCGATAAAATGGCATTAAGAAAATAAAAAACCAAATCTTAAAAAATAAATTAATTTATCAAAATAATTTTTAAAACATAAAAATAATATTACAAATAAAAAAATATTACCAAATAAATAAACATAAACACAAAAATAAAAATAAAAACACAAAAAAATAAAAATAAACAACAAATATAACACAAAAAAAAAAGAGAATGAAAATTACAATACACCGAAAAATACAAAAAACTATATAATTATATTATTTAATAATATTAAATTAATTCTATTTCAACTATAATAAATATTTGTATATACATAAATATCCATCCAATTCCAATATTTATTAAATTCCTTCATTTATAATTATATTTTTAATATAAGCCAATTCAATTTTAATATATATATCAAATTATATATTATAATTGTATAATGTTCGTAATTTAATTATATTAATAAAAGAAATATAACATTTCCCTAACCAAAGAAATATAAATCACAAATTATCTTATAATAAATCTAATGCCAAAAAACCCACATTTCAACTTATTAAACATATCATTAACCAAATATCAACGTAGGATTATATATATGTTACAAATGTCATGTTTATGTAATGCTTTCTTTATGTCTATGTTATGCTATATTATGCTATATAATGTATGTGTGTGCACATGTTCTTGTTGTTGTTGTTGTTGTCGTCGTCGTTGTTGTGGTAGCTCAAGTCCTATTTCAGGTTTTGAAAGAATTTTAATTCAAAAACAAAATATACATGTGTTGCACTCATGAGCAAAGGATGCAACGAGGGCGCCCACAATGACCTTTGTTCAGTACCCACCGGATTTTTGCCTGTGGTGTGGCGTGGTTTTTGATGCTGGCTCATTTGATGTTCAGTGTGTTTTCGCTGTGCGTCCCTACGCTTCTGCTCGCGCGTCATGCATGCCGAGCGAATGCAAACAACTCCTGCTGCACCTTTTTTTGAGAGGCGCGGCTGTGCATTGTAGGAATTTCCGTGCAGTTTAGGCACCGGCAGCAGGCCTTCATGAAACCTGTCGGCAAGCCAATGTCTGCGTCCAGTACATGACCAGCAAGAAGGAAAACACTCGCAGCTGGAGGCTGATGACTCCAGCAAATGTACCGCGGGCTAGGTTAATTAAATCATCGGTCTTCTGTGTTGCTTCTTTTTCAGGGTCGCCGCGGAAAAACGGACGCCCAGCTAGACTGCTTCAGTCTAATTTGCAAAGGGTACGAGCTCAACCTTGTTGGAGTCCGATGGCCTTTTGCTTGGCCAGACAGATCCGACCTTGCAAAGCCAGTAACCTTTTGCTGGTTGAGAAGGGAAACTGAATGAAACCCAAAAGGGCCGGGGCAAAAAGGCTGGGTCAGTCTGGGTGATGTTTAATTCGGCCGGCCAGGAAAATCGAACCCCCGTCGTGCAATTCGAGTCGGCCTTCGGAGTCGGCTTGGGCAAGCGCAGCGTGGGTAACGGCAGCGAGGTGGAGGTACCTTCATGTGGTGTAGCACAGGGTTGGGCCAAACCCGCTGAAACATGTTCAAACAGCTACTACTTAAACAACATGTTGGGTTGACTGGGGGGGTTGCCCGGACTTTCATGCTGCCCCGCGCGTGCCGATCCTCAGCGTGCTCGCGGATGGGCAGGGAACGGGTGGGGGAGGATGGAAAGAACACGCATCCATGTTTCCAGCATGTCGAGGCCAAAAACTAGACGATCCCGAGCCCCCAGCCCTACACGCCATGTGACTTCTCCGCTATCTGCGTGCTCTGCGCGACTGCGCAATCTCATTTGCTTATCTAACACGCCGCCATTTTGCCGCAAGTGGTTTTAGATACCTGGTGTCTAAGAGGGCTTGGGGTCTTCTTGCGTTTGAAGGAGCTAATTACCTTCTCTTTGTCTCCGCTGCGCTCTCGGTGCTGAGCAGGAACGGGAGTTCTGCCAGCAAGTCTCAGCGCAGCTCATGACTTGTCTGCTTCGCTTATGCAAGGCAGCCCGGCCCGGACAGCTGCGTGAAAGTGTTGATGGCATCCTGAAGGTCTCTCGCTAAGCGAGTCAAGCCACAGTCCTGGAGCCTGCTTCGAGCAAATGAAAATGCTGCACCTGCCAGCACCGCGTATCCAAATCTGAGATTCCAATACGCGAAGTTGGACATTTGAGGCTTTCCTGTGAGCCCACCGAAGCCACGATTTACTGCTATTCGCACAGGTTCCCAACCCACTTTCAAGAGTGACCGAGTGACCGTCATTCGGTCCGGGCAAACCCCCCCGGCAACCCAACATGTTGTTGGTCGCCCCTATGAAGGTGGCGGTTTGGTTGCTTATATTTTGCCCAGGCTGTCTATCTCAAAGGTTCCTGAACGGGCGATTCAACGTGTCACCTAGACCGTTTCCTTCAAAGTTCCCTAAAACTGGTGGTAAGGCAAGCGACCCCCAAAGGTCAAGTGGAGAAGCCCTCAAAATACAACTATCTCAGGCTACCTTTGCAGCCCTCAAGAACCAAAGGGGCTCCAAACTGGACCTGGGCCAGGGGCCTTTTCAAAAGGATGGCGGTCTTGCAAAACCCTCCTATCACCTGTCTACTTCCAAAATCGTTGGAAGAAGGGCGCAACCCCTTTGCAAGAAAACTGTCCCGACCGATTGCTGCCTGCGCGTCCCCGGAGCCCTGCGGTAAAGAGCTTTTCATCCTCGCTCTCGCCTGGACTTCCATGTCCCAATATTTCGAACCGAACGATGTCTCTCCAATAACAAACCACACATTTTGGAGGGTGGTGCTTTGACCACCTATTTTGGGACAGGGTTGGCACACGAGGACACCAAGTGTCAAACATTTTTCCGAGGGCAACAACAGACTACCCTATTTTAGATGGAGATTGCTCAGGTGGATCACCCCCTATGTACAGCACCGGTTCTGCCTCAACGGACCCTGGCAGCTTGCAACATGACCCTACATGTTAACACTGTGATGACCATGGCCAAGGCCGAGGGTTTGCCTACATGTTTCGCGTCCGCATTCCAGAAGGTACAGCTAAGAATTGCCGCAACACGTAGATACAAAACAGGCAGCTGAATCAGCCTCAAAGTTGCACTATTGATTCTGATTCCGCAACCTAAGTCAGACAAATCTTTGGGGTTTCTCCCCAAAAGCTGGTGCGCATTTGAGCGCCCAAATCCTATTGGGATTTTCTTCAACCATTTCATTGTTTATACTTAGTTTTTCCCAGTGGTTTCCCCTTTAAAGGCACCCAAGAAAGGCACCCTCACCAAAAAGCAAAGTGCGTACTTCTGATCCTCTGACGCATCCAAGCAGGTGCCCTCGCAAAAAGACAGCCGACGTATCCTCTGACACATCCCCGAAGCACCCCTCTCCTCGGCTGGCTCCTCGGCTTGCTCTGCTTGCATACGCCGGCTCAGCAAAGGAGAAATCCTGCAAGAATGTGTGAAGAATGAGGTGAAGCCCAAATCAAAATTGTGCTCCGTGGTCAAAACATGTCAAAGTAGTTTGGTGCCGCTGTGGGCGAGGAGGGCCAGTAATCTTGGGTGAACGTCTACAAAGCCACTTCTCAAGGGTGACCCCCCAACGACACAGTCACAGGTTGCATGAGGCAATGAGCCGCCGGCCCATCTCGCACACCTGACCCACCGGCTCTCATTTGCACGCCGGCAGCTGAGTAGCACGCGTCAACCATCTCCCGTCAACCAGTCTTTTCCGCGTCCAAGCAACAGCGACACAAGCCACTCCACCCGACACTCGCAACAAGCTGTTTTTTCACACAACACGAAGGACCTTGCGAAACCAGCGTGCTCGTTGTTCGACCCATCCGTGCAGGGTTCCTTGTAACGAGGTTGAAGCAATTTGGGGACGTGAACGTGCGTGGTGGGCCAGCTGGAATCTTGTCTCCTTGCTCCAGAATCGTCCTCTCCGCCAAAAAATGGCATAGTTTAAAGTCTCTGGAGTTTGGCCACACCAGGTGTTACGACTCCTTGTGGAGCTTGAGGTGGGAGAAGACCTCGACTCCACTGTCCTCAACTGCTCAACTGCTCGGCTGTTCGGGCCGGCTGCTTAGCTGCCAAGTGCCACGTTAAGTGAGCTAGAGGCTGCGCGAAGCAACATTCCTGTGGCGGGCAGCCTCCTCTGGATTTCGACGCAAGAAGTGTTTTGCAACTTTTGCAAAGCGCTCGCTTGCGCCACAGTGTCCGCCCTGACACAAGTTTGCGCACAGTGGCCAGAACCCGACTCATTGCCTGCACCGCAGCAAATCAACAACTCTGTTGTAGGCGCCTTGATGCATCATCTTTGACGGGAACTGCAGCATCACCTCGCAAAAGCATGACTTCAATCATCTCAACCACAGCCTGATAGTCTTCCCACATGTGCGCAGGTCTCTCAGCGCACGCACCACAGGGACCAACGCCACGCGGGCCGCAACAGCAGCGCCGTTCCCTCAAGACCAGACAAGCGCCCGCTGCTGACCAATTACACAGGTATCACCTCACCCCAGGAAACAGCGCCGTCAGTAGACATGATGAGTTGCTCATTGCTGGGTGGCACTCTGTCCCTCGCAGGAGCATCTCTCAGCCAGTGACGGCGAAAACTCATACTTACCGGCGACGCCGTAGCGAGCCCCCTGGCGGGTCTGGTCGGTCTGGTCCAAGAGCGCACGCATGTTTGCAGGAAAGCCGCTACAAAGTGCCACGCGTGTCATCTCCATCAAGTATGCTCAATGTGTGGCATCGTTGTCAAACTCGCCAAGCGTGCTAATCTCGCATCGTGCTCTCCTCCTCCCTCCGAACTCTCTTCCCGAGCAGAGTCATCAAAGGCAAAGGTGGGCAAGGTCAGCCCAAAGTGCGCCGCAAGTTGGCAACCCGCGCGATTACCTTTCTCTGCTTGAACAAGCGCTCCCGCGTGGCTCCCTGACATCTTTGCCACACGAGGAGGTCCAGCCCGGCTAGCTGGGAGGCTTGGTCAAAGCCTTTTGTGTGAGTTTTATGGTTCCCTTAGTTCTTCAAGAATGCCCATACAACTTCCAAGCAATGGATGTTTTGCTCTCCCATGTGAGCCACCAGTCTTGGAAGACATCCGTGAACAAGTCCAAGGTAGGAGCGAGTGGCGAGCTCATTCCTCTGAGGTTACACCAGGGGGTACTAAATCTAAAAACTGACATCTCCGTGAAGCCAAAAATTGCAGTGACAATAGTCCAGCTGAATCTAATTGCATTCCGAACACCGGAAGATCTCGCGCAACTCTGACTTGAACACCTCCTTCTCATTCCCACTGTCCGGCTTCCCACCGACGCAAGTGGAATTCTCCAGTTGTGTTGTCGGTTTTATTTTTCCATAGACAACAAATTGGGGTGAGGAGCAACATAAACGAGGTCGAAGTTGTTGCAATTTAAGACAAAGGCACAAGTTTTCGAAAAGTCTGGCAATGAATGTAAGCCCTCGCTTGACCGCTTCCTCTGGCAAACGTGGCACCGCAGTTGGTACAGCCGCATGAACCTTTGCATAGGTCGGCGGTACCTGGCAGACCGTGGCAGGTGACCACAAAACAAGTTGTATCCAAGAGCCTCCAAACCCCTCGCCAGCTCCCAATGGTGACAACTGCATGTATATATTAATATATATATATATATATATCATAAATATGCACACCTTCCCTTCGACAAATTCTGGGGGCGTCCAGGTACCCTGTTGGTGGCTGGGAGGCAAATAGGAGGAGCAACTACTTGCAACGCTGCATGAGTCGTAGGAAGAAGGGTCATCGAAAATTAAATCTTGAAGTGCACACGTTCAAAAGAAGCTGTCAACAAATGAAGGTAACTAACTACGTGCCAATCACATGAAACAAGATGGCATCTGGGTTCCACGCTTCGCCTAGTTTGATCGTTTCTTGCCCTGAAACCTAAAACATGTAGAGTAGATCATGACCACCCTAATTACCTTGTGTTGCATCAAATTCTTCGTTGCAGCTTGGGGCGGCCATCTTGCCCAGGATAACAATCAAACTAATAAGGCAATAATGATATGTCCCACATGTTGCACGTTCGGCACAATTGTTGCTTCTACTTGAGGTGCCAATGAAACATGTTTTACCATTCGGTCTCAAATGAGGCAAGCTCCAGAAGGGTGCCTTTCACATGGCCATGGGTCAAAAACCCAGTCACGTACCCCAATCCCCACTAAAATAGACAAACATGGATGGTGCACCTATCCCAACATGGTACCATTGGTTTTGAACCATGGCCACATGGCGCCCCTTTGGTTTGCTTTTACAACCAGCTCAGTCATGATCCCGTTTCCCTTCAAGCCCCACAAGGGAAACACACAATCACACAATCACCAGGTCGGCGAATGAACACATCTCTAGCCTCACAGGTGCTGTACTCGGAGGCGGGGGGCGCCTGGCCAGAACAAGTGAACCCGCTCAAAAGCTGAAAAGAGGGTCTGAAAATAGGGAGCCTCCCTCTGAGATGGCTTTGAATGGGGAAATCAAGAGGACCACCCAGAGGGACCCCCACTTTTCGGTGCCTGTGATGGAACCTGCTGCATTTTTGGCCATGACTATTAGGGCGCCCATTCCCGGAGATACGCGAACTTCAGAATGTGCAGGACAGTGTCTCTGCCACTGGCCAAAGCAAATCAGGAACATCACGCACCAAACCTCAAGGAACACAGGCGGCCTATGGCGGCCGAACTGATTGGCAATTACCCAAGCCTTAGGCCTGAGAGGGCGACATCCACAGGGTTCGTTGAGTGCCTCCCTTACATCGACATCCCATCAACACTTGGCAACTACAAGGTGCAATTTCAGCAACCCAAACATGGGAAACGTGGAATGAATTTCCATTGGGGATCCTTTGGTACACACTTGCATGGGGACTTTCGCCACCAACCACTGTGAAGGGGTTCCAACCATTAAAATCCATAGCCACGTCACCGGCCTCACTCTCTGGCTCAGCCACCTCACAGGCACAACTCGTGCACTGAACACCTCAGATGGCTGAGATGCTGCGATACGGCGGACCAAAATCCGCTCTGCGCCGTTGAAAGGATGAAACTCTCGGACTGGGATGTGGAAACCGCATGTCCATCAGCGCATTCGGGGCGAATCAGGCGAGACCAAAATTTGGTCCCTTTGCAACTCCGGAGGATTGACTGGCAACCTGGAGGCTGTCCAAAAAAGCCGGGTGTTTTGAGATGAAATGGGTGAACGGTCATTCTGTGAATGGACAAACAATTGCTCCATTCGGTTGGTGGTTGATCCTAGTATTCCTGGGTTTCACAGTTTCATCCATCCTGGAAACTACAAAAACAGAGCCCAACTTGCAGATGCTCCCACCGGCAAAGTGTTTGGCGTTGTTCTTCTGGACATTTTGGAATTCGACTACCCTGATCCATACCTCATTCATCCCATTGGGAAACCCCACAGACTTTGACTGCTCCCTCCTGTCCAGGCACATGGATACATCGCGCGTTGCACCACCGACTTCCCCGCCATCTCTGCCTGACTTTCTGAGTGAGAAAACCAGGCTCTCTGACCCTCTCCATCTTCCTGGTGAGGGAAATGTATGTGCACGGGCAAGGTGTCCTCCTTTCATGGATTAACTCGGCATGGGATCAACAAACACCCTTGGAGAGGACCCTCGTTTTACCCTGCCCCCGAACCGAGCCGTAAAGGCGATAATCCAAAGGCTCTAAATCTGATCAATCCGTCCGTGCAATTCGTTCCAGTTACATCGGGAATGCTTTCGTGACCAAGCGATTCCCTGTTTGGGAATCGAGTCCTGCTCCAGCAGCGTCGGCAGGTCCCCTTCGAGGACCACCAACGCGAAGACAGCGAACTCCTCAGAACCCTGCAGGTTCAGAAGCCTCCGGAGTTCGGCGGGGTTGACGTCCGACTCTTTGAGTTAAGACACATTTTGAGGGGTAACTACTCTTGCGGGTTCCACAAATTACTTTCTCGGGGTTCCAGCAATTTGTTTTAGGGGTACAAACTACTTTTCGTGGGAAGCCCCTTACCACCATGCCCGCAAGCAAAATCAATCAATGTGCTTCCCGCATTGCCAGGGTTGGAAACCCAATGTTAAGTGTTTGGTGGAAACAGCAAGGAATGACATCGGACAAATCCGGACGCGCAAATGAACGGACTCCGATTTAATGGGTCAGCCGAGGCTTTGCAGACACGGAAAGCCCCGGAACGGGAGCGAACCATCCGCACACATGAGGATGTTTTTTCCATTTACCCAGAGGAAACCGCGGCAATTGCGCAAAATGGAAACCTGTTCTTGGCCGCTTCTCGGCTGCAAAGCGGGTTGTAAAGCCCACAGGTTTTGTGGGTGTTTACATCCCCTGTCTTTCAAAAGACCCCCAGCGGCCATGGGGAAAAGGAATTGGCACTGTTTTTGTAGCCGGCTTTAAAGAGGTATCCGTTTCCAAACATGAGTTGAACAACGGACTGGCACCCAAGCGTCAGGGGAAAAGTTCTTGCCAAATTCGCCGGAGGCGCGGGATGTGCAAGAGGGGCGACTCCCACTCGCTTTCGGCCGACTTTCGGCATTGCTGCAGGGCCTTCTGCAGGTCCAACAGGCCCTCCCCCAGGTCCGCCGATTGTGCCAGCTCCACCTGGTGGGGGCATTGGTTTAAACAGCTGGACCCTGGTCCTTTTTATAGGGGAGTAAAAAAACACTTGCACTTGTTTAAACAAGGCGTTGGCCCCCCGTTTTCGCCAAGAAGGGTTCTGGGAACCCTTTCTCGTGGCGAGTGGGTCCCGAACAGAGTTCAAAACTTCAAAAATGGGCCGCCTGACCCACAATAGCAAACGGCCACGGCAAAACCGCACAAACTAAGCTCCCCTCTTTTTACTCATCTCACGGACCTGTATATGAATGTCCCTTCAATTTGAAGCCACCCGTATATTCTGGGCTCTCCCTCGGCATGGCCTGCCAGGGTCCAAGACGAAAGTCCCTTTTGCCCTGCAGGCGCAGGCGCAGCCCGCAGCCCAAGTCCCGCAACCTTGGGATTTCGCGCGCACTGACCCCCCAGCAAATTGTGAGTCCGAGTTGGGTACTTCAAAAAATGGGGCATTCCAACAAACAGCCAACAAACAACCGACATTCCAAAAGGACAACTTGGAGTATTTGTTTTACCATCTTTATCCTCACAAAACATTTGGAAACCCGAAAGGGCAAACGGGACAATGGCAAAGGGGGCAACCACTTAGACCCCCCTGCAAAAAGTTGACAAGCTGCCGGTGAAAAGGACAGATGGAGACCCAAAAAGACGAAAAACAAACGCAACAGCTCGAAATAGGGGACCCCCAAACAAGTGTGGTTTTCCCTTTTTGGTTTCGTTTTCAATCAAGGCGAAAAGGGAACTCTCAAAACCACACACAGTGAAAAGGTTTGCAAGTTTCGCAAAATGATGATGTTGACGCCTTTGAGTTGGTATTTACAGCAAAATTTTGAGACACAATCGGAAACCAACCATTCTAGGGAAACCAATGGAAAAGCAAGGGGACACCCTTGCCATGTTAGGGAGCCGATTCCTGAGAGAAACCGCAGCGCGAAGGTGAGCTTGTCCCCAAAGCGCCAGTTGCAATCCGAGCCGGGATCGAAGACCGCTGGCTCCTCGGCTTACGAAGTCCTCTGGTTTTGGTCAAATGGGAGACGGAACTTCCGAAATCAAAATGAGTTTCATTTCAGCTTGGAAGCCTTGTGAACCAAACCAGAAGATCAGAGAGTAACGGGTGCTTTCAATTTTGGCTTCCTTTAAACCAACCCTGAAAGGGGTCAAAGAGAAAACGGATCAACGTGGGCGGTTTCAGTTTGGGCTTCCTTGCTTCATCCCCCCCAACAAAGGGACTACCTGGGCAAAACGAATTGCGCCCATATGCAATCTAAAGACTGTGTGAACCAAATGCTATGCCATCCAAAACATGTCTCTTCAAGTAGCTTCATACTAGTCCAATAATGCTTCAAGGTTGCATTGCTCGGAATTTCGCCTAAATCCATGCCCTGTTGCCCACCACTTGACCAAAGCAGCAACACTTGCAAGTTTGCCACATGTTGATACGACGCATGGCCCATGACCTGCATCCCGACTATCGACATTGAGGCATCGCGTCGGATTGGCCTCAGTCTCACTACAAATTCAAAAAATCAGGGCAGCCATAAGAACACCTCTCACGTTCCCCTGGCCAAAATGGGGAGTCACCCAAAAGCAGATGTTTGTGATTGGTGGGTAAGTTTAGTCGTTGCTGGTGGCTGATTGTTTCTGGGTGTTTTTGGAGTTTGTTTTTCGTGCTTGTTGGTTGTTGATCATCCTTGGCATGATTCTGATTAGTTGTCTAGCTGATTGATGCTTATTGGTTCTGATCATTGTCAGTTGCTTAGCTTACTGGTTCTCATTATATTTGGTGGGTGGTTCGTCTCTTTGGTTCTGCTCATTTTTTAGTGCGTCAAGTCTCCGTGCGCTTCTCGCAGGTTCCCAGCGTCGCAATGAGCTGCGGCCGTTGCCGGGACCAGAAGTCATCCGCCAAGGCCAGTTGGGCGCCCACGAGGTGCAGCTGCAGGCGGTAGCTCTCCTGTCCAAAGTCTGTGCCGTTGGGTAATTAATTCCCCTTTGAGGTCGTTGTCAACGGTGGCTCCGCTTCTTTCAGGACTCAAATCACTTCCCATGGACCCTGGATCCCCTTGACGGCGACCCCGTTCACGTCTTTTGGTCTCTGGGGCCCAGTTTGCGATACATCAGGCCAGGGCTTGGTCACGGAATTGGATGGACGAAAAGCTTTACGAACAACACATCCCACGTGGCAATGGTTTCACTCCTTTTTGACCAACCTGAAAAGTGTACACTCGCAAACAACAAGGGTTCCAAAAAATGGCAAAGCTACGCATCGCCCTTTTGGATTTCCTTTAGGGACCCCTGGTGGGTTACTGGTGGAGATCTTGAGTGAACAGGGGACCAAGGGACCAGCAGGGCATTCTAAGACCTCAGCCTTTCAACACTAGGGTCACTAGAGACCAATGTGTTGGCCGCCCATTTTACAAGCCATTGTTTGACCTCCATTTCTCGACCTTTGCTGTCAGCACTCAGCTTTTGTTGCCGCCCTAAACAAAAACTTGATCTTTATCCTGGCCCACAGTGAATCTTTAAGACATCAAGAGATCCCAGGTGACTATCTACACAGCTCCATTCAAACCGTTTTCTGACTGCATGATTGAAAAAGGGACACCCTCCAGGTGCTTGGTGTCCTTTTAGTTAGGCGGTGTGAGCTGGGGGCCAGAGTTGGACACTTGAAAAGACACACCACACGGGGGTTTCTTGACCGATGATGTGACCAAGTGTAAACCAGGTGGTTGGTCTCCCTTTCCCTCTGACACGGACCAATAGCACACCATCAAGCTGCCTGCCCCATTGAAAAATATTCCTTGTGCGGAAACAGGATCATGGGATTTGCGGGTGCGGGTTGTTCCAAAAGGCCAGGCTTGGTTTGATTTTATTCTGGTGCATTTGCAGTGTCCTCCTATTTTGTGCCGTTTAAATAAGGCTCACAAAAAGATTCAAACAAAGGCAGGGCTCAAGTTTGAACAACCCTCACATGACAAGCTTTAAGGCCTTTAAGGAAGCCCCTTTCCTGCCCGAAGGAAAGCCAGTTCTATGGATGCTCCTTGTGAGGTAGAATGCATACCTGGCGTAACTTTGTCTCTAACAGGGAACCTCAAAACACATGGTGCGGTTTTCCTCTGGCTTCTCTTTAAAACAAGGCCCAACCTTGAAAAACAAACCTGCACGTGCCACGCTCAAACCTTGGAGCAAAACCAACAAGGGTTCTAGGAACCTTTCTAGTGGGTCCGGGAGTCCTAATGTCTCTTCTGGAGATAAAGCTTTGCGGTCTTGACTGCGCAGTTTGTGGGTGCTGTGCATGGTTTGACAATGTGGGCGGTCGCTAATCCGTTCTCCCTGTCGGGCGGAAGTATATACATCGTTTCCCCTCCTGAACAAACACCCCAAATCATGACTCATCTCTGGAAAAATACCGACTTAGGCGTCTTTTTTGCAGGACACTTCTGTTGGGTTGCAACATCGTCATTTTGGTGGGGGCCCTACTCTCAACAAACAACACACCCATCTGTCACTCCCCAGAAACACTGCTTCGTTCTTGCTGCAACTGGAAAAAGACGACAAATGCACACCTCCTAATGTTGAGTCCGGATGAATGCAAATCTAAACGGGGACACCCCGCTGGAACAACACTCCTCATGGAGAGTGCACTGGGGCAGGCTCGCATGACAGCTGCTCAGGCTTTGCCCAGTGAAAACCCCCGCAGCGAAGGTTGCAATGGACTGCATCCATCGGCACAGGATAATCCAAATGCACACTCGGATTTGTTTTCTGCGCTAATTACCCGATATTGAGTCACGAATGAGTGGAAAGGCAGGTCCCCAAAACAGGAAAGTGTTTTCCCACACCTTCTTGTCTGCTTTCATGATTGTTGGAAAAGGGTAGCTGAGTCAGGAACCTTCATAGGTTCATGGTTGCTCTCGTTCTACCCCAGGTGAGCTCACTCTAATCTGTGCACAACTATGCATCAGTCTGCGACGGTGTTCATACGTAGAAGACGCGCAACCTTCTGCAAACCGCTGCAGCAACAGAATCTACCCTGCTACAAGTAGGATCAATCAAGTCGCAAGCAAGACTGCATACGGCTTCACAGGGATTGCACGATGCCGTCATTAGTGGCACCCCCAGTCATTTCAATACTGTTTCTTCGCTTCTTGACTGTCAGGCGCATCCAATCAGATCACTTCAGCGCTCTTGATGAATGCGAGCCGCAATAAGACACGAGGCACCTTGAGAAGCAGCAGGTAAGCGAAGCGCGAATGGATGACCATGCAAATGGATCGCACGACAGTTGGCCCAAGCAAAACATGTTGCTTCGATGTCTCCCACATATACGTATGGACTGATGAGTATGTTTTCTGGGACTGCACGCAGTGAAGTGCTAGAAGCAAATGGGTCTGTGCCAAATACGAATGCGGACCCCCATTGTGGATATCGGTTGTCCTTTTCGTTCCCCTTACCGACCCCTAAAAGCGTGCCAATTCTACAACATGAGCCCAAATGGTTCCGGGGTCAAAGGACATGCACAAGAGTCGGTCTTTTCCTGCTGGGCAGTTGGTGAAAGCAATGTGTTTTCTATGGCCGGCCCCGTTCTTGGCAAGCCCCGATTCATCTGTGTGTGTGTGTTTGCTTTTAGGGTACTCCATATTTTGGTTGGCTTGAAGGCACACTGAAGGGAAGCTGTCCATTTTGGGGGCTCCCCCAATTTTGATAGCCCATCTGAGCCCATCTGTCACGGCCGCGCGAATCGTCCCTCTACCATGCACTGAATTCACTTGCTCTGCCCTGTTGCTTGAGGCACGTTGCATGATATGAGGCTCGGTCAACATATGCGGAAGCATCTGGTATTGCTGTGAGGAGCATGAATGACTTGATTTCCCGCAACAAACCAGGAGACTCCCATGATCGCGGCATATCTTGACCGTGACTCATGTCTGTGGCAGTTTCCAAGGCCAGCTGCTCAGACTCCAGCGACCAGCTCAAAACAGGGTGCGCCTTTCGGCCTTCATACCCATCAAGCCCTGGTTTTTGATTGGAAGGATGCTTGGACTTGCTCAATCTCACCCAAGTCGGGCTTTGCCTTTTCTGAATTTCCCAAGGCTTGTTGAAGGCACTGGCAGTTGCATGAATTTGGCATAGCCCAAAACATCCCAGAACCTTCGATTTCTGGGCATCTCAGCATGTCCACATGGCCAAGGCCCTAGAAGGAAGACTCAAACCCTCCCGCAGCGATCTCAGATCGGCAAGTCTGCGTCTCGCCTAGGGTGGCCTTCGCATCTCACCGTATGTGCTTTGCCGTGGCCTGGCAGCGAAACACTTCCCTCAGATCTCGCAGAAAGGCACGCGTCTTCGTTTGAGAACCCCTTTGGTTGGTCTTTTAAGGAAAGCCCCATGGAAACCAGTCCTTTAGTTCTGAGACAAACCATGTCGGGCTGACGCTGACAGCACACCACCAACCCAACCTGTACGCATTGGACAGTTGCGTTCTTGTTAAAACAGAAAGGCCAAATTACAAAGGATGACCCAGACAACCCATTTTGTGTACGGCCCACATTCATGCGCAACGCACCCACTCAGGACGATCAGCTGATTCAGGTTCCAACTCTCAACTCAACACCCTGTAGCTTAAGCATTGAACAAGGAGTCCCCCAAAGAACTAAGCCCAGGCCCAATCTCAAAGACGGGTGTTTTTGCCTCTACACAACAAAACCTCCCAACAAGACCCTGCAAAGACGGTAACCTGCAAACAAGGTAACTCTTTGGGACACCACCTCTTGACAACTCCATAGAAAGAATAGGCGGTGCCCTTTGAGGGGCGGTTCAAATGACTATTCGAAATGATACCGCCCTTGTCTCTTTTGAATTCCTCATTGAGAGACAAACACACACGCCAAAAATAGCCAAGAAGAGGGGCAAGAGGGGGGCGACCACCGATGGAAACTAAATTAAGCAATGAAAAGAGTGGTTTCCTTAGTTTCCCTTCAAAGCAACCCCAAACAGGGGTTCCCCTCGACATAGTTGGCTTGGGTTTGTTTCCAGAAGGACGGTTTTCCGAGGAACCCTTCCCTGGGCTGTAGTCTTCCCTTTGCGGCCTGTCTCCCTTTTAAGCAACCACCAGAAATCTAGAGATTTACATTTGGTTTCCCTTTTGGATTCCCTTCAAACCATTTCAAGCGACAGCAAAGGCCTCCCTTCCAAAAGTTCAAAAGACCCAGTCACAAACGCCTCAAACTCCCCGCAAAACACTACCCCCTTCCCACAGCCGTCACCCACCCAGCGTAGCCCGGCCCGCTCCACCGCGGCGCTGGCAGCCGCCACTGCGCTGGCCACCTGCCTGCAATGTGGGGTGTCAACTTGCGAGACGTGAAGCGGACGTCATCCTGAAAGCATCACAAATCATGGAACCCATCCTTTTTTGCGCAAGCTTGTTTACCCCCTCAAACAAGGAGGCCATGCCTCTTTTGGAAACACCGTAAAATGGAAGGCACTTACCCTGTTGCTTTGACAGGTTTTCAACAACCTTCTATCTTGACCAAACAACCAACCAAAATCAGCAAATAGTGACCAACAAATAGTGTTCAACCCCAACTCCTTTTGGCTTCATGTAAAGGAATGGGACAGTAGTTGTTTTTGTATCCGTCTTCGGGGTCTTTCTCAAGGTCATGCAAATGCAAGCCATCTTGCAAATGTTGAAGCCACCATTGATTGAACAATCTCGACCCTGAAACAGCCACTTACAAATGGTGGCTTCCTTAGGGGGAACTTCCAACCATTCTGAAGGAATACTCTCCAGACCACCCACAACGCAGGGGCTGGCACGGGAAGTCTGCACCATATCGGAGTTTCTCAAAACGGGGTTCGGACCCCTTGTGTTTGGCGTTTAAAGCGAAGCAACCATTTTAGGGAATCCCTGTTTTGACAAACGCCCAATTTCAGCAACTGACAGCACCTGCTGTTTGCTTAGGGATGAGCAGGGGAGGACAACCCACAGTTCCAAACTCAGAGTCCCTGGCCCCGATTTGCCCATTGCCGAATAGCCGCTATGGTCAAATATGTTTAGCCACTATTGTGTGGGCCAGGCTGTGAAATGGATTTTGACGAACGTCTAAGACTCCTTGTGGCTCCTCATCAACTTCACCTTTCCAAAGAGAGCTTACTTCAAAACTATGTAGCCAGCAACAACTTCATAATCGCCGAAAAGGGTACTACACGCTTTAGCAAACATGTCCAAAACTCCTTTGATTTGGGCTTCCCTTTGAATAGTTCAAGGGTCTGTGTATGTCCCTTCAAATATCATATTTCCACAAGGGAACTTATTTGCAAACTGGTCCATCAAATGTTTCAATACGAAAGGCCCCCTATGGGGGGGGTTGTTTACATAGTTTTTTTCGCCTTGCAACTGTGCATCGGGCTATTTTGCGGAAATAATGGCAGACCTGTATGTACTCAGCCTAATGGGGTGTGCACCTTTGGATTCTGTTTTGCTTGGTGTTCAGCTTTTTGCACTCAAACAGCACTGCTAAACAATTGTGCGTTAAAAGAGTTTCGCAATGCGCCAGACATATGATAGATGTATGACGCTCGCAATATATTTGCCGAATGATGCGAACATACCACACACACGTTTGTGCTAAAACACATGCACAGCATAATGCAGCTAGACAATCCGTAGACAAGTGGGTTAGCTGACAAGTGGTAGAACAAATGAATCATACACTGCAACTATGTTCAGAACCGTGCTTGAGACACGGTGTATAGATTTGCTGTTGAAGTAAGATGACAATATCTGGACAATAGAATGAACTATATACATTAAGTGCATGCTAGATATATACTAGACATATGATAGGAAGATGCAAGGCTAACGCTGGGCATATACATCATACATACAAACAATCGGATGTGCAGTAACCACGCTGGGCATATTCTCAGACGTCTAGACATGCACTGCGCATGTTGTAAACTACACGGTTGGGTATGAGGCTATAAATATGCGACCACATGCTCAATGTATGCTAGACTTAGTAGACGTATGCTAGGCACAGGCTAGGTATATGCTGGAACTATGCAAGGTTTGTTAAACATATGCTCGAACAATGTCAAACATATGCTGGATATAGAGACATCCACAAGGCAGTTGCTGCAATTTCCGTTGAAGTAGCATGCTTGTATTTCATGGTGCTTCGCCCCCCCCCCCGAGGCCCCCAAAACAGTTCGTCTAAAACTCCTGGCTGGTTCCCTTTTAATGGTTCAGGGAGCCTCATCATTCTCTCGCTTTTACCCAACAGGTGCTCTTTTACTAACCCCTACCAGGAAAATCTAAGGATCCCATGGTGTCTTTTGTACAAACAAGCAGAGCTGCTCTGAATTTATCGGCAAAAGGGTAGATAGAATACCATGTAAAGGAAAACACCAGCATCCCCATACTAAATTTTGCCCTTGCAGTTTGGTCAACTTGCTGATTCTCAGCAGAAGAATGAGGTAATCCTCCCTATCTTGGTCTTGGGTCTGGGAGCACACCTGACAAATAGGTGTAAAGTGTCAAAATAGGGACCCCGGTTGTTCTTGTCCTTTCCCTTTAGAACCAGAAAAGGGTACCTAGCCTTAAAGAAACACAGCCACCTGACATGGGTGTTTGCTGGGTGAATGGGTAACCCCCCCCGGTTTCCTCTTTGGTGGGCCCACGCAACCAGCGCGCCTCCGGCGCTTGGCGAAGTTGGGGTGCCGGCGCCGCAAAGGGCTAGGGCTCTCGCTTCGGTCCAGGTCCAGCCCAGGCCGCCTCACTCTGAACTCCGATCCCCAAACCGCCAGAGAGCGATGGCCATCTTCACTGTTGCCCAACAAGGGGATTCGTTCCTAACCGCTGGTATTTGAGTGGCTTGTTGACTGCCTTTCGGAAATGTCAGGGAATTTCCTGGGGGCTTTAGGAAAATGTTTGGGATCGCCATGAAACTACACTTGAAAAACACATGCAGGTATATCAGATAAGAGACAGACGAGGCAACGGGCTTTGACTATCCGAATCAACCATGCATCCCGCGAATTACGACCAAAAAGGCGGCAACTTGCTGATCTGGGAATGAGGGAGTGAACAAATGAAACCGGAAAGCAATAGCGATGATTCCATTGACATCATCATGAAGAATGACGGCATCTTCGCCGAGACTCAGTATTAGCCTGGATGATCATAGTGGACTTGGCATTTGCGATTATTTCCGTGGCAGCTCGATGAGTCTGGCCAGCACCAGATCATGTCCAACGAAATTCCCAAATTGGTATTCCTGACTAGGCCAGGAGTTTCCTAAGCTACGCCACACATGCGGGAATGAATTCTAATCGGGGCTCCTTTGGTGGACATCATTTGCATGACGATTCATGTCCAGCAACCGTTCTGGAGGAGGTTTCGCATTCACATTCATGGCCATGTTAGAAATTTTATTGGGGATGCCCAGTGACTACAAAAAATCCAACATCTAAAATAAGGCATCCCCAAGCACAGGAGCTATATCATGGTGAGCTCGTTTTAACACCCCCGCCCCCTCCCTCCCTCCCTCCCTGGATCTGCTCGCCAAGAAATAGGCCAAAAGGCTCTTGTGCGGTTTCTCAACTTTCGGGAGGTGCTTTCCTTTTGGCCCCTTTAAAAACATTCAAACCGGGGTTCCCTATTTCGACACAGACCAGGAGGCTCCCAGCCTCTTGACTTTCGGCGGCTCCAACTCCTCAGCCGGAGTAGAATGGCTACAGGTATCGCCCTGAGACACTGAGCTGAGGTGAGGCCATGGTGCAAATCCGGACTTGTTTCTTGCTTCTTCACGATTCCACTTTTCGGTGTGCCCCCCAGCCACGGCACAAGGACAAGGAATTAAACAATTCAGAACTTGGAACGTGAGGTTTGAACGAGCGATCGCCAGGCTACGATTTGCTTCAACCGTGTCTGGTCCTTTGATAAGCCTTCCTTCGGCAGCGGCTTACTCATCTCTGGCTTCATGTCCTGCAGCTGGTGCAGGATTTTCGGTGCATGGACAAAACCCTGCACCAGTCGGGATGGATGAAGCAGTACACATCACAAGCCACCTACCAAATGGTGCCAAACGGATTTTGTCCACCCGCACGGAAGTGGAAAGGCAATCATGATGAACCCCAATGAATACTGGTTGAGCCGCCAACTGATGCATCCACAGTACCACTTTTGAGGAAAACAAACATCCATGTTAAGAATATTCTTCACTTGGGTCACGGTGCCCTGGTATACTAGTGAGCAAAATCCCTGAACATTCCGAGAGCCCAGGGACTATCACATCTCGAGAATACCAGGCTTGAGGTTTACTTGATCCAATGATACTTGGCAGTGGAACCACCTTTTAAAGTAGCTAATAGGGGCTTTGGGCCCTGATAGCGAGAGTGAAAGCCAGGTCTGTCTCATGTGTGAAATCATACATTTCATACGCTCCCAGAATTGATGTAGAGTCACAAGTTGTGCCTGCAGAATAGCACCCAGCTGATTGAGGGTTTTGGGTTTAGGGTTTAGGGTGAAAGGCAAAGTCGTCCTTAATTTTCCAATCCACTACACAATCAAAAGCCTTGGGCGCTGCTCACATGTACTGAGGGTGCACTCAAAGGGTTGCAATTACCCCAGTTGGATTCTCTGCCACTTGAGGACACCCACCCACATGTCACCATGGGTACGAGCTGGACCACATTTCATGTCCCATGACATCGAGTTGTTCAGTGACCCTGGAAAAAAGGGAAACCTTTTTTGGGAAGACAATTTTTAGTGGGGCAGCACCAAAAACGGGAAAAAGGGTGCCACTGAACAACTGAGGTCTGGTTTTGGCATTTTCTAGTACAAATGATGGTGAATATCTAAGAACCCATCTCCAGGAAATCCTCTAGGAAGTTCGCCCAAAACCTGGATTTTGGCAGGTCTTTGGAGCTTGTTTCTTGGAGAACTTACCGACCACTCACCGCTCATGCGACCCGGAAACAAAAGCTTGAGCTTTGGGACCCTTGACTAACAATGGGCCCAAAAACTGGGAGTTTGCCTTTTGAGGGTACACTTTTGGGGTGTGGCTAAGGAAACCAAAAGGAACTCCGAAATCCATACGGGTCCAAAACCCAAGCCGAAGGTTTAAAGGTGGTCGGTGTCCAAATCCACATGCCCCGACAGACCACCTTTCGGAAAAGGACGCTTCCATATTTGGTAAGTCTTGGCGGCTAAGGTTTAAACTAGGGGACTCCCAAACTTGTTGTTCTCCCTTTGGTTTCCCATTCAAAACACCCCAACAAGGGGTACCAAGCCTAAAACACACACAGCAACACTTATGGGCCGGTTGGTTTTTGAGGGTATCCATGTCCAGCTTGGTTTAAAGGGACCAGTCATTCGACATGGCGAACCGTACTCCTTGGGCGGCGGTAGCCAAATCTCTGGCTTCCGATCCCGCTGAAGGCTCAGGGGCTTTTGCTGCGGTCTGCACCTCAACAAGGCATTCCAAATCTTGGGGCTGATCAATTTGAACCCAGAATGGTTCCTTATATACGGTGGGCGCGGTGTCACATGCAGGCTGCAAAACTGAACAAGTCCACTAGATCACGCATCTTTGCAGCATGTCAGCCACATGCACTCTAAGGCAAGCATGCCTTGCTCTTGATGCTTTGATTGGCGACGTTGCGGCGTGGGTTAAATCTATCGAAAGCGCGGAGAGCAATGCTGAGAGCCACCCAGACTCTGTCTGTGATTCACAAGGTTTCGGCGACTTGCAGTGAAGCAGGACTTGCCACCCTCCACGAGGCTTCTCAGTTGCAGCTACTCTGGTAGAAACAAAGAAACCCTTTCCAACATTGGAATCAGGTTCTGTAATCAAAGGCATATGAATTCTGAATATGTTTTTGTTTGAGTTGCTGTTAGTCACCTACTGTAGTAGCATGTGAAATGTATTCAAACGTTGACCCAGTTTCCCCTCAACTCTTTGCACCCTCACAAATTCCCGGCCTCATCGGCGTGGGCACGTTCCGATGCGCGCGCACCCTGCCGTTGGGAATTCGGACGGGTGTGTGGACATCAGCTCTCCTAGAGGCTACTGCGGGCCAAACCTATTTAGACCCCCGTGCACAACGTTGACTTTTTGCCGGTCCAAAAGGACAAATGAAGAAAACCCACGGGCAAAGGGCAAAACGGCGAGTTGAGTTTGGCAATGGAGAAAGCATCTTTGTTCTTGTGCCCAGTTCTTAACTCTTCTAGTTTGTTTCCAAAATGTGACGCCTCGAATTTATATCGCGTTGCCACCTTCCCCTCTTGGAATGAGCTGAACGTTTTCACTGCACAGGGACACACACACACACACACACTCGTTGCAGGGTTCCGTGTATTTCTGCTCAAAGCATCCCCTAGCAAGGGAAACTCACCTTAAATGGGCCCAACAAGGTGATGTCCAAGACCACCCACCATAAAGATAAATATAGGGACCCTGGCTCAGACTCGTGCGAGAGCAGTCGGTTTCTACGACAATACCCGAATGCACTGGGGCTCCCAGCCAATGCTATGCTTGATCTATATGGACCGATCAGACGCTCACATGGGTGTGGGGTTTCGGAGGGTCCTGCTGAAACAGAGCAACCGTGAGTCGACCAAGTTTGCTGAAACAAGTCGCCCACTCCCCTCGGCTCCCGCACCCTTGATGAGCGGCAACGTTTGCCAAAGCAACTTCCATGACCTCCAGAGCTGCGGTCGCTTGTCTTCCAGAAATTTGGCCACGTTTCGCTTTGCCATATATTTTTGGGAAACTAAACCGACCCTGCTGTCCAACAAGGCAATGAGTTCCTCTCTCCTTTCATCAACGTAGTTTTCCAAGGGCTTCCAACAAAAGCTCAAAAGAGTTCAGACTTGGAGTAAAGCGCGGTGGATGATGGACTCAAGACGACCCAACCTATGGACAAGGTACGTGTCACCTCCGGGAACGAGGGGAACCTAGCAACTCGAACTAGTCAACATGGACATGTCGCTAGACAGCCGGCCAAGCTGCAAATCCTTTCCATTTTTGGGGTTTCAAAAAAACACATGGGGCATCTCCCATTTTGTAGGCTCCATGTCCATATCTCATTTAGAGACAAACCCACTACGCTGGGCAGAAAGTGTCCTCCCGCCTTCTCCACGGTCAAAGATGGCTTGGCCTGAGTACCTGGAGGGCAGGACTCCAACGAAAAGATCTCAGTGCCCGAATGCTCGAGCTGACCCTTACCAATGTGGGCCTTTCGGCAGGCTGCCCTCAGGACGCCGATCATCGCTATGTTTGCTCAGGATATGTTATAGACTATAGACATCATATTTCGCCAAGTTTCCTCCGGGAGTAGCGGTTTGCAGGAAACCCCTGGCATGATGCATGACCGAACTGCCCCTCTTTATCTTCGCCACTGGATACCCCACGCTTGCAATGCACAGCTGCAAAGCACAGCTGCAAACAACCAATGAAATTCGCGAATTCACCAAAGGTCACAGCCCTGCCATATCTCTGCGACCGACATCTCGTTGACCTGAAGCCTCTGGGTTCTGACGTAATTTGTCATGTCAGACCAACATGTCAGTGTCAACAAGAAGTTGATCAAACAACCGAACAAACAAGAGCAGAAGGCCCTCAACAACGGCAGGATTGAAACCGCTGGATTTCAGCGCTTGCACTGCTTCTCACTTGTCATCTTCCTCTCTGGAGAGGCACCTCCTGACAATTCTGTGTACTGACTCTGATAGTGAAGCATAACTTGTGTGTGTGTGTGCCTGTGTGTCTCCGTGTCTGTCTGTGTCTGGGCAACCAAACGGACAACCATCATGGTGTTTGTTTGTTTGTTTGTTTGTTTGCTTGCTTGCTTGTTTGTTTCGCACCCACCCACACACACACACACACCACACACCAATGGTGGGAAGAATGGCATGGAGAGTAAGCAAAGAGAGATTGAAGCTGCCAACTGGCCAGCAAGCGCCATGAGAAAGGGTGGTTGAACCTTTCTTGGTACGACTTGACTTCACAGGGGACCCCGCCCAACAAAGGAACACACATGAACACACAACACGACTGAGCAATGTCCCAAACGGGATCGCATCTGTTCAATCACCAATCGGTTCAACGGTTCAAGTCCCAGGACGAACAACTTTAAGCATTCAAATTGGGTCCAGCCAACGAACCACAAAACGAAAGCAACACATAAAAGTTCAAAAGTTTGAACATTCAGTTTTGGACAAGTGAGATCAATACGAGTGTTTAACAGAGGCTGTCCAAAAGGGGTTCATTTCCGATTTTCGGACACACCAAACAACTATGTTGGGGGACATCAACCATAGATTGACATGGGAATTTACGTTCACCAGCCATTTTTGAGGGTGCTCCGCACAAATTCTTGAATGCCATGACCCGAGATGGCAACTGAGGGTTCAGCTCTTGACGGCTTTAGCGAAACATGTGATGCCAGGAATCCGCAGAACCTCTGGTTGATCAACAGGGGGGTGTCCCAGTCTCAGGCATGACAACATCCCTGTCAAGCCACCAGATGGATTAATCCAGGGTCAACAGGTCAACGAGTCCTCTTCTGGTCTGCAATGTCGGCCTGCATGCCTGGCGAGCGCTCGTCAGCTTAAGCTTCAGGTTGGTTTTATGCACTTCGCCTCGCGGGTTCTTGACTCTCTGATTTCATGCATTCTTGCTTTTTTCTGAACTCAAATGCGAGGCGTCTGCCCGCTGACACGCTTGCCACCACACCATCTTAAGCTGCATGTGTGGGTCACAGCCAGATTGCCAGGGTATGTTGTCAAACCGAAACTTGGACCACCAACATGGTGCTTGGTTTTCCTTCGGCTTCCCTATTCAGCCCCCAAAAAGGGGTGCCAGCAAAAACACAACCACACCCAGATTGCGGTTTCGTGGTTTTTGCTAGCCGCAAGTATGGTGCAATTCCGTTGCAACTCTCCGGCCTGACGGGTTCCGGTCGGACTTCGCTGCTTTGCCTGGATGGATCTGAGTTGGTCTCTAAGGGGAACCCTCAAAAAGAATCAAACTGGTTGATGTACCCTGGTTCCCCTTAAAACCAATCCAACATGAGAAATGACCCTCAATGAAACATATGAGACACGCATTCATGACACAAAGAAAGAAATATAGCGCATCTTTCTATTCAATGTCCATCATGGCTGCCATCACAAGTTTGTGAGCGTAGCCAACCGCTGGCCACGCTTCGGAATACCACAAAAGAATGCTGGGGTCTCGCCAAACAAACAACAACTACAGACGCGAAATCACCCAAGAAGCAAAAAAGCCAGGCTCAGGTAAACATGGTTGGCATCTATCTGCAAATTGTTTCGAACACCCAAAATCCTCCATGTGCTTGAGTCCCCTGGACAAGCATGACACATATGTCCAGTATATATATATATAGTCATATTAGTGCTGGGTGCCTGAAAAACACAGGTGAAAACAGCACCACACATTTTTAAGCAAATGGAAAGAATAAGGGATCCCCGGACCTCTCCATTTCGAGCTTGTTGTAATTTCAGGTGAGCTCACCTTTTCGTGTTGATCTATCCAAAGATGCGGTCACGACATGGCAGTTTTTGTCCGGGCGCCAAGGTGAAGTGACGCAAAATGGCTTCTAGCAAAATGGATGGGATGTGCGCGGTCCGCCTGCAGAGGTTGCAAGAGCTACAACCAAAGCTCAGAATGGGTGAGGGGCACGCTTCCAGCGACGCCCCGCAGCCGAAAAAGACCGAATAGGAAGAACCGCAAACCCAAGAGCTGCCAATCCCTTTTGGGAAGCTGCACAGTAGAATAGTTGCCAAAGAGATCCCTCTCACTTCTTGGGCGCGGCATTCTTGAAGGCCTCCACCCAGTTGATTGCCCAGAAGTCCTGGGCCAGGTTCTCCTTGCAGATGTACTCGTAGGGCATGTAGAAATAGCCCTTGTCGCCCCAATCCTCGCCCCACGAGTTGCGGACAATGAAGCACTGCTGGAAGTCGTCGTAGCCCACAGCGCATACGGCATGGCCACCCCTTGCGCGGTCGCCGGGCTGGGGCATCACCATCTTGCCCGTCCTGGCCACATCACCCGAGAAGCTGGTCAGGACAGTAAAGCCAAAGACGAAGGGATAACCATGCTTGATGCAGGCCTTCATCTGGTCCAAATCTTGGGCCACATGGGCGTAGGCCTTCACCTTGCACTTCTGGGCCACATCGTAGCAGTTCTTGTCCGGCTGCTTCTTGAAGAAGTCTTTCGTGTCATCGTAGTGCCACAACTTCTCCGGGCAAACACCCAACTTCTCCATGACCTTGATGCCGTCACGAAGCATGGCGCCGGCATCTTGGTTGACGCTGCCCTCACAGTACCTCTCGTTGTAGTAGATGAAAAGGCGCGAAGGGGTGAAGTCCGCGAAGTCCGCATGGTTCTCTACCGTCTGCTTGTGAAGGGTGAAGTGGTAGGCCGCTGCCAAGGCGTTTGCCGTGCAGCTGCCCAAGTGCCCTTGATTGAAGATTTTGAAGCCACCGTTGAGCGGCCTCAAATCGCAAATCTCCTTCTTGCCTTCGACCTTCTTCTGGATCTCCTTGGGGGCTTCCTTGCTGGGAAAGGTCATGTGGAGGTCGCGATGGTCCGGAATGTCACGGATCCAGCCCATTCGCTCCTTGGTGGTCAGCTCCAGCCCATTCACGCTCGAATGTCTCGCCAGGTCCATCTGAATCTCATTCTGGGTAGTCGCCTTGCTCTCGCAACCACCCATGGCTGGACTACAAGCGTATGTGTGTGCGAGCTTGAAGGTTCGTCCAATGGCTTGATTCAGCCAAAACAGCTTGGGATCTTTTGAGTATGACAACTTGCACTGACCGCACTTTCCAGTATGGACTACAAACATATCTGCCATTGTTTGAAGTTTTGCATGGCTTAGGGCTTAGGATTTACATCTGCTGAGTTACCCTCTTTGCAACACACTTTGAACACTTTGCAGGAGGGTCTTGGAAGACAGTCCTCTTGAAATGGCCTGTCCTCTTCCGTGGTTGTTTTCAGAAAAGGTTGGTGGCATAGGCTAAGGACGTTACCTGATCGTCTTCAAGTTGTTTTTACATCCAGGACAAATGCAAAACCGCAGTACCGCATTGACTTTAGGTTCCACCAACTGTATACGCCTTACAACCCACATGAAACCAGGTAGGAACCGAACCTACTCTCCCTTGCCCAAAGGACCTGGAAATAAAGGATTCACCTTTTGGGACCTTTGCTAAACGTTGACCAAACTGGGAAAGCCCCAAAGGTTCAAAAGGTCGGGTTTGGGCTGAGTACTAGTGGCCCTTTGGGATAGGTTTTGGGAGTTGCAATCCGAGCGGATGGCCTCACGCTCCCGTGCATGCTGCCGGAGCCGAACCTGCGAACATTATTTTGGCGAAAGGCTGGGAGTGGCGGTGTTTCTGAACATGGTTGGGGACAACAGGGTGCTTGTTTTTTTGGAGGGTACCCTTATCAGGTTGGTTTAAGGAGACATAACAAGGAACGTCGCCATTGTGGGGGTCTTTATTCTGAGACAAACCCACCTGGGTGTCTTTTGTGGGTACTTTATTTTGAATGGGTGGGGGCAAATCATTTGTCTTGGCAAACAAAGTGATGCTTAAAGCCACCGTCTTTAGGTTGAGGGTAGACTTTTTGGGCTTGGCTTGAAGGGAAGCCACCTGGGAACCACCCACTGAAGTTTCGCAGGAGACACCAAGAAAGGTTGATGAGATATTGCTCGTGCATTGCAAGCTTGAATTCCAGCTCTAAGATTGGGAATCAGCAGGACGCGTCAAGCCCGATTCGTTCTGACCAGGCCAGGTCATTTCCGTCACTTTGAATGTTCGATTGAAGGGATGTATTTGCGAGTGACTGGGGCAAGCACAATGTTATAGGTCGAACTTGCCTCCTCATCAAGCTTCATCGTTGCAACACTCCAACACCACGCCCCTCGTCACTGTTGGTAGCTGATTTCGAATTGCCGACTGGCTGACTATAACATCTGAGGTGTTGGATTGGCTCCCTAAAAGCCTGTAATCCAGATCATTTGTAGGATAGCTTTGCGATGAGCCAATGCCAACTCATTCAACTCATCCACGTCCCGTTATTTAGCCAAATGCCTCGCTAGCCCATCGGGTCACTTTCTTCAGCTAGCAGCTCTTGCTCAATCTGAGCTTAGCAAGTCTGGTACAGGAATGAGGCAAGCTAATTGCATTGTTGAGGCCAATCATGCCACAAGAGAAGGTGTCTGGATGATGAACTGTGTTCCTACAGAGTAAGATTGGCAGGTGGTGGTGGATGCCTGATTGTTTGTATGAAGCATGTCAAGTGAACAAACTCGCACCTTCATTGCCACCAAAATCCCGATTCGTGCGTCTCACCTAATGTCAACTTTGGATAGATTTGGAGCACCGTCCCCAGTTCATAAAAGGGAACCACCCCTGATAAATCGGTCCTTCCTTTGATTTATCGAAGTCGACATCAATACTACCATCAAACACCGATATGGGCTCACCCAAAACCGATACCCCCGCAATTAGTATTGTCCGTTGCCCAATGATTCTCTTCTGACCATGACTTAATTTCCTGTAAGGGTCCCCCACAACCGGAGCCTAGTTATTTAGGCCCTTATGGACATATTCGTCCAATTAGGCCTTAAGCCCCTTTTCCCTTTCCGCCAGCCGGGTTCCCGCTTACACAAATCCGATGCCCTGGCCTCGAGGTGCAAAGCCTCCGCCCGCATGGCCATCTCCATGCCTCCGTCTGTCAACGTCGGGTTGGTTTCAACCAATCTAAAAAAAGGGTGCCCCCCAAAAAATAAAATAACAAATACCGTGGGGATTTAGTGCTACCTCATGGTTAGCCTCAGGGGCGTTGCCCCTCGAAAGCGAGGATGTTGTACCCAGAGTCGGCAAATATGAGGTCTAAGGTGAGCCAGCAGTGTCAAAACCAATAGCAACTGCTTGCCTTGTTTCTAAAGCGTTGAAGACTGTGCTCCTGTGATACAATAGCGAGTGCGAAGCATGAACATAGGCCTTCGAAAAAAGAAGAGGTAACAGGGCGAGCGATTCCAAGCGACACATCCCTGCCATCCATTCTGGATGCTGCGAGCTCTGGTCCCCATGCTGCGTGGGTGCGCGTGTGTGTGTGTGTGTGTGTGTGTGTGTGTGTGTGTGTGTGTGTGTGTGTGTGTGTGTGTGTGTGTGTGTGTGTGTGTGTGTGTGTGTGTGTGTGTGTGTGTGTGTGTGTGTGTGCGTGTGCGTGTGCGTGTGCTTGTGCATGTGCTTGTGCGTGTGCGTTGTCTGAGGGACCTTTAAGAGGCCAAACGCCCATGTTGGGGTCCACTGGTTGTGACACATCTGCAGGTGTTGGGCTCCAGGCATTCTTTGCCTCTCTGTCGGAAGCGCTGGCCTTCGGCAGCGAGTTCCTGCCGCGACGGCTGTGAGTCTTGCGAGTGGCCTAGGCGAGTGATGCCGTGACTGCAAAACCCAAACTAGATTTAAACAGGGCCTTCAGCATATTGATGCCTCTTTAACAAACATCAGAAATGGGGAGCTTCCAAAATCCATTGACTTTTGGGTCTACCAAAATCATCATGCAGGTTTACACGGCCCCCACCACACTACAACCCGCACGAAACCAGCTGGTAGAACCCACTTGGCCAGACTTAGACCAGCTGGTTACAGGCAAAAGCTCAAAAGCGGCCCGTGTGAAACTTGACCAACAAGGGGATGCTTACATAAGGCCAACAAAGCGACACCTTGCCGTGAACCTCCATTTGCCAAGTCCCTGGCAAAACTAAAACTACGTCAGACATATTCCTCAGCGAATGGAAGTGAAGCAACCAGTTCTGGCACAATTCGCCTCTCCTCACCGAGGCGCCGCAGCTGGATCTCAGCGGAGCTTCGGGTTTCCGAGCTTCGGCCTGCCAAATGCTCGCAGGGGCAATTGGGTGCGCCCGGGTCCAGCATGTTGGGCCACAAGAAGGACCCCCCAAATAAATTACGACAACTACCATGGGTCGTTGCTCATCCGGTCTCTTAAAACGCAAACAATAAAGACTACCCCAAAACGCGACTATCGACCGGGCTGCCCTGCACAAAGAGGCTGCCCCGCACAAATGGTTTGGGTTGGGCCCGTGAAGATCCACCTTTCCCTTGTGGCTCATCAGTATCCCAACTGCTTGGCTCCTTTCAAGTGGCAACACGGGTGGCGCATAGCTGTAGCTTTCTGCCCACACGCGCATAGCTGCCTGATTCATAGTAAATGCCTTCTTTGCGCGTTCTCGGGGTCGTTATCATGCCATGCTGGTGTCATGAACCTGCAACACATGATGACTAGAGACAAGTCTGCACTTTACAAGGGGTGCAACCAGCAAACGAACGCTTGATCCGCTCTCACACCAGTCGCTCTGACCAAATGCTTTCCCCTGCCTCCACTGCATGGCTTTGCCTGGATTGGACAAAAGCGGCTTTGGGCAAACTACACTCCCACAAAAACCATGGAACCCAAAACAAAGGTCCCCCAACACGATCTCGCTACTCTAAAATGCATACAGGCTGTTAACTTCCACGTTAAGCTGCAGTAGGTACTAGAATTCACAAACCTGAATTAAGACGATCCCGAAGTAAGGGATTCATCATGGCCCGAGCTCGTTTCCCCTCCCCCGCCCAAACCTGTGAGCTCGTAATGAGTTGTGTAGAAGACCTGGGCTCAACAGTAAGAGGACTGGCTTGAGCAAATTCGGTTTCCCCCCCAAGGGAATCACATGTTTTGACCAAGGGCTTGTGGATGCTCGTGACGAAATCCAACTTTGGTGGCGGAACCCTCACCAAAACCAAATGTGGGCCACAGGCCTGGTTCCGAAGGAGGGGCAACAGACCTGCGATTGCGTTAATGTAGCGTGGCACGAAATCATTCTGATTAGGTTGGCAAAGACCCCCCGATTCACACAAAACTGTCGTCTCCACTTCTTCTTAAGGATTGGCGCTGCTTAGCTTCAACTAGTCAATGCAAGAAACAGCTGACGGGTGAACCCGGTGCGCGAAGCTTTTGAAAATCCTTCTTGTCTAGTCAGAGATAGTTTTCCCCTCTTGGTTTGTGTCCAAATCAGACAAACCCCTGAATGAAGTATTATTTTGGCTTTCCTCTCAATCCAGCCGAACATGTGCCCCCCAAAGCCACACCCTTCTGGGTGTGAGGACTTTTATGTCAAATCTATCAAAGTGATCTGACAACATGGCCCGAATGGGGGCGACTCACATTTGAACGCTCTCTCGAGGTCAATGGGCTTTTGAAAAACATGCACCCTGTATGTGCTTTGCACAACTGAAGTCCCACAACCAGCGACAGCAGAGCCATGCTGACTGCGGTCCACTCATATTAACCTCAAAGTGAACACGAAGGAACCCACCAGCTGGAGGATTCCCACATGTTGAGTCTCAACATGGGTGGCGGTTCTCATTTTGGGTCAACATGAACCGCACTTCAAAAGGCTGCCCTAAAAAGACAAATCCCACCGGCACTGATAAAGCATCACGTGTGCTCCAAAGCCGCGACGTCTTGACAAACATGGTTGCTCGTTGTTATCCATTGAACAAGAGAAACATCTGGAGAGCCAAACTCTTCATCACACCCAGAATAGAACATGTTTCACCCAGCCCATGGCTACTTGTGTGTGTGTGTGTGGGGATATATATATATTTATATATGTATATTATAATATGTACACATACACATATATACGTATATACATATGTATACATCTGCATGTATACATGTCTCCCTCGAACATCTCGGCTCAATCTGCGCTGTGCCTTCTTCTTGGCCTCAGTCTGGGGCCTCAGAGAATCCACTCCCAGGGGATTTTGCTCCAAGGCTACCGCAACCCACAGGTACCCGGTCATGGGCTCAGGGTATCCAATACCTTCCCAGGCATACCTAGACATGCCTCGATATACCTATACCTTGGGAAGCCTGGACCCTCAAATCTGTTGCGCACTTCAACCTTAGAATCCCGGTGGGTGAAGCTTTTGGACGTTCACATTAACGCGGTCATTGGCAACGGCGAATGGCCGAGAGCTAGAAATGTGCGGCCTTGGGGTTGCTCGCACGAGCCGTTCATGAGGGCCAGGCCCCGGAGGGATCAAGAGGACCAATTTCTTTCCCCAAATTCCACAGTGTTGATCATGTTGGGATTTGACCCTTCCACAACACCTCATATCCACCAAATACTTTCAAGAACGTTCTCCCCTTTCAACAGCTCGGAGCAACCCCGTGTCGGTCACACAGAGTGAGCGCGGCGGATGCTATCATTAGCCTCGCGATCACGGTGCATAAGCTGCTGTAGCTGCGCCTGTCATCCCAGTCGCACGTGTTTCTCACCAGCTCGGGGACGAACTGGGTATCCCTTCGAGGCTCGGTGCCCTTGAAGGGGTTCACGAGAAAACTTTTGGGGTTCCCTTTTGGAGACAACGCTAACTTATTTTCCCAACTAAACTCGGGGGGACAAAACCCCTCATGTCTTTTGCGGTAACCACAGGTACGTGGTGGTTTTGAGTTTGTACTTCTTAACCCAGGGAATAGGACTTTGCACTCATACGTCCAACGTGGTCTTTTTTGTATGCAGAATGTATGCCACCAATTTCACACACACACACATCCAGTCTGTTTCCCGTTCCTGTCACAGGTCTCTTCCTTCTAAGAGAAATGAAACACGCGTGAACAGTGAACCTCAAGCAATTTTCAAGCGATCTCCGCTTAACCCCTCTCAACGGGCCATAACGTGGTGTCCTGCTGGAAAAATCGACGGCAGTGGGAAATGCTTCGAACACAACCGACACCAGTAGAATCCATCTAAAATAACCAGACTCAGGCCCCTGAACAAAATCTCACTAAACCCCTCAACCCCCCAGCCATCGGGCGAACCCCCCCCCCCCCCACCATCCCAGGCCCCGCCATTCGCTTGAGCCCCCGGTGCACGCCTCGGTGTCCAGGCTCGTCTCAGAGCTCACCAGGTCCAGCGCGAAGCGCAGCACCGGCTCCACGGGCATATCGCTGCTCTCCGCTAGCAGGTTCCGCAGCACCTGGGCTCTCCGCCGGCTTGGCTTCGGAAATGGAAGTTCAAGGGAACCGTGCCGGAAGCTGGGGCTTTTTTCCGGTTAGCTCAGCACTTGGAATCAATCTCCTCAGAACACACTCTGAGGGTTAGCTTCGCAGGAACACTGAATTCCGCTGAACAACCACCCTGGATGAAAGGCATCCCACCAAAGAGGGATCCAACAAAAAACAAAGTGGAGGTGGGGGTATCCATCAGAGGTTGACATGACTCCCCTGCAAATTAACAAGGAACCCCACAAGCGGGTACGTCAAGAGGAAACTCCAGTAAGAATGATGGCTTTTTGTGTTCCAGTTTCAGATATGAACGGGATCCGGGATATGGCTGGCAAAATCGGGCACCCAAGAATCGGCGGATGTGAACATGAGACTTTGACTCAAGGAAATGGACCCTGGAACCTTGGACACATCTCAGAGATACGCAGGCATTGAGATACGTGTTTTTGTGAGGGTTGCTCCCTCTAAAAATCATCCCCACAAGCAAGCTATTGGCACGACAAACATACTGTGTCAACATCTAGATGGCAGGGGTTATGGATTTCCTGAGGTGGCCATTCAGTGGCAGATTCAACAACAACTGCCACGTAAGGGAAACTGAGGGGCTGCCGGACTCAGGAAATGCCTTCAGCAGCTAATCATAACAGCCCACGACAGCCCAGCGCAGGTGAACATTTCAACATCCAGCCCCATGTATTTTCCGGGCGATTTCGACGACCCCATGTTTGCTCACGGCTATTTAGTATCACACGAGCTGAAAAGAGAAATCTAGAGGTGTGTCTTTGTTGGGGGGAGCTCCTTTTGGTTGGGTTGAAAGGGAAACCAAATCAAACTTGGTGGGTACCCCAATTCAGAGGCAAAGCCGCAGGGTAGCCTTGAAGGGAAGCCAAAGGAAACCCACGCCCTGCTCCCCTCGCCTGCATTCGTGCGTGTCTCGCCGGCGGCGACGGCGGTGGAGGGGCGCTTGGATACCCCGCCGGCGCCGGAGGAGGAGGCTGGGCCGGGCCTCTCTGGGTGTTCGGTGAAAAAGGGAAATCAACATAAGACACATCCCAATATGGCGACTTGGATTTTTAAGGGCAACCCCTAGTGAGTGGTTGGTGGAGATAAATCCCATATCCAAACAGCCCCTATGGCTTAAAGCAGTCTCAAGATAGGGATTTGGACTCTTAAAATGATGGGTTTCGTTTTGGTTCCCCTTCAAACCACCGTTCCTTTTCGGTTTCCCTTTCTTCGCCAGCAGAAATGAAAACACACACAAAAAACGCGGCCTCCAACGCCCCCCCATCATGGTCCCCATTCCCGGTGTCCATTCGCCTTCGGAGGTGGACGCCTCCGGCGAGTCGGTGTGGGAGTAGGTCCCAGGCAGCACTGGGGGGCCAAAGCCGAAGTCGCTGGCGCGGTCCGGGATCTCCGCCAGGCCCATCACACCCATGGCACCCCCCGGCCCCGTGGGCGGCAGGCCCAAACCCTCCTGGCGGGCCGTTGTTGGCACAAAAGTTTGAAAGCTCTTTTCTCCAGATTCGAGTCTCCTAAAACCTGAGATCCCGAAAAATCACCAGGAATTTCGGCAGCACATGGGCCAAGTTCGCACCAAGGATTTCTTGTATGTCCTGGTTGGGGCTCCAACTCCGCTCTTTTGAGGCCAAACGGACGCATCTGAGACACCTCATCTTGTGCTGAGACAATCTGTGACTCTGACATGGCTTTACTGCGTCAAAACATCTGCCGTACCATGTTCTGGGTCACGAAGACATCCTGAAAATTGCTCTCTGAATGGCAGTTCAATCCAGGGTAGAAACAAAGCACCATTTTTGGGTCGACCATGCTCCGTCTTGAGCAACCGGCTGAACAAACGGAGTGGTGAACACTCTCCTCGAGGCTATCCCGGCTGCTCGGGTATGGGGCATCGTCGTGGTCTGGTCGCGGGTGGAAGCGCTGGGTGGTCAGAAATGCAGACAAGAGCTGAAGGTCCTCCTGAAACTCGCGGATGATCTCCTCAGGCAAGGGGTTGTCTCAAAAGAGCGCAACAGAAACTCAAAAGGGGAAACAACTGAGTTTCTCCACAGTTGTTGTTAGCGTAGAAAACAGTTCTCTGGTAAAGCGAAACTGAAGGAAACGATAACAATTTTGGGCATCTTTAAACCTTGAAATAAGGACAAAGGGTCGGTTTGCTTTGGGCAGGGCTAGGAAGTCATACCATGGAAAGGTGTAACCGAGCCTCTTCAACGTTGGATGTTCAACCCACTGAAAAGTTAAAACCAAGGTTGTGTCTCACCGACGACAAGGCCATCACCTTTCTCCTACTGTGGATCGAACATCCAGGTACACTAGGGTGGTAACGGTTCACTGGGGTCACAGAAGTGAGACCTAACCCTGCTCTGACAGCTCAAAACAAGGCAGGCCGCCGCTCTGGGCCGCACATAGATGCTGACTGCATCCTCAATGTCACCCTCACCTCAGCGCAAGTGCTGAAGGACCAGCAACAGGAGGGAGCAACTCAGGTTTTGGGGCGCAGTTTCAAAAGGCAACCCAAAGCAAATCAGCAAAACCCTAAGAGTACCTAGGTCTCTCTTTTTGAGGGTACTTTTAAAAGAGAATCCAAAAGGAAATCCTCTATATAGAGACGAACCCAAACGAATCAATATGAAGAATACACCTCACGCGTAGCCTGCCTTGGGCTTAGTGAAGCCTTGATACTCTCTCAGCTGATATTGACACATGTGGAATGCTTCCAAACATCGTCTTTGCTTAGATAGAGGAGGTCTTTTCATTACAGGACAAATCCTGCGCAAGCTGGATGCTCCGAAAAATCACTTTCCCCTTGAACAAATCCCACAAAAGGGGTTACCACCTTAACCTAGTCGTTCAGTCACCTTGATGAGAAAGGACCACTTCATGGGGTTGACTTTTAGCGGGCCCTGGCCAAAGAAGAAGGGAGTTAAGTGTGAAATCCACTGAACGCCTGGGTCAAAAGAGACATGCATCAGCACCCCCAAAGGAAACTCATTTTGGTCCATAAGGTAATGCTTGCCAGCGCCCAAAGGGAAAGTTCAAAGAGCCCTGTGCATCCCACCCTCCCTTTGCCCGGCGCGGGGCTCAGCGCGCCCCGCTCTACGCGCTCCATGGAGCCATCCTCCCGGAGGTCTGGCAGGCTCTGCGCGGGTTGCAGGGACCCAAACGAAGGGAGCTCTGGCTGCGCCAGAGGAGGCGCCTGGCGCGTTGAAACCGCCTGATTTGGGTTTCCTTGCCCAACTGTGTGCGGCTTGGGGTGGGGCGTGCCCTGGCAAAATCAACCATTGCCTTGAATTAGAGGTGCCAACCTATGAACTATATGTGGGATTCCATTCAATTTGCAGCTTCACATGTTCATGGCTGCCAGGGCCTGAGCAACCCACAAGTTCTTCGCTACAAATCCAAGCCCGGTTCCCCTTGAGGGTATCAAAGTGGGCCCTTGCCACAACCCGGGTGTGTGTGTGTGTGTCTTGTTACCAGTGAATCCCGTGAAAAGCTTGTGTTCAAAGGACCACGCAGAAGCCAACCATTTTGGTCCAACAAAATCTTGAGAGAACTTGAGACCCCCTCCTGGCCTACACCGCCCACGCTCCCTTTCCCAGCCTCGCGAAAGCTAAGCTGCTGCAGGGCGTGAGAGATACTGGCAAGCACTGGTGGCTCCAGCGGGTTGCCCTCCAGACTCAGCTCTGCCAAGGGGAAGTACCTGTCATCAGTTGGCTGCTTTTTTGGGAGGGTATGAGCTGGCCGTCTTCCGGAAACCAACCATTTTGGGAGGTTCCCCCGTATTGAGACAAACCTATCCATGGTTCTTGCAAACCCAAACTGGCTCATTCGCTCGATTGTGTTGCACACGGTCATCCATTTCCTGCAATTTCCCGGAAACACTGTGCCGATGCGTCAATGGCCAGAGGGGGCCGCTTTGTCCAAACAAGCCTTTTAAAAATCTGAAGCAAACCTCTGCCAGTGGAATATGGAAACGGAGGCTGAAAGGCTATCTTGGCGTAGCGTTTGGCAGTCCTCTCATATTCTGATTGCCAGGGCTCGCTCTACCGAGACTCATTCAAGGTGTTTTGTGACGTTGCCGTCCTCTCCAATCCTTGAAACAAACCAAGGCCTCGAAAAAGCGCGCAGCCCTAGGTCTCATTTGGACAAACTAAACAGATTCGGTAGTGTACAAGAAAACAAACTGAAACAAGCAAACCCTATCAACTTCAACCAAAGTCAACCCCCAACAAAAACTTTCTGGGCTACCAACAAGCATCAGGGATTGAAAAAGAACCCTCATCATGGGTCAACTTGTTTCACGCAGAGCTTGCTATAATTTGCGCGCCCCAAAACCCATGACAGTTGGTTGTACCAAAATGGCTATAAAGATTAAGATCCCTTGCTAAAACCCCAATCAAACCAGGTACACAAAAGAAACATTGCATGCCAATAGACCTAAAAGTGCGTGCAAACACAGTTGGTATTGGAGGAACCTCATAACCATGGTAAATGAAAATGAGGCTTCTCGCCAACTACTTCTGTGCTGTTCCCCGAACCTCCATCAAGCGCCCTGGCGATGGCTCAGAATTGAAGCGCAAACAAGTTTTGTGCGTTTGTGTTTGTGTTTGTGTGTGTGTGTGTGTGTGTGCGTGTGCGTGGCGTGTGCGTGTGCG
>CAUJNA010000024.1:157500-180000 GCA_963377175.1 Effrenium voratum | reverse complement strand
CGTGCGTGCGTGCGTGCGTGCGTGCGTGCGTGCGTGCGTGCGTGCGTGCGTGCGTGCGTGCGTGCGTGCGTGCGTGCGTGCGTGCGTGCGTGCGCGTGCGTGCGTGCGCGTGGCGGGCGGGCGGGCGTGGGCGTGGGTGTGGGTGTGGGTGTGGGTGTGGGTGTGGGTGTGGGTGTGTGTGTGTGTGTGTGTGTGTGTGTGTGTGTGTGTGTGTGTGTGTGTGTGTGTGTGTGTGTGTGTGTGTGTGTGTGTTTGTGTCAGCGCGGCTGTGCCACTGTGAATTGCGTGTTGACAACATTGCATGCAAGGTTTTGCAGGAGGCAATGGCATCATTCAGACTGTTTCTTCATGGTAGAATGTCAGCAGGGTTCTTTTGGCATCACATGGGCGCTTGACATGCGAGCTCCCCGCCCGGGGAAAGGCAAGAGGAACCCGCTACGTTCCGCCATTGGCAGAGGTACGAAACACCCAACGGCCTGTGAAGGGTGGCCTGGCAAGAGGCCAAGTCCAGTTGTACTGCAAGCGTTTTGTTTACTGTCATAAAGCAACAAACGTAACGAATGATGATTGAGCGAAATTACCAACGTGTATCAAGCAAGTGCTTGGCCAAACATGAGTTTCGCTTGTGTGAAAATTGCAGAGGCCTGCGCGGTGCTTGGTTGTCGAACGGAACTACCCCCCCAACAAAAATCAATAGAAAGGTCTCGAGGGTGAACAAACGAGATTTGACTGGCGGTCGATTAAGGGTTTCTCACCTTTCAGTAAGACATCCAAAATTATCCCAGTTGAAAGGCGGGGGTCCTGCCTTCCAAAGTAGATTTGAATTCTCCTGAAAATGCCACTTTAAGGGGCCCAGCCCGGTCCTTCCGCTCCTTGGCCAACCCACGAGGCGTTTCATCGACCGTGGAGTGCAGCCATGCCAGACCCTCCAACAGGCCCTCTTGCCTCACGGCTCCGACCCCTTGACTGTCCACTTCTTCATCTGAGAGTGGAGGGAATCCAAGGCAAAAATTCAAAAAGTAAAAAGCGAAGGACCAGTTTGGCCGAGTGCGAACTTGGCTCAAGAGGTAAGCCTTTCGAGACGGCCATGTTGCCTTTTGACCGCGGTCTCCTGCACGTGCCACGGCCGGTCCCTGAGCCCATGCAGGCCCAGAGCATCGGTGATCTCTTGCCCAGGACGGGCGGATATCAAGTCCTGTTGCTTGTGGAAGTGGATATATTCTTTTCTGGGGGAACCCCAAAATGAGGTTTTGAAGGGAACAAAACGGAAACCCATTCAGTTTTGGAGTTGCCCCATGTTAAGACACCAAGCAGTTTGTCACATAGGGGATTCCAGAAAGCACCAACACCATGATCTTTTTCAGGGCATCACCTTTCTGTGATAAGTGGGTGATTCCCATGAAATCGAGGGAGTCTGCGGGGATTCCCTTTCCGTCAGAAAGTTGCAAAGCATGGTACTACCTTTATAGGTGTCAGGTCCGATTCCCAGTTCCAATTATAAAGTATCTCCCGAGAAACCAGCAACTTCCCCACCAAATACCCAACCTCCCCTCAACCTTTTCCGCCCATTTCCCGCCACCAGGGCGTTTTGGGCTCCATGTTCTGCATTTTCCCCTGTCCTGTTTGTTGGCCAAAACCAGTAGGGGCTTGCCGAGGAGAAGCTCATCCTGTAGGATTTGCCGCAGCTCATCCCCCGCCTGCTCGAACCTCACGGCAACAAGCTAAGTTTGGGTGGGGAAGAGGAAAACTGAGGGGGTTGAGGTTGCTTTTTACGTGGCTTGAGGCCTTGAAGCGTGGGACGCCCTTTCTGGGGTTCAAGTCTGGCAATGGAACCTTTTGCGATCAGCAGAGTCCACCACATAGATGATCCCGTCTGCATTCTCATAGAACCGTCGCACGTAGGGCCGCAGACTGCAGCGCCCACCCACGTCCCAGCAGAACATCGTCACCAAATTCATCTCATTCGGCATTTTGACCAGGGCCTCCTTCGAGGCGATTCAACCCTTCGTTTAAACCGTTGTTAGGACAACCTTTTGTTACTTCTTCGGCTCCCTTTGAGCGCCAAAACGAGGTTAAGCTCAACCAACCTCCTTTCGGGCTTTTCTTGAAAGGGGGCAACCAACCAGGTCTAGCTTCAACATACGAGCCACGCTCAAATACAATTGTCCCCAACTGAGCTGGGAATTGGGTGAGTAGCCCTCATTCACTGATTGTAATTTGGCGCCCCATGTCAGCCCCCTGACTACAGCAAGTGATGGTAAATGGATGGCGGTCAACAATACGGCCTCATTCTGACAATCCCCCCCCTATATTTGACCTGTTGTGGTTTGGTTTGGTGGTTTGGACATTCGGGGGTACCTTCCTCATTCGGCTTCCAAAAAAACCTTTAAACCACCAATCCAAAGACCCATGTTCATTTGTCTGCCAACCAGCGCCTTGAAGGAAATGCTTCTGATGGGATTCGAGAACCTCACGTCCGACTCTGCGCACAAAGCTTGGATCATCACGGTCTTCCCCGCATTGTCGAGGCCCAGCACCAGCACCGAGCCTTGCTTCTTTCATTTTGTGCAAAAATCAACAAGCAACCACTTTTAGTGGGATGTATTGGAATGTCATATATCCCTCTTGTGTTCGTCCCTTGCAACTCTTAGTGGGAAATATCACCAATCCATGTTTCCTTCATCCTTGCAAACAAAAATAGTGGGGTCCCTGTAGCCTTCTTCCCTGCAAACAACAGAAACCAGTCGAAGTGGTACATGTTCATCCCTTGCCCAAACAAATGCAGCATTTACATCTCTTTTTTGTCGATCCCATGCAAAACAACAATAATAACGAAGAACAAGCTAAAACTAAAGGAATATCTTTTTTGATGGGGTTATGTCAAACATTTCCTCTTTCGTTCATGCCTTGCAAACCAAACATGTTTTTAGCCGGACCTTAAATCCCTCTTGTGCTCATCCCTTGCACATAGTAAGCTTTTTGTGTGGGAGATTGCACAAGTCCCTCCTTTGGTTCATCCCTAAAAAACAAAACTGTGGGATCTCTCATAAATCCCTCTGTAGCTCATCCCTTGCCGAAATGTTGTAGTGGAAGACATCATATAATATGTAAACGACTAAACAAGTCGAAGGTATGGCTGGAAACCGCGGAGCTTGGCCCGCTTCTCTCCGTTCGGAAGAGTGAGGCGGCAGTCCCCATGGCGGTTCAAAGCGCGTGCTGGCTTCCAGAGCCAAGTTGCTGCGAAGGATCCGTGGTTCAAATCCCAGGCGGTGGGTTTCAACTTTTATCTTGGTTCCGGAAACCACTAAAGGAGAACGTCTGCACCATGCCTGTTCAGCAATAGGGCATAAGTTAGCATAAGTTGGGACTTCGTGGTATCCCAGGTCTCAACTACACAAGCACGAATTCATTGCAGGACAGGCGGGCATACTGTGCTCATGGAATGCATCGCAAAGGCATCTCGTTTAGCTGGCCGTATGTCACGACCGGAGTGCGCATCGCAAACAACAACAAATGGGAATTTGCCGGCAGCGCAAATGAATATTGTGCAATAGGATGTTGCGTGTGAAACGCCCCCGCCCAAAACGGCAACACACACACACACACTTCGCACACACTTCGCACACACTTCGCACACACTTCGCAACATACATGTCTACGTCTGCGCGCTGGCACTCGCACAACAAGTTGGCGCAATGCTCAGTTGTGCATGAAATTGCGCTCCATCTTTGTTTCAATCAGATCTTATGCGAGATCCCTGCTAACTACCAGCGAAGATGCCGAATGATGCCATACTTTGTTTGGACATGGGAAAGGGTTCATCCTTGGCTTTTGCGGGATATTTAGGAACTCTCTCATGTCCGCCAAATCTGACCACCTGAGCTGAACATTTTAACCGAATGTGAGCCATGGGTAAAATTCCTATAATTCATTGTCATGGTTCCCGTAGTGAGACTTGGTTGTCTGCAATACTCCAAGGAGTCCATGACCATCCTCACCACCCCCAAATCAAGCTGCTCAACTTTGACCATAAACCGCCGGATTGTTTGACCGAATCATCTTGGTGATGTGTTGCCTTCCGCCCTTGAAAGTTCAGTCTGCCTACAGGAAAACTCACAATTTCCCAAGTAGCTCAAGATTACAGATCCAACCGAACCGTGACCCTGCACTTGCACAGACATGTGACATCATGTGACCACCCTCTGTTTCCGAAGGCGCACCGCAGGCGGAGCTTCTTCACCACGAGGCCGTTCCTCAAGGCGAGGCAAAGTACTCGCAGCAAGTTCTCCCGGCGGATCAGCATGGCCTGGTCCCGGTGGACGAATCCTCAGAGCTCACGTGTGGCACCCCGAAAGTCGATGCCATGCTTTTTTGGACTGTGCCCTTTTTGGGGATCGGGTTAACGGGAAACTAGACGAACACATTTCGGGCCTACCATTTTGAGACAAAACGGGTTGTCTTCGGTGGTAGTGAAGCCCGGGCAAGAACCCGAGACAACAACACCTCTAGTTGATTTCTAGGTGGGTGTCACATTTAAACGATTAAAAACCCCTTCCTTCACTTTTGGGGATACACTGCACTGTCCATCCACTGCCACAGGCTTATTGATCGGAGTTCACAAGGGTCAGCCCCCCCCCCTTCCCGGTCTTTGTGTCCGCGCCCGTCTCCGTCTCCGTCTCGGTCTCCCCCTCACCCCCTCCCTCTCGCTCTCTCTCTCTCTCTCTCTCTCCCTCTCCCTCTCCCTCTCCCTCTTTGTCTCTTGTGTGCATGCAAGAGAAGGTGAAAACTGAAGGAGTTATGCTGATTCACCAGCATGGTTGGGTTTTCTTTCAGAAAGGCAGGGGTGCAACACCCAACTAAGGACACCACCTTTTAAAGTGCCCCGCCGCCGGCCTTCCTTCTCTGCGACTTCCAGGAGTCTCTGGTTTGGAGAGAACCACATGGTTGGATTCATCTAAGGGAAACAAGGTAGTTGACGCTTGACGTCATTTACATGCTTGGATTTATCCAGCGAATCTCGGCACTCCCGACTGCTGTTCGGGAAAACGGGGGCTTCGAATTCGCATTTTTCGGCGAGGGCGCGGGTGGAAGCGCTGTGCTGGGTGGCTCCGAGCCAGGGGTTCTCGGACAGCTCCAGGACATTGAGCGGCACTGCCTGTTGGGCGTGGGGCCTTCGGGCGGGGGGGGGGGGTTGAAGGAGGTTTCCTCATGTCGTCCAACCCTTGAGATAGAGGGAGGCCAGCTATAAGGTCCAGAACGGTTTTCGAGTCAACCCGACAGGAAAATGGACATGGGATTCCACGGCTTCACCTCGTCCATCTTGAGATAAATGGAGGCTCCCAGCTCCAGCAACCAGGTGGGGATTCCAACCGGAATGTAAGCAAAAGAAACAAAGTCGAATCAAGCATGTTTTTTGTTGCGCGGATGGGGATGGCCATGTATCTCGTCTTCAAGCCAACATGAGAACCACAAACAGAAAGTCCAAGTGTTCCTCTCCCCAAACTCGATCTTTTAGAGGGTGCCTCCCAAGGGTTTGTCACTTGTCCATTGTCTCCAACTCGGTTCGAATTCTCTGCGAGATGACCAAATCAACGCCGGTTAGTTTGATCCCTTGGAGCCTTGGAGTTGGGGGCGGAGGGGCCATAATTTTGACAAACGCCGGCGCGAAGCTAAGTTCCAACTAGATGTCCCTTTGGAAAACATCACCTTGGCGACGTAACTTTTGCTGTTTGCTCCTTCCCCTGCAAAGGCCTGGCTGTTTGGTGGAGTCTCTCAATTTTTCCCAAAACAATCTGCGCTTTCCCTTTGGTTGCCCAGCAAAACCCCCCCGAATAGGGTACCGTGAACCAGCATGACCAATGCTATTCCCTGTACAGATCGCTGAACTGCAAATGGGCGAACACCACGGCCTTTTCCAAGTCAAAGGTTCAAGATCCAAGCTCGGTCGCAAACCCCCGACCCACAAGAATCCAAAGTGAAACACCACCCAAACCACATGCCAAATGTACAGCTTTACGCAAGGCCAAGCACAAGCTTGTCACCTCAATCGAGGAAAAAGCCCAAAACAACAACTGCGGCCGCTTCCCATTCTCAAGCCGGGACCCTACATTTTTGCAAACATCGCGCAGAAAATGAGGAAACTATCTGTAAACTGACACAAAGGATGATGTCTAATTAAAGCCATCTAAAACGAGACCCTGTGGATCCCAGTCTAAACCAGCCATGTTCCTCTTGGCTTTTAAAGTGCGGCTTTGTTGGCTACCTGGGTACTACACGGCAAACACATGAAATTACTGAGGGATAGTTTTGGGCCCTCTTTTGGTTGGTTTAAAAAGGAAACGCAAAGGAATATCGGGGTCTCTTCATTTTGAGACCACATGCAAATATATCATTGTTTTCTTAACGCGGAGGGGGGGGGCAGGGGGGGGCCTACAGGGCTCTCCCTGAACCCTCTTCGCTTTTCCCCTCGACGGCGTCGATCGCCTGGCGGCGCTGCAGCTGGGCGCGGGCCGCCAGCAGCGCCGCCAGCAGTCGGAGGTCGCGGAGCCCGTTCTGCGCCAGCGAGAGCCGCGACAGCTTCAGCAGCCGCCCTATCAACAGATCGACGGACGGCTTCGGATTCGACAGAAGCGAGAGAGGGGCTGAAAGGTGCCAAAGATCAACATCTAGGGGTTTTGATGTTTGAAATCTTGTAGTTTCGTAGTTAGTTGAGGTGGTTGGTTGTTTATTCACTTGCAGCAGCGCTAAGACAGACGTGGGCCCGTGGGGCCGATGGATGGGTGTGGTGGTCTCGCTCTTCAGGTGGAATTCCCCAACAAAAAAGCGGGAGGAAGTGTGGGTTCAGGGTTGGGCCAACTTGCTGTTTGAACAGGGTGAACTATGGTTCAACAGCAGCTGCCGTGAGTGACAGGGCCAACGACGCAGGGTTCCTTTTTTTCTTCTTCTTTTTTTCGAAGAAGTAGATTTGAAGCCAGGTCTCCATTTGAGGAAGGGAAGCCTGTGGGCAAGCCTTGTGGGGTATGGTTGCCTGCCTCCAAAGACTAAATCGCCCCCAAGGTGGGGAACCAGCAGGAAATTGGAAATTCTGCAACATCAAACCGTGGACACCTACCGAATGCCACGAAAGCTTCCTGTAGGATTTCCTGCTGGTTGCCTCTTAGGGCAGCAGGAGCAAATTAGTTGTTTTCTGCCCTCCTGAAATGCTTAACACGTGTCTTGTCATTTTGCCCTCACACTAGGAAAGTAGCGAAACAAAAGCAAAGGCAGGGAGCAGCAAGTTGTCGGAATCATGTTGGTGTTCTTGCAAACCGTTCCGTGTTGCCAAAGTGATTGATTCCCATTCCCATGACTACGTTGAGAGGGATTCCCTCAGTACCACCGAAAATGGGAATAATTCACAACTCAACTGTCCCACGCCTGTGGGTATCATAACATGATATCTCATTTTGGTCACATGACGCAGCTTGCCAATGAACAACGCGAACCATAAGTTCAACGCAAAACAATCTCCCGCCGAGTGGCTGCAAAGGACGGGCATCAGCACAGCAAGCCCACCTGATGGTACCGCATCGATGACTGGAGACATGGCGCATTCTAGTCCCCTGCAAATTAAGATGGGCTCCCCCCCCATTTTTTTTCCACAGTCTTGGGACCCAGTTGCTTGGGCCGCTCATATGCAGGGGAGTAGATGCCAGGGCGGCATGATAAGTCCAAAACAATGGAGCCAACGGAGGTTTGCGAAGCTTATTCTTGCTAGCCTATGATAAAAATGGGTCTGTCGTTTTCGAGGATACCATTTTGGTTTTTAACGAACATTCGGAAACCAACCAGTTTGGTGGGTTGGGGTTCCCTAGTTTAAGATACCCCGAAATCGTCCTTGGCTGCTTGCCCTTGTCTGCATCCTGCCCATTCTCCGCGCCAAGGCGCGGTCTTGCAGCTCACAGCCTCCCAGGTGCCTCGAGTGACATGGCCCAGTCCGCCAGCATCAAACCAAGCAAACTTCAGAGCGTTGTCTAACGTTTGGCCCCTGGAAAAGGCAAAAGCAAAAAGACAAACACTGAGTAATTTTCTTGAGCCATTTTGGTGGCTTGATCTAATATGGTTTCAGGTTCGGAGCAAACCTGAATCAACACCAGTGACCCCATCCAGATGGTTGCTGTTCGGATAGCCCAAACCCACACGAGCTTCGGAGTAGCCCTTCAGACCCCCTTGGCTTTGAGTTTTGATGTTCGGAGCAGGCGTGCGCGAGTTTGCAAGTGTCTACCCGACTTCTCCGCAATGCAGTCGCACAACCATGAGGGCCCTAGGTACATCTTCAAACGGGAACTTCGCCGAGCTCAGCCTTGCGCGCCGAGGAACAGGCGCTGCAAGGAGGGCAGCTTCGCGAGGCACCGGCTGAGCAGCTGCAACATGCCCTGGCCCAAGGGCAGCCCCGTGAGCTCCAGCACCTCGGATGCAAACACTTCGACTTTTGGTGGGGCAAAACCTCAGCCCAGCCCTTCAAAGGGGCGAAGGGGCAAAGGCGGCAAAGGTTTGCAGGAAAGCCACCTGCGCCCGGAGGATGGTGGCCCCAAGAAAGAAACACAAGGGCCAAGCACCACGTCAAAACGTCTCCTACACCAGGATCCTGACCATGCTTCCTGGAAGCATCACTCCACCAAAACGAAACCCAACCCAACTAAAACAGGTCCAAATGATGGACCAAACCGCCCCAAAGGAAAATCAATGGGTTTCCCCAAGCATCCCATCCAGAAGGGGCTTCGGCGGCTTGGTTACCATGAAAGGATTCCAAAAGGAAACAAATGGGCCTCTACAGAATGGTGTCTTCCAAAAGGCCCTTCTGGAACTTCTGGCCACTTTCATTGGAAAGACTTGGGAAGCCTCGCAAGCCACACACCACTGCCCACATCACATCAAGCCCGCGAGGGGCGCCGCCACTTGGTGCCGCTGCTGGGCGCAGAAAGTGCACAGCGCCCGGCTCAGGGCATAAAGCTGGCCCTGCGAAGGATTTCCCCCCGGCAAGGTGGAAGGTTGTAACTTCTGAGCCCCTTATTTGGTCATTCCTAGTTCTTGATTCAAGCTGCAGCCGCCAGAACATTTGGACAGGAGACAGTCTGGCTACGTCATAAGGTGAAATGGCTGTGCGTTCCTGTTTAGGTCCTTTCGCTTCATGTGCCGCAACTTTCCTGCAATCAGCCCTGCAGGGATGCGATTCACGTTTCGCAACGGCCAGCGGCAGGGTTCGGTTCCATCTTTAGATTGCCCCAAGCTAGACTTAAACCCGGCCACAGTCCTTGTGAAAATAACCTCTGGGTTAAAGTATGGAACCCTGGCCAGCGGCTTCCAACACAGACCTCCGTTTTGATCAGGGCGTGTCCCACCCAAAAATTGCACCATAGGCCCTATGGTGGGAAACCAACAGGCAAACGAAGCTGGGGTCACTTTGGCCCTTTGACACAGACTTTTAGGGACCCCATGCGAGGCTCGGTCCCAATCCTTGCAGCCGGCCTGATCCCGGAGAACGCTCTGCGGCATGCGCTGCCTGGTAGCCTGCAGCTTCTCCTTGGTGTCATGATTTAAGTCGTCCAACACTCATCTCATGGACCTCTAATGCCGGCCATTATTGGGTGGGAGTTTTGCGGATATCCCCGTATAAGCCCAGAACAAAGCAAGGATAAACCCTAAAGAAGGCCCAGGCCCCTCCATAGCCGGTCCAACCCAGCAGCCCAATGCGGCAAGAAACAATATATATCTGATTTGGGATCTGTTTTGGTCTTGCTTCAGAATGTGTTTCTCCATCTCCGGAGACTTCAAAATGCATTGGGCAAACAATTGTTTGACACAACTGGAGTTGTCAACCATGTTCGCACAAGCTTGCGTGCATTTTGCACCAGAATCATGCACAAGCTGAGGTTTTCCTTAATACGGGTGTTGCCTGGGTTGGTGTCAGGCTGGTTTAGGTTGGGTCTAGGCCGGGTTTAGAGTGGGTTGATGCTGGCGGGTTTTGGATGGGTTTATGCTTGGTGGGTGGATGGTTTTCAGGTTTAGGTGAGTTTCAGGTTGATTTAGGGTGGCATTGTGGGTTGGTGTAGGGTTTGTTTGGGGGTGTGGTGGTCTTTGGAAGGATTGCTGTCGCTGGCCAAGCAGCTTCAGGCTCAACGGGCCCCTTCAAAGCCAAGATCAAAACATCGCCTGAACCGAAAACATACGCCCGACAAACGCAAGCTCAAGTGGTTGCAAAGCACCAACAACAGGATCATCAATTCCAGCACCACACATTCTGTGCAGGCTGAACATGCAGGCTCCACAATTGAAGGGCTACTCGATAAGCATAATACGTCCTAATAGCTGCTCGTCTCTTGTGCCAGGCTTCCTGGTAAGATGCATCAGCGCCAAAAAACCAGCAGCCGTCGAAAAGCTTCACCTGCAAGCTTCCCGAAACCCATCCTTGCTTAGGGTTGTCCTTTTGGTGAATGCTTTTTGGGCACTGGCTGAGCTTACCTCCAGGAAGGCTCCACCTTTTGGGAGCCCATGCCTTTGTCCAACAAGGTCGTTACGATTTGGTCGGTTCGCTGTTTTTCTCGCAACGGGCCATGATACTTGAGCCCAGCGGAGGCAAACAAAAGCGTCCGCGCAAGGGGTTGACAGGGGACGAACCTGGTAACCCGACGAGAAGAGAATGGCAATGGCCAAAGCACTCGCACAGCCCTGAATGCTAGGCGTTTCCTTGATGCGGGCGAAGAACCATTTCAGTCAACGAACACACGGCAGAGTACAACACGGAGCGCATCAGTTAGAAGAGAGGAGCGAAGACTGCGGAGAGAAGAGCGATGCGAACAGTAGGCAGAACTACAGCGGAGAGAAGAGTCGGAGAAGAGCGGAGAGAAGAACGAAGAGAAGAGCGGAGAGAAGAGCGGAGAGAAGAGCAGAGAAGCCCAAGCAAAGAAGCCCAAGCGCCGGCTGTGACATTTTCAATGGAGCAGTGTTCCCCTCCGGTTCTTTCGCCTTGGCACATGACCCACGGACCTTTGTTTTGCAATCCGCCCACAAGCCCGGGGAAATGGTCCCCTGTTATTTGTGGAATTTGGGTGGGCCTATGTCCTCCCCAAACCAGCAGTAAACGACCAGCAACTTTGGCACTTACTCTGATCCCTGCGCACAGGCATTGACCCAAAACCCAAATTTGGGGCGTCCATCACCTTGAAGTCCGTACACTTTCTTCGTGGTGAGGCCCAAAAAACAAGAAACACACATCGGCCAATCCCGAATGTTCTCTTTTTGGTGGGTGAAAGGAAAACGCTCTCTTTTTTTGGTGGGTGTTGAAGAGAAACTGGACACCGCCTCCAACAGGCAACAGAACAGGCAACAAAAACCCAAACCGCAAACAAAGCAACGGACAGAAATAACAACAAACCATTGGAGGTCCGACCAACAAACACGCAAAGGAAAGGACATCAACAACCAAAAAACATATCCCAGTGTCCTTTTTGGATCGCGGTGTTCTTCTCTCCGGATTTTCCCCGGCCTCGTGAATGCCGGGGGGCGCCTCCCGGAGGAAGAGGAGCACCGGTTCCAGGTCTCGGCAGAGCTGTACATCCAGGACCAGGGCCTCGGATGGCACTCGGTAAAACTCCGAATCTCCAGATGGAAGCTGTGGAATCTCTGCCCAACCACCCCAAGGGGCGGGTGGAATTCCAGGGGCTCACCCAGCAGTCTCATAGACCACAACAGAACCGAACTGAGGTCTGTCTGAACTAAGAACCAAAGGAACCAAACCGCACAGCCCTTTCAGACGGCCCCTTTAAGACGGCCCCGTCCAATATGGACAAGTTCAACGAACAATATTCCCGGTATGTGTCAGAATGGGGGGGACTTCTAAAACAATGCTGGTTTTCTGTTTGGATTTCCTTCAACGCCAACCAAAAAAGAAGGCTCCAGCCCGGAAAGAAAAGAAAACCTTGTTCTTTTGCCTAGGCATATCCATCTCCAGCCATACAAGTTGCCGGCGAATCATTCGGCTCGGGTCCCTTTCCTTTTGCTTCGCAGGGTCCTTTGATACCTCCAAAGGCAAACCAGCATTTTCTAGTAGGCCATGCATGCTGCCAATAGTCCAACGAGGACCCTGTTGCCATTTTTGGATCGGTGAAGCGTGCTGGAAAACGGGGGCAGAACTTAACGTCTTTGCCGTTTCAAGCAGGCTTGACAAACCAAAACCGTTACACCTCACGGCTCGCATAGCAGCTTGACTCTTTGGTGTTTTCTACAAAGGACATGGGTATGCCCCGGCCAAATGGCGCTTGTTCTTTTTTTTCTTTAAACCAACCTGAACAGAAACCCCTCAACAAAAAGCACACACCCAAAAATCCCCAATATTAGCCGAGGCCACTAAAACCCCAGCTATTTGGACAATTATAGACACCTTGTGAACGCTCCCCATATTCCCCCTTCAACATCACCCCAAAAAGAAACTTATCAAAAATGTGGCAGCCAACAGGCATATCAACGGGCTGAAATATGAATTCCAAGTCCTTTGGGGGAATGTCAAAATAGGGGGTTCAACGTAACGTGTAGCCTCCCTTTTGACCGACCTGAACCACGCACGGGTGTCACGGGTGTGTCTTTTGTGAACGGACCTTTTTCTGGGGTGGTTTTGAAGGACAACCAGCAGAAGGAACGACATTTTGGGACCCTATCGTAAGACACACCCACATCCACTGGATTGACAAGGCACCCCATGATCCCGCAGATCTGCGAGGATCTCCTGTGGGCACATCGTGCATAAATTGGGCATGTATTTGTTGGGTTGACAATCACGACTTTTGGCGGGTTTGGGAGGCTTCAAAGGTTGGGTGGTTTTGAATCAAGGCTTTCACGATCCTTTTGATTGGTTTCAAACGCTTTCCCGATCCACAGTACGATGGCACTGACCCAAACGAAGGAGGGTGGAAGATAGTTGCACAGTGAAAGCAACCCATGTTCCTCTAGTGAGGGGACACGCCCACTGCAACAAAAGAGTCTCATGTCTCATCACAATCCATTTGGAGGTACAGGAAGCATGGAGAAAGCTTTGATTATTCTGAACACCTTCGAACAACTACAGCCTCATGATCATCCTAGCAGCATTCCACAATTGCAAGGTTTGAATGGGGGTGGGGGCTTGGTTTGGTGTGGTTTGAGGGCTTTGTTTAGGCGTGGTGTGCGTGCTAGAGTAGATTTTGATTCGGGCTCGGCTTCGTCTGGGTTAGGGCTGAGTATAGCAGGGATTGGAGTGGGGCTTCAATTGGCTTTGGCTTAGCGTCCGCCTGAGGTCGTTGCAGGTAGGGCAGGCTGGCTTGGCTAGGGTTTAGGGTCGGTGTGGCACAAAGCTTCGAGTGGGTTTAGGATTGGCAAAGTGTGATTTTGAAAGTGATGCGGGGTTTTTCATGGACAGCTGTGGGGTGGGTTTGATTGGTGTGGGGCCGGTTTGAGGAGTGCCGGGCTAAGGGCTTGTTTTGGGTGGGTTTGGCATTTGTTGAAGCGTGGTCTACGGATGATGGATGGTGAAGGTGGGTTTGGGGTGGGGCTTGCTCGTTCAGGGTGGGTTTTGGGGTTGGTTTAGGGTTGGTTAAGTGTGGGGTTCTGGTTGGTTTGGAGCGGGTTAGAGATACTGCTTCTTTTTTGTTCAGGGGTGGTTTGGCGTGGGAAGAAGACGGAACTAGAATGAATAATCTACATGACATGAAATACATTCTGGATTCGTCCATTCTCCAGTCTATGTCTTTCTCACTCTCATTCACCAGTCTCGCCTATCAATTAAGGACAGGTGAATAAAAGAGTGATGGATGGAGACAAAAGGAGGCCAAAAGCCATTCTCTCTTCTTGGTTCGTCACCGTCTTATCCATCTCCAGTCTCCATTCTATAGACGAGGCTGGGCAAGCTCTTCCAAGTAGTGGTTTACTGTTTGGACGGTTGGGTCTATCTCTCTGACCCAGCCGCTCCTTCCTTTCAAGACTCACCGTTTGCACGCGACGGAAGGGAGCGGAGAGCTCGGGCTCGGTTTAGGGTTGTTGGTTGTTTTAGCTAGGGTTGGTTATGGGCTTCGCGTTGGTTCAGGGAGAGTGGGTAATCCAGCGGGATGAAATATCTAGCGGGATTAAAACAAATCCTCACAAAAAGTAGACCTCCGCAATGATGCACCTGGCAAATAGATCGGGGCCAAATGTGATCTAGATCCCCTCGAAAATGAGCTGCACCTTATTCATCAACCAGGGTTCATTCATCTTGGTATCCCATGGGTAAAGAATTGTTTTGCAAGCGCAGCGAAATCGCGACGTACTCTCCTGCAGTTTGACATGGATTCTGAACGGAAGGAACCTCCATTTGGAGGCCGTATTTGTTGGGAAGCCCATCCCAGATTTTTGTCGGGCTATTGTTCAAGCACCCAGAACGGTTGGCGTCCTTCGGTTTCTTTTCAAAGTCAGCCAAAAAGGCTGATACCCCCCCCCAAACAAAAAAGAGTGGCTTCCCTTGGGGTGCGCTCTAAGTCAACTCAATCCTAAAACGGGTATCAACTCACAAAAACAAACAGCGCCATGAAATCACCGAAGCCGAAGCCAATTCGGAACCCCTGAACAAATCCAACCAACTTTATGCCAGCCCGTGGAAGCACCGCGCCTTGCTGGGTTGACGTCCCAAGCGAAAGCAAATCCGCTGGAAAGCATCGGCGCCCTTGCGCTGCGACGCGAAGGACCTGAGACGCGAAGCCGGGCTACAAACGGAGCACCTGGCTCGAAATGGCTTGGCCAATCCCGACTTTCCAGAATCCATGTTGGAAAACCACTGCAAAGAAAAGCCCTTTCGTTACCCAAGGTAAAGATTGAGGATCGACTTTGAACAGCGCAGGAGCTTGCTAACAAAAAACAATGTAAAGCCCAGTGTAATAGTTTCGTGCTACCGGTATACCCCTCATATTTGCGAACATGTGGTGCCACAACCAGAAACACATTGCCCATAAAGTACAACTATATAATATTTTACACATTTAAAACCATTGAATAATGCATAAGAACTAATCAAGATACGGATTACGGATTGGCTGTTCAGGTATTATGAGCTCCATAGTACAGTGGGATAGATTGTACCATACTGAGGCTGGTGGGTTTTGAGGTGTTACGCTCCTGCAGATTAACACGGAACCCCAAAACCATCATGGTTAGAGGACACTCCTGTTTGAGGGAGCCCCTTACCGGGTTCCATGTCAATTAGCCGGTAAATCGCCCGCCTCTGGATACAAATACGTTCGCAGAGTCGCCTTCCAGTTTGGTGAGAGGGTAGAACAAATTCCAGTAAATGAAAAGCAAAAACCAGGTGAAGCCAGCGGAAGCCATCTATCTCCAAGCTGTCTTGGGTTCAAAGGTGCCAAGTTCGGCCCACCTGGTGTTTTCCCAATATAACCTCAATGTGGAATGGGGAACTTGACGGGTCCAAAGCGGGTCATCAGGTCCAATTTTGGGTCCAAGTTTGGCCCCTGCGATCAAATGGAACGGGGAGCCCATGAGCCCATGGGATCACGTGTTGCTAGTTGCTGCGTCAACCATCTAAACAGGAAGCTAATTTACGTTTGGTTGCTAGGTGTTACAAGCCAGTAACTCATCAGTCCATGATGTACTTGACGTGATGCTTCGAAACCGTATCTCATTTTTGTCATGTCTGCCTGTGGATAGTGTAACAGTGGAACACTGACACAGCAGGTCGGAAGGTGTCAGCACAATGCCATGCAGCACGTTTTTCGCCAGGCTGCACCCGAGGTGAGTCATAGTTTCTGCCTGGCCCACACAGCAGTGCAGTAGAGCAGCCACGATGAGACAAGCACCGATTTGGTGCGAGATACTGTGACTATTTCCAAAGCGCAAGATTCAATCTGTGGTACGAACCACCCACCTTGGAGCATGCGCTTTCGTCAATGTCCCGTCTGATTGGAGTCACAGGGCAGCCTGAACATGCATATTTGTGATCACAGCGTTTCCATTGTTTGCAGTGGCCAACAACTCCAATTGAAAACACTTTTCGCATCGAATGAGGGCAGCAAAGGATCTCAAAAGCTATCCTCATGCCTGCGCCAGACATTTGTGGATTTCCCCCAACGGGTTCCTTTCGGATGCGAAAAGCCCATGAGAACCTGCTGCAAGCGATCGGATTCCGTCTCTCCGTGTAACGGGTCTGCCTCTCCGGCCCAGAGTTCTGGGCATGACGCCGAGCCATCACCTGGCAATGCAACGCCAGGCCTTGGTGTTTCTCTCAAAACAGTGTGTGTCTCGAGAAAGTATCCCAAAATCGTTTGATTTCATTTCTGGTTCGGGTCATGTGGAGCAGCGGTTTCCTCCAGCAGAGGGATGTCGGCAAATCTCCTAAACCGTCCTTCGGAGTCTCACCCGAAGCCAACAGCTCTGCTTGCAATTGAATGTGGGTCACAGCCAACATCTGGCATTAAGGAGGCCTATCGAAATGCCAATCGTCAAAAGGACGTCCTTATCCATTTGAAATTTAAAGTTTGGCTTGTCCCTGGGCAACCTTCACTTGTCTGGGTTCTAGTTGTATGGCCCCAACAGGTTCTTGGCACTTGACAGATTGAGGCAACTCTGACAGAATGGAACCAGCCCGTGCCTTGCAGTCCCTCTACCAGTGTTTGTGTCCCGCCCCGACTAGTCCGAAATAATCAGGTTGCTTACTCGGAATAAAACCTGGTTGGGATTCACTCCTTAAACGCTCTTCTCACAGAGTAAAAAGTCCGGAAACAGGAGAAGTGAGCAGAGTGCGTTCGCTAAGCTGAATCCCGATACAAAGACGCGCAGCTTAGCGCGCCTGTTGATCCCTGGCTCCATTCCACACCCCAGGCTTGAGCCAGGCGCCGGTGCACGGATCAAGCAAAGCGAGCTCCCTCCAATCCCGCGGCACGGAACTTGACTGGTGACTTGGCGGGGTCCCTTTTGTTTACTAGGTTCATTTTGGATCATTTTGGCTGGACTTGAGCTGCGAGTATCACCCTATCGACGTTGCCATGGACCGCACGCGGGAGGGACCACATGCGGCTGCTCGGCTTCAAGAGAAACCAGCAAACAAGAACAACCAGCGCACCACTGGAGGTCTGGGCATCCGTATCACCAACTCGTCTCTAGCAACATATCTGACAAAACAACAAGCTTTCTTTCTCAGCGAGCATGGGATGCAGCAACGTCCAACCACCCAATTGCTGAGCTTCCAGAGCGGAATGCAACTTCCTCTCCAGGGTCCAAGCCAAAACATCGATTCCGGTGCCATGGGGTACAGCCGTTGAGGCACAAGCCACGCAAACTTTGTTGGAGCTGTGCAACATGTTTAACACCTATTGGCTGCAGCACCCTGGCAAGCGAAGAGCGAACTTGCGCCGAAGAATGTTTCATGTCATGACACATCTCTTGTTGAACGCACACAACCTGACGGTTGTAGATAGCTCCGTTCCCTCTCAACGCTGATCATATGCATCACAGCAACTCGTTCCTGAAGGACCGTTCTGTTTCCCTTTCAACATCACCTAAACTAAAGAAACTACCTGTTGACCTCTTGTTTTCTCCCATGTTTGAACATTTCAGTGCCCAAAAGCCAGTGAGTTTGACTTTTTGGTTACAAAATCGCAAGGGTTTATGCAGGCTTCACTTTCATCCTACTGGAAACTGATACTACAACCAGCTATTGAAGTGGTCAGTGGGGACTATTGTCCATTTAGACAAGGCAAGCCTCAAAAGACATGCGCAGCCGAAAAGGTGGGCGAGCTTCGCAAAACATGAATGATAGAGCTCAGTTGGTTGATATTTTCCGGGAACCAAAAGGAAACCAACCCATTTCGAGGCGTTTGGATCGAAGCCACACGTCTGAGATGCCAGCGCCCGTCGAGCTTCCCGACGGCCTCCGAGCCCGGATCAACATGGGCGCAATCCATTTGGCGCAAATCCAGACACTTCATGCGCCTATCCAAAATGCTCTCCTGTTGATGGGTAAAATCCCCTTTGTAGCACCTAGGATGGGAAGCCACCCACCAACTGGAGGGGGTTTGTCAAGCAATGGCAGATAATTCACCAACCAGAACCCCCAGAAAAACATGGAATCTTCAGGGGCTGAGATTGGGAACCCCCTGTGTGATGCAGTCATAATTTCGCAGAGCCTCCCATACAAAAACGACAGTTGCGGCAAACACATGCTACAGCTCCAACCGTTTGCCAACGGGGCAACGTCTTCAAGCCAACCACTGCCAAGTCTACACGTGTCCGACTGATGGTGCTTCCTCATCTTCTTTTGGGACAACTGTGGCGTTCCTCCAAGAGCAAACCTGCACTCAGATATGGCGATGAATTCCAATGGGGAACCGTTGGTGCACATGAGTCCCTGTATATATATATATATATGTATGTGTACGTGTGTATATATATATACAATATGTAGTGGTCCACACAGTTTCCATCAAAAAGCCCTAGGACTGACGCCTTCTTCTCGCTGGGCATGACGGATTCCTTCTTCTCGTTGGGCATGGCGTCGTGGGCCTGAAGTTGCCAATGCCTTCAGTACTCTCGCCACTGAGACGGATTAGAAGAGGCTAAAGCACCGGAAGAAAGCTCCACAAAGCAAAGAAACATCCACAGGGTGGTTCAAACTGGAACCTCCAAACTGAGTAAATTCGGTTTGGTTTCCAGTTAAAACTTATATAACAAGCACAAAACGGGAGGTGCCACTCGAAAAACAAACAAACATCCTGCACCTTGTACCCAATGAGCAAGGCTTGATGTCTTTTGGAGGGTACCCTTTTTGGCAATAATTTGAGAATTAGGAACCATGGTAGTTCCTTTCTTTGGTCGCCCTTCAATCGCAGCATCGAGGCACAGCTGAATAGTACTCGGGTCTGTCCAAATACTTCAAACCCTCATGGTTTTTTGACCTTTCGCTTTTTGGGGGCAGGCAGTCAACCAAAAACACAAATCCTCTAGCATGTTCCTAGGGTTTGGAGCCGAACGGCCCCGCCTTTGGAGCCACAGCGGGGGCGCCATGCCATGACCTGGCAGGCAACATTGCTAGGTTTGGGTCTTGGAGTCAACCAAAACCAGCCCTGGCCAGGGATTGACAAGCACAAATTGGGGAATCACATGATGTGCTCCGGAAAATCTGCCATCCGAGCCACACCTCATGGCATGTGGGCAGCATGTGTATGGTTTGCTGCCTTGCTTGAACATGCTCCGCTGTGGGCAAACCGCACTTTGACCAAACAGTGATACTTTCTTTGCTGAGTTCGTGTGACCAACGAATTCTAGTCGATTCGTTCTTGCCCCCGTTAGCAGCCGCCATCTGCCCCACTACAATCCACCGACTTGAAACAAGTAATTTACTGGAAAGGACCCTCGTTAATGGTGCTGCTGTTGTGTGAGCTCGTAAGAATTTACCCAAATGACATGAGCGTGCCACATCAGCCCGCCAATTTGTTCATGCTCCCAGCCAGGTCGTACCGTTTTTAGCCCGCCTTTGCCTGCCCGCGCCCTTTGTACTTCGCCAAACAGGACGCAACCTTCAGTACCTATCGCGTATTTGTCACCCTCCCAAAAAAATCCCAGGAGTACGTCACCTTGGACGTTAAAAGGCCAAGTCAAACTTCGACTGGGCCTTGGTCTCGTCCACCGGCGACAGGTCTCGAGACAAGGACCTTGGCGCGCCTGCCCACCGCCTGACGTATGTGTTTAGCTGAAGTGCCAGGCTGCCCTGGAACGTTAGCAAGCCATACATACGAGCCAGCATTCACAGTTCCCCTACTCGACCTGGGAAACTTAGAGAGCCCCCTGGTTGTTGAGGGAAATGTGAAGAGTTCCCAAGTCCTTTTCAATGGACCATCGACTGCTAGAACTGTCCATGCACCGACCTATGATTCTGGGCACAATCCATTGCACCAACAGCAACTGCAGCAAGGCAAGTGCCATCTCGAATCCCATGCGGCAGCACACACCTTTGCGGTTTCGCGACCTGTGATGAAGAGGTCTTCAAACATTGCTTCTTGGTTTCATGGAGCCATTTTTTGATTGCACAGCTTCTGCCAAAGATGGGCCAGGATATATGGGCTGGCCTCAAAATAGGGAGCCATCCAAATGGGTGGTTTCTATTGGTTTTCCTCTCAAACTAATCCCAAAATGGGTGCCCCTCCAAGACGCACACACCCATATCCATGTTGTATGCCATTGAGACCACTCAAACTTAGGGATTCTGTCTTTTGAGCGCAACATCGCCGTAGGTAAGTCCCAGTGGGTGTGGAACCCAACCAACTCATCCATTCTTAACGGAAGCCTCAGCTCTTGCCCCCCCGTCAAAAAACGTCTTGTTGCATTCTGGTTCATACTTCGTGAACCCTAAGATGTAGAACAACTCCAAGGAGATCTCAGACATGGGGAACCGAATACTTCTTTTCGGGGGGAAGTCGCTCAAATCGGTCCCACCGAATCTTAGCTTCAGACCTCGCAGCGCCTGGCAAGGCCAATGCTCGGCACGGATTCCTTCATTTGCTCCATCAACTCCTGAGCTTTGATTGTGGCTCGCGTGAGCTGCAGACAATGGACAGGGGCAGTACCATCTATTTTTGCAATAGGATACCTCATGGTGTCACAGCAAGAAGACATGCACATATCATGCCATGCTTAGTTGGACGACCCTTGAAGCGCCGAAGACGGCGCAGGTTTGTGCCATAAATATGCATGAACCGTCAGTGGCTTCCCTTTTATATTGCTCCAACAAAGGGCTTCCTCAAAAAAAACAAACCCATGTTGCGTATCTTGGCTAAAACTGCAAGGTAGCCAAACACGATCACAAGAGTCTAAGCCTTGCAAACAAGCACAAACTTGCAGGGTATAACATACTCTGGGACACGTTGGAGATACTGCCCTGTTGCATAACAAACATCATGTTTGTCCTATGCCTGCGTTGCAAATGGCAAGCACTGAACGTCATGTGCAAAGGATCTAGCGCATAGTGAGCTTGCCAAGATCCGCCGCAATGGTGGTGTCAAGTGATAATTCAACAACAACCGGCTGCCAAGTGCAAGGTTTCTTTGACTTGGGGTGGCCCTGGCAATCCATGCTTGAGGTCACTGATAAGCTAAGCAAAGTCCTGCTTAAACTTTGGATGTCACATCTTTCAAGGCTTTTTCTAAGACCAAATATGGGTCTGCATAATTATGGTAGACTTCATGAATCAACCGCCTCTCAGGGCGTCAAGGCCACATTGCCGTGAAATGCCACGGGCTCTGGCGGGCATAACTGCAAACAGAAATTTGGCATGACACCAACCACTTGCCGGGGTCGATTTCTATCTCTGACCGGCTCGAGGGAAAATGACTCAGGATCAAACAAGATGAAAAGGTAGTAGTAGTAGTGGTGATAGTAGTGGTGTTGGTGGAGGCGGTGGCGGTGGCTTCAGAAAGTAGAAGTCGCAGCAGTAGTAGTAGTAGCAGTAGCAGTAGCAGTAGCAGTAGCAGTAGCAGTAGCAGTAGTAGTAGTAGTAGTAGTAGTAGTAGTAGTCAAAGTAGTAGGTGTAGTAGTAGTAGTAGTAGTAGATTTAGTAGTGGTGGTAGTGGTGGTAGTAGTAGCAGTGGCAGTAGCCGTAGTAGCAGTAGTAGCAGTAGTAGCAGCAGTAGCAGTAGTAGCAGTAGTAGAAGTAGTAGCATTAGTAGCAGCTCTAGCAGTAATAGCTGTATAAGCAATAGTAGTATTAGCAGTAGTAGCAATAGTTGTAGCAGTAGTAGTAATAGTAGCAGCAGAAGTAGGAGTAGGAGTAGGAGTAGGAGTAGGAGTAGGAGTAGGAGTAGGAGTAGGAGTAGGAGTAGGAGTAGGAGTAGTAGTAGTAGTAGTAGTAGCAGTATGAGCAATGGTAGTAGCAGTAGTAGTAGCACTGCTACTGCGCTATCTACCCCTTTTTCCATACCGACTTACTAATTATGAACACCCTCCCGCAGTTCCACTCTATCTTTTTAGCTTACTATCAGGCGTGCCTGCTCACTTGCTAGTTTACCAACTTGCTAAATTGCGAACTTGATACCATATTAACGTACTATTCTATTCTCCGTCTCTGCGCTGGACACTGACTTACCAACCGCCCTGCTAACTCACTCCTAGCAACTGCCTTCTCCTTTACATGGTCGGAAATAACTTGCTTTCGACCCTCGATTAGGTTGCTTGATGCTAAAGTTTTGCAGATGCGTGTGCCGGATTGACCCCATGCCCAGGTGGGTTCTCAACACAAGGGAACTGTTGCGGCAACGTTTCTCTTCGGAATTCCCTGTGAAGGCTTTCACTTACCTGTCATTCTCGTGGCAATGCCCGGCAAGCACCTAGGCACCGTCCCCTTCGGGTCGCCACCCTTTGGTTCCGCCTCGGCCCTTCAGCTTCTGCTGCGCCGTGGCCGCGAGCGACTGGCCAGCAGGAGTCGGACAGTAGCAAATTCCCTCCCACAAACGTCGCACC
>CAUJNA010000024.1:105000-145000 GCA_963377175.1 Effrenium voratum | reverse complement strand
TTGGTCAGATGCGTCTTTGCCGTCTTCCTGAGTGACGCTTCGACGGAGATTCCTCCCCGCTTGTCGCCTTCCTTGAAGTGATGCTTGGAACGGATCCACTTCCCTCCGCCACCTTGCAGATCCTCCAGGTAGAAAACCATACCCTGGAGGGATGCGGTGTGCTCGAGGCGCACAACCTCGGTGGCAATTCGGGCGTCCGTCCATTCCACCATGTCTGACCGGCACTCCTGACACAACAGGTAGCCGTCAATCTGTTGGTTGTTGCACCTCTTGTTCCAGCATTTCACGACCGGAATCTTCATCATAGTCGTGAAGAAGAGGTCTTCCCAACGTGGCTCACTCTGGTAGCGGTTCCGGAGGTTGTTCCAGCCGCGACCATACCCTTTCTCCCCCCTGGAGAGCTCGGGCACCCGTCGAAGGGTTGCAGGCGCAACCTGATATGTCGGGCCTGCAGGTCTCTCATTCGACTTCCCCTTCCGGGGAGCGAGCTCATCGATCGTGGCAATCTCGGTCACGGCACCCGGAAGCAATTTGCCGTTCTTCGTCCCCTCAACGACGGTCCGCCAATGCCTCCAGGCTTTCTCTGCGGTCAGGGTGTTTTCACTTCTGAAGAAGTTCGGATTGACGTCCTGGGGCCCAGGCGCAAGCTCGGTTGTCAGCGCCTCGCGATACCTTTTGCGAAGCTCAGGGTACGCACGATTGAAGTAGAGGAACTCATTCTTGCGGGTATGGAAAGCGTAAATGATATAGGCATTTCCAACCCAATCGGCAGACATAAACGCCTCATCGCTCGTGAAGAGTCGAATGCCGTCTTGCATCATGAGCTCAGTATCAAAAGCAATCGTGACGGGCCTTCCGGCTCGCGTTCCTGCCAGCTTCCTCATCTGCGCCTCCCAGGGTGGCGTGGGGTTGAAGTAGACGTGGGCTCTGCCTGTCGACTTCGGATAGCCCCCCGGGACCAGGCCGAACTTGAGGATACTCTCGGCCGACCTGAGGTCACAGGTGTGGTAAAGGACCGCCGGGAAGCCTCGGCGCCACAGGTCAGTAAGTTCGGGATGCCGCACCGATCTCGGGTACTCCCCGTGCAAGTACTTTGCCGCGGTGAACTCCTCGTCGAAGGAATACAAATTTGTCAGGATCGCCTGCTCAGTGTATTTCCTTGTGAGCTCGTTGTGGTGTCCTTGCACAGCCCTCACCCGCAAAGCCTGATACGGCAATCCTTTCCAGGATGCTTCCCCCAATGGAGGGGGCCCTACCATCACGCGGAATCGGCGGGTGTTGTTGTTCCGGATGCAGATCATCACCTCCCAAGGCATGACGTTGGCGATCCGGTCATTCAGATGCCTTACCAGCGCATCGAATTCCACCGACAGGTCAATTCCGCGAAACGGCGGGTGGGGCTTGCCGTCCTTGAATGCCCCTCCCCGGAGGAAATAGGACATTTTCTTCGAGATTGCTACCAGTCGGTAGTCTCGGTCCATGTTGACCTTCGGGACGTGCCCCATGTCCTCGACCTCGAGCCACTCGCTCTGCTCCTCGGCCGGGACCTTGGTATTGATCTTCCTGGTCTTCGCCCAGTCTTCCCAGAAGATCTTCTCTTGCTTAGGGTCTTTCTGCTTTTTCGACCGGGGTTCCCCCTCGGCGTTGCCCGGCGGCACCTTGGCCTTCGCAATCCTCGGCATCGCCTTCACCTGGGGCTTGTCGGTCGAGCCTGCAGCCGTGGGGTCCGACTCGTCTCCAATCTCAATGAAACCAGTCGACTGGGGTTCCCCCACAGCGCTCTTGGCAGCAGATCCGCGCCTTGACGGCGGCGGGGTTGGCGGTTGCTTGGATGTGCTGGTGCCCTCCGTCACGGACTCAAAAGCGACCGACTCCGCGGTGATCATGGAACCCATCCCTGCCGCCTCGGAATCATCAGCTTCCGACACCAGCTCCAACGACACCACCGTTTCCTGATCGAACAAGTCTCCTTCCGCAATGATGATCGACTGGCCTTCCGGCGCAGCACGGTGCACTCCTGGGGGCAGGTTCGTTGCATCCCATCCAAAGTCGTGGGTGTCATCGCCCAGCAAGAGCCACTTGTCCTTGTCCTCATCGTCGGGCACAATGGACAGACCGTGTTTCTCCGCCGTGCTGTCAATGTACTGGGACATGGCGATCTCAACGCGGTCCAGCTCGTCGTCGGAGTTCTCTTCTCCTTTGTCGACAGCCTCGAGAACGATCTCGGATTCCTCGACCGTGGCCCCCCGCATCTCGATGGTCATGGCGTTGTAGGACTCGTCCTCAGCCACTTTCATCCAGGCGGCCACGTCGGCGTCGATCTCGTCGCCCTCCTGGTCGTGAGACCAGTCGGGCCTCTCCTCCATCGCCGCGTACTCGTGGAGTGCTTTGGCCAGCTTCAAGCATGTGGGCCAGCCAAACAGCACAGGATCAACCGGTTCACCTCTCACATAGGGCTCAACCCTCCCGATAGCTGGGAGAGCGTACCTGATCCGTTGGGCCAACAGCTGCGTGTTGATTGCCGCATGAAGGAATTTCGACACAACCTTCCGGTTGGCATTGCTGTATGTCATGTGCACGTCATCGTACCTGTGCGCTAGCAATGTCATAACCGATGGGTCGATCGAGTCAATCGCCTTGATGCGGGTCCCATCGTCGATGTCCCCGTTTGCAAGGTGTCGAAGGCAGCCGTTCATAGCCTCGTTGTAATCGGACGTGAGGGCATAGTCCTCGGCGTCCGGGTTGCTGATGAAGGTAATGTCTCGAATGCGTCCGAGCCCAACCGCCTCCTTGAAGAAATCGAGCTGCTCGTACACGCGAGTCTTCTGAACCTTCGGCCATTCCGACGCGGCCTTCCGGCCCGCCTCCGTTCGGTTGAACCTCCCTGGGCATCGGCTATTGATTTAAATCAATAGGTTTCTTGTTCTATTGATATGCCCTTTTTTTCAATAAGAAACATGTGGTTCTAGGCGACCAAAATCAAAAGCAAGATTGCGAAACAAATCAATTAAACGTGTCCTCATTTTTACATGGTAAATCAAAAGCAAATATCAATAAGGTTTGCAATGCGGCACACCCCTTTTTTCCACAATGGCAGTGTAGGAGCTTGTCCCCCTTTCAGCAAGGGCATGCCTACAGAAGCAGGAGAAGGTGCTTTCTTGTCACCCTTTCAGCAAGGGCATTCCTGTAGCAGCAGGAAAGGGATGGGGGCCTGCCACCCTTTTAGCAAGGGCATTTCCTGCAGCAGCAGGACAAGGAGAGCAGCCTGCCACCCTTTTAGCAAGGGCACCCTCTATAGCAGAAGCTTGTGCAGTCAATAGTCAGCTGGCTTGTCCCTCTTGGCCAAAACCTGGCCTGCTGAGTTGCAGGTGAAGAAGAAATTTATATTTCACTGCAAGCTTGGAGCTGAGCTTGGAGGATTTTACCCCAAAGGCAGTGGAATGTGTCAACACACTCATTCTGCCCACAAAGTGCTCTGCCCTGTAATTGGAATGGATTCTATAATTCAAATATTTTGAATTCAGGATGAGATGATGAAAGGAATGGAATTTGTGAGTGATGTGAAAGAGCTTTCTGCCTTTTAGCAAGGCCCACTGGTTCAGATCATGGTAGTTGCTGAAGAACCTTTTGGCAAGGTTGGCGGCTTGCAAGAACTCCTCAGAAGTAGGAAAAAGCCCAATTGCATCATACAGATCAGCAATCTGAATCAATGCTTCTAGGCAGGCCAGCATGGCTTGATGAATGGGGTCATCTTCTGGCAGAGCTTCTCGCAACACCTGCAACAGACAGGGCAGCAGGTGCTTAGTCTCAGCAGCCTTTGCCTCAAGGCACGCAAAGCTTTTGTGAGGCTTGGCAGCATCAGGGCAAGTCATGGAGAGGCGAAGGTTGGTCAACCTGGAGGAGACCTGATTTTGGACATAGAGCTCCTTAATTCTGCCAAACAGCTTTTGGAGCCTTTGGCTGGGTGGCACTGCCTGCCTTGCTTTCACACCATCAAAGTAGCACAAGTAATGGATCAAAGAGCCTGCAAGGTGTGAAGCAACTCCTCTGGAGTACAGGATGTGGAGGGAGTCTCCTCGCACCATGGCTGCGCTGATGCCTGGCACCTGAAAAAGTGGATGGGCACTCCTTTTAACAAGGAGGGCTTGCTCAGGGGAGACATATACAAACTTTTGATCAGCTTGCCTGAGAAGCTTGACACTCTTCCCATCAGGACACTTAATGCCCTTGAATGCAGGCTTTTGGGCATCGCATTCTGCACAGGGGAATTTGTTTTGCCAGTGTGGCATCTTCAAGATGTTTGAGAAGAATTCTTGGTCACCCTGTATGCTGTAGATGCAAGCTCTGTGGTTGCCTGGTGTCAAGGGCAGGCCAGCCAGCTCTGCCAGTGAAGGTGGCAGGCCATTCCCATATGGATCTTGGGAAGGGTGCGTGCCTTTTATCAAGGCTGCAAAGCTCCAGGCAATCCAGTCATGAAGAGGCCCCCAAGTTGTGGGCACAGAGCAGTTCTTTGGAAAGGCAACCAGGAGCAGGTGGGCTGCTAAGCTCTCCTTTTGGCTGAGCAAAGGGCCCCATGACCATGTCATCAGGCTGTCTCGGTTTTGGTATTCCACACCATCACCATGAACAAAGATAGGGCATGTGTGGGAAGGATCCCTGACCCTTTTACCAAGGGTGATTGGTGGGGCAAGCCTGGGGTCCTTGGACCTCTCAGCACATTGCCCAACATTGATCAAAGTTGTGGATTTGGTTTCCTTCATACATTGGATTTGGAAACTGCCACAATGACATGAGATTCCATGCTGGTGACTGTGTTGTTTGCAAAGGGCTAGCCACATACACCAGTAAAAACAAGTTTCATCAAGGGCATTTGCCTTTTCTACAACTACAGCAAGTTGCAATTCTGCCCTTGGTAAAAGGGCACCTTGGCAATGGAGACATGTGTCATACCCCCCACTCCCAATCCCAAAGAATCACTTGAGAGAAGGGCTTCCCAATTCAACCCCAACCCAAAAATGGTATTGACACCCTTCAGAAAAAAAAAAGGTTCCCCCAACCCAAGCCCCAAAGGGACCCCTGGAGAAAAGCACCCTTGAGAAAAGGGACCAGTTGCACAATTGAAACTGTTTGACCAGAAGCCCTGCCCATTCCCTAGAAAAAAGCACCCTTGCACCCTTGAGAAAAGGGATCAGTTGCAAAATTGAAACTGTTTGACCCTGCCCATTCCCTGAGCACATGCACTTTTGCCACAGCCCAAAGCCTGCAGGTGCAAAAGCCATTTTGGCCAAACTTCACCCTTTCATCAAGGGGGGGAGGGCTCAGCTGGCTTCCCTTTTATCAAGGGGGTGTAGGTTCCACCACTCTCCCTTTTATCAAGGGCAGCTTGCGTTGGGGCCATTTGCAATTCCCTTTTAACAAGGGTAATGGAAGGCATCCCTTTTATCAAGGGAAGTGGTGCCAGCCCTTTGTTTTAGGAGCTTGTCTCCAGGAATTTTTCCACAGCATCCATCAAAGTGGGGTAGGAATCATAATTCCACCTTTTTCTGTTGTAGTTTGTTTGGATGCAATACACCCAGAGCCCCCTGGCCCAGCAGTCATTCAGCACCTCCATGGAGTCATCAAAGATGACCTCGACCCTGTGCTGCTGGCACCATTCACCCTTGCCCCCTGACTTGTCCCGGCTCCTTGTAAAGGTAACACTGGCAAAGCGGAATTTCAATTCAGCAAGCTTTTTTCTCACTTGCTGTTCCCTTGCAGGGCCACAGTAGGACACCATGTGGACTGTATACCCAGCAAGGTCCAGCTTCTCCAAGGCATTGATGGAGCTGGAGGGCACCACATCATTGCAGCAAATGACATTGTGCCAGTCCACTGCCACACTGGCTTTGGGGGCGTTTTTCAGCCGCCACATTGGGGGTTCCCTCCTTTCATCAAGGAGGGCTTTTCTCTTTGTTGCAGGGGTTGTGGCCGTGTTTGTTCTTGCCCTTTTTTCAAGGGTAGGCTGGGCTTGCCTCTCAGGGCTGAACACACTTACCCTTTTACAAAGGGTGGCTTTGCTTGCCTGGGGCTTGGCTGCAGGGGTGCTGGAGCTTTCTGTTTCTGAGGAGGAGGTGCCCCAGTCAACAGAGTCCTCCAAAGGGGACTCATCTGCAACAAGCTCTTTGCTTTTTTGGGCAGGGCTGGGGCCAAGGACCAGGGCCTCTTGCTGTTGGTGCTTTGCCTGCTTGTTCTTTGAAGGGGCCTTGCCAAGAGCCTCACTTGTTGGCTCCTTGTCTTGAGCTTGCTGCTCTTTTGTTTCTTCCCTTTTATCAAGGGGGCTAGGCTCTGCAGGCTTTTCTTCTTCCCTTTTGACAAGGGTGGATGGTGCTGGCTGTTCCCCTTCCCTTTTATCAAGGGTGGGCTCTGCAGGCTTTTCTTCTTCCCTTTCAAGAAAGGTGCTGGATGCAGCTGGCTGCCCCTCTTCCCTTTTAACAAGGGTGGGCTCTGCAGGCTTCTCTTCTTCCCTTTTATCAAGGGTGCTTGTCTCTGCAGGCTTCTTTTCTTCCCTTTTAGCAAGGGAGCTGGGCTGCCCCTCTTCCCTTTTATCAAGGGTGCTGGGCCCTGCAGGCTTCTCTTCTTCCCTTTTTGCAAGGGAGCTGGGTGCAGATTGTTCTTGCTCTTCTTGCCTGGCCTTTTCCTCAGCCTCAGCTTTTTCTCTGGCTACTCTTTCTTCGCCCTTTTTCTTGAACTTTTCTGCTCTTGCCCTGCTCACTGTGCCAGTGCCTGAGGGCCTGCCTTTGTTGTTCCATGTGTAGCCATGCCATGTGTAGCCAGGCATTGGCCTTTTACCAAGGCTGGTCCTTTTACCAAGGACAGCAAAAAACTAGCAAACACGCAAGCTTGAGCATATGCAAATGGCTGCAGGGTCTTTGGCTCAAGGATGTGGCATCACTGCCCAAGAAAAAAACATGTTGACAGGGAACCCTCAAAAATGACAGGTGAACATGTGTTTGGGCATCATTAGAAGGCAGTCCATTTAAACTACCCTTGGGGCACAAACAAAAAAACAACATATGTGTCTCACCCTGGGGGGGGGGGGGGGAGGGGGCAACACTGTTTTTGACACCAAGCTGCTGTGCTCTGCCCCTTTTACCAAGGGTATAGCTGTACAGGTAACCCTTCCCTTTTACCAAGGGTGATGCCATTAAAACTTTCACATTGTCACCTTTTAGCAAGGGTGTGTTTTGTAGAGGCTTGCCCTCAACTCCAGAGCTTCTTCCTTTGTGAGGTGCTCCTCTTGCAACTGCTGCTTGATGTTCTGCAAGATCTCTTTGTACTTTGGATGGTTCCTGTTTGTTGTTTCCACAACTAGTTTTGGCTTCCCCTTTGGGTCTGTAGTGCCTGTTATGTAAGCTCTCCATGGTGGCTTTGCAGTTTGGGTGACATAGAGCTTTGCCCATGGCTTTCTTACAGCTGCACCTTTTACCAAGGGCTTTGCACCTTTTACCAATGGCTTTTTCTTTCTGGAGCCTTTCCCTTTTACCAAGGGTTTTGTGGAAGAACTTGCTTTGTGGTTCCTTGCTTTGGTCTTTGCCTTTTTGGCCTTGCCAATGCCCAAGGCATCTTTTAACCTTTGTTTACCCTCTTCTGTGGCTGCTGGTTGTGTTGCTAAGCTGCCTTTCCTCCTCCTTTTGAAAGAGGGTGGCTGCTGTAGGGTTGCATCATTCCCCCCCTTGTCCACCCCATCCCCTTTTACCAAGGGGCTTTGGCTTTTGTCAGGCGTTTGTAAGGCCAATGGAAAGCCTTCAGAATCAACAGTTGCCTCAGAAACCTCTTTCTTGAGCTTTCTGGCGTCTTCTGGCCTTTCAGGAAGGGGTGTGTGTGATGCTTCCCTTTCAGCAAGGGCGGGGTCTGCTTTTTCCCTTTCAACAAGGGTGGGGTTTCCTTTTTCCCTTTCAGCAAGGGTGGGGTCTGCTGCCACTTGCTGTTTCTGCTGGATCATCTTCACAACTTCCTGCAACTGCAGGAATTCAGCCCCAGTCAGCTTGGAGGCACATGCTTGCATCTCATTTTGCCCCAGGAGCCGCCTCATGTGGGACAGGAGGATTGTTATTCGCTCCACCTTCAGCCCCACCCACACTGATCCATTCCATTTGGTGCTGTTCAAGGAGGGCTCACCCAGCAAGACTTGAAACATAGCTTGCCTGAGGCAAGCCCCATGAATCTCACATATGGGTGACAGTTCAACCAGCCCTTTTAGCAAGGGCAAGCAGACCCACAGGCCTTTTGGGTCACATGCCTGTGACCTAGAGATTTTTTCATAGCTGCCAAGATCTTGAATCAAGCCTGAGTGCTTGGAAATCTCCTTGAGGAGCAGTCCTGGGTCTATGTGAGGTTTGGGGGTGTGCCTGGCCCCACCTTTGCCAACACTCATGACCCTTTTACCAAGGGCACTAGTGACCTTTTACCAAGGGCACTATACCTTTTACCAAGGGCGCTGGCAAGCAATCCCTTTTATCAAGGGTTGCCCATGTGCACAAGCATTCTAGGATTTGAGCCCAAGTTCCAGAGGCACAGGACCCAAACTCACATCAATAGAATTGTCAAAAAAAAATCAATAGAAAGCAAGATGAAAATGACAAATTAATATCAACAGAATTTGGGAAAACACAACATACTTCAAATATTGATTTAATCAATAGAAATGACAAAAATCAATATCAATTCAGAACATGAACTTCCCATTGATTTAAATCAATAGCCGATGCCCAGGGCTTTTCTCATGGATCCATCTGCACCCCACGAACCCATAGTTGCCGAAGACATCGTTTCCTCCCCACAACACGTAAACCGAAATGGGAAGCTGTTTGATGCCTTTCTGAGCGTTATCCTCGGCGATGAATCGCACTTTGGCCTCCATGGTGCTATAAATAGCTTCAAGCCCTTTTCCCCAGTCCATGCCGTGGTAAATGTTGCGGACCCCCTTCAGCTGTTCGGCCTGAAGCAGTTCCGCCACATGGTGCTTGGTCGGGAATCTGTCGTTCGGCTCTTCGACCATGGCGCAGGAAGAGTCTCCAATTACCAAAATGTCGACCACCTCTTCCGAGGGGCATGGCACAGCGCGAAATTCCGCTGGGGCATTGCGCCCTAGGACTTGGATCAAGTCCCAATAAGCCATTTCTGAGTTGCTCCCGGCTAGGGTTCCCCCCAGCATCACTCCCGGTGCCTGTTCCTGCGATGCGATAGTCCGCGTCACCGTGTCCGGTTCCGGGATGGTCGCAATCGCTGCCTGCGTTTGGAATTGCTTCATCAGCTTGTCCCATTCCACCAAATTGTAGATGGTACCCTGAATGTCGAGCTCCTTCTCCAACACGTCGTTGAGCAGGATATCAACGGAGGGCGCGAGGGACGACATCCTTATCGCAGGAGTTGATTGAATCACTCGGGAGGCTACTGAGATCGAAAAGGCTGCGTGGATCGCATCAGTAAGTTTGAATGTATAGTTTTCGGTGTTCTTAAGTGATTGGCCTCTACCTTGCGCATGTGGTGAAGTACATCGGCATTTGAACTTAGACAAGGTTTTTCCCAGCATTTCAACATTGGTAGCAACAGACCAAGGCTTCTTAAGAGGGATACCGTCGGCGTTCACTATACCAACAGCACATCCGTCGAAGTCAGACTTGTCAAGTCCGTGCTTGTCAAGAATGCCCTTCACCTTCGGAAGCTTCCAATATGTGCATCCCTTTGGCCATTCAATGGCGAGTGAAGGGTTGAGATGTCCCATTTCATCCAAGAACGCCTCAAAGGAATTCCACAACGCGTTGAACAACTTCCTGTGGTTAGCAACTTTCTTCCTAGCTGAGGGAATCTTGTTGTTGATAAAGTTCCATGGTGTACCCCCCGTGCAAGGCAGACTGGCCCAGATCAGTATGTGTTGAAATTGTTTTGCAAACTCAACAGCAATCTTTCGGTTTTCACTCTGATTGAAATCGTTATTGAGGGTGAACCTGAACACCTGGCATCCAGCCGCAGTGGATCTGCCTACGTCACCAAGCTTTGAGTCCTCTCCGCAGCACACTTCAATGATGCATCTGGGAGTTGGGCATGGTGCCGCGGCAGCAGGTTCCCCCGTGCGTCCGTCCATCCTGGGGGACGATCCGCGATTTTTCGATGTGTCTGAATTGAGATCGGTATGACTGATTAGCTTGAGGGCGTTCTTCCACTTGTCACTATTCGTAAAAGGTTTGGTGCAGATGTCGGCAGACTGCCTGACTGTGTCTGCATGAACCAACTGATAGTGCTTTCTCCGGAATTGTTCCGCCAACCAAGCTAAATTCACTCTTTGGGTTTTGTCCGTGTGGCGAAATGCAGGGGATTTGCCAGATTCAAGGATTCTGATGGTCGATTGATTGTCTTCGACGAACACTCCTCTTAGGCACTTGGGCCCAAACAGTGAAATGCTAGCCGAGCCAATCCTCTCATCTCCCACGTAGTCCCAATCAGTGACGGCTTCCCTGATCTCGGTGGACTCAATTTGGTAGTCGACATCAAACATCCCATATACTCGAAACAAAGTTCTTCCCGTCCATCTCTTCACAGGCCTATGGGGTTGGAATTTCCAATCGTCCTGCATGAGATCTACCTCCGCTTCTTCGTCAATCATGATGGTAGTTCTGGATCTACCCAACATTTTGCAATTAACGGGGCAGTCTTTGGTGGATTCGGGATTAAACAATGTATTCCTAACGCGTTTGTGCACTCTAGATAACATGAATCTGTGTGGTTCGTAAATCCAGTAGTCCCCAGAATCGACTTTGGTTACGACCTTGCCTTCCGGCGGGCTCTTCGTGCTTATTCCCCCCGCGTTCTGAAGGTACGCCCACAGACCGGCAGAAGGAAGTCCTACTGCACGAAGACTGACATTGGCTGCCACAACCTCACTTTCAGTGGAGCTCATCGACACTGAAGTTTGTTTCTTACTAAAGGCAGTCAACGGATAGTACGTGTTGGGGCCTACTAGCGCCAACACGCACCCACTTGTGGACTTGCTGTCATGTTCACCGGCGTGGTCTGCATCTGCAAAGATCCACAATCTGCATTGAGTGATTGGATCGCCGATGAAACACGACATTTTCAAATCTTTGGTGGTATCTACATAGCACACGAGTCTATGCAGTGCCTTGTCACAGTCGGCAGACCACTTCGTTACTCTTGATGCAAGGCCTTGGACTGCTCTTAGCAAATCGAAACGGGCCATTCTCGCAGCAAAGAGTATTTTCATTAGCACTTTAGTTGCAATGGGTGCCAAAACGCCCTTGATTTCCTGCTCGTTTTCAACGGGTCGAGCAATTTTGTCATCATGAAATGGCGTTGGAACCTTCTTGATTGTTTTGGCATTACCCCCCGCAAGGTCAACATACCTCTCAACACAGCTTTCAAGGAAAGAACACATGTCATATTCAACCACGGTCACCGGTTCACGCATGGCTGGTTGATCCTTCTCTAGCTGATCAAGGTAGAAGAAACCTTGCGCTCGGGCCTCGGACTTCGCCTGAGATTTGCTTCTTGCTTTCTTAGCGGCCGCTAGGGCAATCATGGCATCACCAACGGAGCTGTCGAAGAAATACGAGGTTCCCTGCCACAAGTGCGGCAGCGACACTTTGGGATTCGTAACATCATCCCATAATTCTCCGGCATCCCCTTCCGGGGTGCAACCCCGGTACTCAGTGTACCGTTTACCCGTCAGGCCGAGCTCCGAGGCGACTTCATCATTTAACCTCATGAGTTTGCACCTCGGTTGAACGTGATGGCAGGCCAGGACACCGTTCTCCGGCATATACTCCCAGTAATCTTGGGTCCGCCGGGCAGGTGTTGCATTCTTCGCTGCGGGGTCGGGCAAAGAATGTTGAAAGACATCAGCGAATGGATGGTAGGTTACGCTAAGGGTTTCCCCTGGGCGCACCATATGCTTGCAACCCAAGTACCTACCTATGGGTTCCGGCTCATCCATGTCAATCTGGGTTGAGATGAGCCTCCATCCCTCCTTCATGTTTTTCTCCGGACCTGACATTTTAAAATCATCAACGTAAACTATTAGCAACAGTTGAAGTTCATGGTGATAGAATAGGGAAGGCCACGTATCCGGGTACAGCAAAACAAAGTTTACTACGCCCAATCTGTAGGTGCAATCGATCTCCCACAACCCCCCGGAGTCTGGATGCCCATATAGTGCAAGCCTAAGCGGCACAACCGGGTCTTTGTACTTTCCGATCCATGACTTCGGCCATCTGGTTTTAGGGAGCCTCACCCAAGTCTTGGTACCTCGCATTAATGATTGCGTGTATGCTTGCTTTCCATCAGCCTGCTCCGTTTTGTAACCAGGCTGGGCACCGTAGGCATCAACAACTTTGCCGGCTTCCATTGTCGCCGGACTCGAACCTAGTTCCGCAAAGAGTGCTGCCTCTGAATTTTCGTCCTTGACGTCATTGCCCTGGAAAACAGTTCGCCCTTTAAACTTCCTAAGTTTATGGCCTTTGGGCAGTTCACTACCCTTTTCAACGCAGATTTCAAACACGCGTCCAACATGAGCTTTTTCACCTGTTTTCTTTGCCTCGGATGACACGTGGTCCCATTCCCGAATACCTTCGAGATCCCATGCTTTCTTCACACTGAGCTTTTCCCACTCAACATCGAGGGACTTTTGAGCTTCGGGATTTACGCGAATCTCGGCGGCATTGACTGGCCTAGCCACTGCAGCATACATGTGTTCATGGAAACCTAGCTTGTGACGGTGCGCCTGCGACAGTCCCTTTACCGTCGGCATGGCGGGTGCCGGGTCCTCTCCCGAAAACATGATCAATTCGGTCAACTGCTTGACTGACAGACCGGCAAGACCTTCCGATCTGCGCTGCTCCTTGGCTTCGGCGGCGGCCGCCTTGCGCTCCTTGCTCGACGCTGGTCGATCAGCTGTGCTTGGCAACGTCTCGATCAGTTTATCCTTTTCATACTTCTGCTTAGCCTCTCTACGCTGCTTCTGAGACATAGATTGCCAAACGAAAGAGGATATAGTGGGTGGTCGGTTAGTCCCTTTGTACTTCCTCACCAGAAAGCCTCCCGCCTCTGAGAATGAGGATCCTTCTTTCGGGATTTCAACTAACCCACCAGTTTTGTGATCAACAGTTTTGATTGTTTCCACCTTGGATGGAGCAGGTTCATCTAGAAGCGTCTCATCTTCCACATCGGCAACAGCCTCCGGATCTTGTCCCGCTTCTAGGAGAGGGGCATCCTGAATGGTGGGACCAGACTGACTTGATGAAATCTTACCCTCTCGAAGGGACTTGTAACGGTCCTGCATCGGGAAAACAAAGTTTCCATCGGGCCTCGTGATTTTGAAAACACGATGCAACTTCACAACATCATCAAAGTCCGTTTCATTCAGCTCTTTCAACGATGCAACGAGGTAGTCACCTCTCCAGAGAAAGCCGGGGTGGATAACATACCCGACAAACACTCCCGGATTGGACGTGGGATCAAACTTCAAGTCCTTCTTCGGTTTCTGTCTTGGGCCAATCCAGTAGTCTATGCGACATCCGAACGGCAAGAACTGACCTTTGAACTCATCTTCGAACCTAAGATTCCACGGTGTTCTGGAACCAGAAGGTGGCTCGCAAACATTCTGAGATAAACACCAGTGCCTTGCGGCGTGCGGCCAGTATGAATGATTCAACCCGGCCTGTGCAAGTGCGACTCGAGTTCCCTCGAGCACGGTTCTGATGCTTCGTTCAGCCACCGCGTTCGTTTTGTGAATGTACTCTTGGCTGAGGACATGTCTCCAGCCCATCTGTTCAGCTGCAGCAATTAACTCAGGGGCGTTGTCACTATAAAACGTGCCAACCTCGTCTGACGAGGAAGTGAAATGCTGAAACGCTTTCACAGTGGCTTCCGTGTTTCTTTTAGCAAAAGGATATGCGTATTTGAAACCGGTGGCAACGTCACTTATGACAAGGGCAGAGTACTCATCGTCTATGCCTAGCTCCTGTTCGTCTGCAGTGATTATGAAATCGGCTGTGATATGCTCAGCAAATTTTCGAGCATCAACTTGTCTGGATCCCCCCCGCGAGCGAGAGGGAGACTTGGTCATCTTGGCGCATTTGCACACTTCGCAGAATGGATTCTTTGGCTGGTGTGTCATTAGGTGTTTCCGTGATGCTGCTTCCTGCCTTAGGGCACTTTCTGCAAGTGATCTGGGGCTTTTCTTATCGGGGTTGCCAACAACATCTTCCCCTGCCAAATCTTTACTCTCTAATGGCTCAGCAAGTTCATCTGGATGGACTTCAACGGGGTCATTCGCCAGAAGCTCGGCGACAACTCTAGCATGCACCTCAGGATCCTCTAGAGGGGCAATGCTAGGCGTATACTCTTCTTCCGCGGCATCCTCAGTTTGCACGGAGGAGGAGTGTGACGATTCATTCGGTGCATTGCTTCTGGCGACCTGACCTTCCGGTCGGCTTGGCGGTGTGCCTTTGGCGGGACACGCCATTGCTGAGTCGCCATCCCACACGTCGTAGTACGGGACATAATCTCGAACTTTGAGATAAATTCTCGTCCCATCAGGCTTGACAAAGAATGGCTTCTCTTTTGCATGCCATATGAAGTCATAACCCTGATTCATGCATTTCAAACCTACGGAGAGAACAGAGGGTGTTTGTGGCAACAAATATGGATCCGTGTTCCCAAGGTCACCTGCGGCCATGTTGGCCTGCTTTGACGAATCACTTGGTCCATTGGCAGTCATCAACATCACGGGATCATTTGAATTATAAATTGCATATTCGGGGCAATTCGCACGTGTAAAAAGATCAGTCCCGCTCCCAGTGTCAATAATCCATGAACAGTTCGGAGAGAATCTCTTGCTCGCCAAGGCGGGCTTTGCGCCCATGTCTCTCGGGGCGCATTGCCAGCATCCGATCTCGCTGTCACATTCGTAGTTGCATCTAGTCGGATGGCCTTCCAATTCACGCCTCACAATGAAGGCGAGCATGGTTGCTTCGAGTCTAGCATCATCTATGCTAACATCATCATGGAAAAACTGATGGTCGATTGGGTAGACCTTTGGATGCACGCGCGGTTTGTCCGCGATCTTAAACTGCTCACCATGTGCTGGTATCCTATTCATTTCAACCTTCGAGCTGAAACGCACGCTCGGGAGGGCAGGCACATGCTTCCAGTCCGACATGAGGTTCCCCTCAGCGATAGGGGCGTTCATCATGGAAGACAATAGGCATCCCAACACGCAAACGGCAGCAGGAGAGGGCTTTCCGGAAGACTTTCCCTTGTGACCCTTCTTCTTTTCTCCCTTGGAATCACGGGAAGTGGATCGAGAGGTCGACTTGGAACGATCCCTGCTCGATTTGCGATGCTTCCGATCTTTTCCCTGCTTCTTTTGCCTGTCTGCGGATGGCTCCCTTGACCCTGGAACGGCCGGCTTCGGGTCGATGTGAGCAAATGGGCAGTTCTCACCACGGTCACACCTCCCCTTAGGGTAGAAACGGCACTCTTTCTTTCCCTTTGGGCTATTCGTTCGGCCTTTACCCTTACCCTTCTTTGGCTTAGCGTCTCTTGATGGGGTCCTACCCCTTGCATCGCCCGATGGCTGTTCATGCTTGTACGTGCAATTGTCCCGCCGACACGACCCATACTTGACAAATGCAATGCAAAACCCCTTAGGCACACGTTGGCTCTCAGCGGCGGGTGCGGCTGGCCTACCCCCGTTCTGCCTAGCAACCCGTTCTCGGTTGCGCTCGAGCCTTGCTCGAGACAGGTATTGCCTCACAGATTCAATCAAGTAGGTGTATGAGTGATCGGCGGACTCTTCCGAGGCGCTCAAATAGACATTCAAATGGTGTTGCATTTGCTTGCTCTTTTTCAGCTGGTTGTAGAACAGAGCCTCAAGCATGGAGTCATCTGGTGTCTTGGCATTCATTCCTGCAAGAACACCCTCCCAGCTACGCATGAAGGAAGTGAGGTTATCGTTCACGAGCCTCACGTTGAGGAGATCTTCCATGGCATAGGTGGCTCCGTGCTTGATGTTCGTGCTCAGGTGCTCGTGCACCATGAGAAGCACTTGTCTCCCACGAACTGGATTCCTCTTCTGCGCCTCTACCTCCTTGAAGGTGTCGACTTGTCTCGCCAGGTCACCCTGAATGATGTTGGTGAGGGCGGATAGCAACTTGGCGTCCAAGGTGAGGAAAGTACCGGGTTCTTTGAGCTCCTCGATTGTAACGGCGGGCTCCCACACTCTGCTGATCCACGTGAAAGCGTCATCGGGGCGATCGGATGCCGCGCATACGGCTTCCCGCACCTTGATGCGCCAATTCCTGTAACTCTCAGGAAGTGGGAAGGAGGGAATGATAATCCTCTCCGCCTCCTTGACCTTGGGCTTGTCATGGTCTGCGTCCACTGCGCTCGCCTGCTTACCCAAGATCTTGTTGAGCTTCTTGCGGATCACTCGTGCCTTCTCCGATGATGATGATGAGGATGATGATGTTGAGGAGCTGGATGATGAAGAGCTTGGAGAGTCGGAAGGAGACCCACTCTTTCGCTTCTTGTGGCTCTTCTTCTTCTTCTTCTTGTCCTTCTTGCTCTTCTTCTTTTTATCCTTCTTCTTCTTCTTCTTGTCCTTCTTGCTCTTCTTCCCATCGTCATTCCCATCGTCATCGTCGTCGTCAGGATCATCGTCATCATCGGGATTACCGGCAGGTGGTTCCCCACCGCCTCCGCTCTGGCCATTCCCTGCGCCTGATGGACATCCGCCACCATCGTTAAGGTCCTGTGCCGGAGATGTCGGTTCGTAATCCCCGGCATCCCCGTCAAGATCATCGGCGGCACCTGGCCCGTCACGGCGGAGTTCGGTGGAAGCTGACCTGACACGTACCTTAGAACTAAGATCCAGGCCAGGGGGAGGAAACGTCTGTACAGGAGAGGCCTTTGGCCTCAGACCGAAAATCGGAACATTAGAAGAACTACTCTGCTCACTGCGAGATTTCAGTTCATGACGTAGTGCCTCAATGTCCCTCGACTGCTTCATGATAATCTCCCTCATTTCAGCAGCGTTCCTGTCCGCTTCCTCCTTCTGCTTGTTGTGGGTGACTTCCCAAATCAATTTGAGCCGTTCATACTTCTGTTCAGCTTCTGAGCGTTGAGCAACCCACTGCTGTCTTGCCTCGTTAAACTCTCTTTCTTTCGCCATTGCCTCTTGTTGGCATACATTGATGTGGTTCACCGCGTCCTGATAGAGTCGGCCTTTTTCCTCAACATGGCCGGCTTGGAGCTGATTGATGATGGCGTCGTGGCGTGCCGAAGCATAGGCAGCCACTTCCTCCGTGCTCGGACCTGTGTTGACCACATTCACCGTCTGGCTATGTTGATATATATTCGGGGCGCTCACATGATGTTGATGAAGGTGAGTCTCATTCTTAGTCATGTGCGCGTGCATCTCTTGCCCAGGTTGATGTCCGGCAAGAGGTTCCCCTCTGCTTCCCATTGAATCCTCCGGAAGGACGACCGAAGTGATGGGCACAAGCGCGTCACCTTGGTCGGATTCAGGAAAACTGCTTCGGGAGCGCTGCGACGGATTGCATGGCGGTTTCCCTTCCGGATGCCCACCCTTGATCAATTCGTTGGCCACTGCTTCGTTCATCCTTGCTATGGCAGGGTGGCATCCGTCGCCGCTTGACGCCATTGCGGCGCGGGTGAGAGCTGACTGTACAAGGTACCAGCGATACGGCTGATAACCTGTTGCAAGGTGGGATCTACCTAAAACTCAGCACAGGCAGCAGCTTGTTTTACTTGAGCCAGTATCACGTCGGTATGCCATTACCTATCAACAAGGAGCACCAAGAAGAACCAAACCATCGAAGGCCACATAACTTCGAGACATGCAACCTCTGATTAAATGTCCCAACCCATACATCATCTTAGACGAAAAACGCATTGGCCAATGGCAAGCTTCGCATGCAAAGCGCATAAATGACTTTGAGAGACGACCAACAGCAAGACTGGATCTGATGCAGCACATCTGAAGAAAACACCCATTTCTGCATACATTAATCGCTCTATCCGTTTGTCTCTAAATCTGCGAGCGCACTGTACGGGCTGGTGTCAATCTGCACCTACCTAGTGCTGCTCCCCTCGCTCTCTCTCTTCATCGCTCTTTGCACGCTTCCATGCAGTCACCCTTCCTACGCAAACACCCCGAATACCTACCCTCGCACTCATTGAAACCCAACTGGGGCATTTCCCTGTAAAAGGGACCGAGCCACTGGCGGGTTCCATGATAGTTGGTCGGGGTCCAATGGAGTGACATCTTCAACACTCCCATGAACCTGAAAATGGTGGTTGAAAGGCAACAAACCAATGTATTTGTGAGACCCCTAAACAACTTCACAGATCCTTTTTGCCCTCCGGTGTTTTGAGGAACCCGGGGCGTGAATTTGGGCGTTCCAAGGAGACCTTCAGGTCCGAGAGGCTTCAAGTCGGAGGTCTCCATGAGGTTCGCAGTCTCGATGCTATCTAAGCGCTCCAAGATGGAGACCCAAAGGTCCAAGGAGCTGCCTGGTGTGCGCAAGCCTGAGGCGAAGCCCTTTCCGGGCAAAACAAGCCTTAGCAGCTTAGCAAACATGTACCAGACCCTTCATGGGCTTGCCTGTCCAAGGAGTTCCATGTGGCCTCCCTTCAAAATTAGGCAAGACAAGCCCCGAATGGATGAATCTTAGCACGGAAAGGGGGGCGTCAAAGGGAGAGATTTCTCAACCTGCTTGCTGGCAGTGTATGCAAGACTGTGCACATGCTTTTGCAGTCAATACCTCGGCAACTGACAAGCAAGGACAACCTCAATACCTGGCGTGTCCGTCTTTAAACTTGTTGATGCTTTGGATTCCTCTCCTTCTCAATCAAACTGCTTGATTGGGACTTGCTTGGCACTACGCACAAATATCCCCAAACTGTAGCTGCCACCCATCGTCTCCTCGTTGCTGGTCTGTGGCCAGCTTTCGTCGGCGGTCCACTCCGGGAAAAGCGCCTGCAAATGGATCGTTGAGCTGCTGACAAATATGGAAATGCAACCTCATTCCAACAATCCGGGAAATTGACAGGGGGTCAATGAACGGGGGGACAGGGGGTCACCCCAGAAAAAAAGTAGTCTTCCGAAATCCTCCTTTCTGGTTTGTGGATTGGAGGGAGGGTGCACAGTTACTTTCAGTCTCAAACAGGGCCACACAGGACGGAGCTACCCAGTATGGTTACATCGTCATAGGCACGCAGTGTGACCAAGTAGTCATTCGCTTCGAATATACCAACATGTTGGGTTGGCTGGGGGATGGGGGGTTGCCCGGACCGACTAACGGTCACTCTTGGACGTGGGTTGGGAATTGTGCAAGCTCTATGCAAATAGCAGTAAATCGTGGCTCTGGTGGGATCACAGGAAAGTCTGCCAATGTCCAACTTCGCGTATTCGAATCTCAGATTCGAATACACTGTGCTGGCAGGCGTGACATGTTCATTTGCTCCAATCGGGGCTGGTGCGCAGCCAGTTTGCGTCTTCAAAGCAGGACTGCGGCTTGACTCTCTGTGACATTTCCGAATGCCCCAACGCTTGGATGCAGCTGTCCAGGCCTGCCTATGTGTATACGGTAGCTCCTTCCGCCCCAGACCCTCTCGGACATCTAAAACCACAAGCGGCAAAGTGGTTGCGTGTCAGACAGAGCAACTGGGACTGCGCAGTTGGAGCTCCAGTCGCGTAGAGCGCACAAATAACGCTTGCGGGTGGGCTGGGGGTTCGGGATAGGCTTGAAACATGGACCCATGTTCTTTCCATACTTCCCAGCCAGCCAGCCAGCCAGCCAGCCAGCCAGCCAGCCAGCCAGCCAGCCAGCCAGCCACCCACCCAACCCCCCCCCCCCCCCGCCTAACAGCTCCGAACACACTGACGATCGGCTTGCAGCGTGGAAGCCCGGGCAAACACCCCCCCCGTCAACCCAACATGTTGCACTTACCTCATCATACCCCCAATGCATCCGTGGGCTGATCTGGGGGCCTGTCAAAGTTGGTTGCAATAGACCTTGGTATATCTGCCCGCTGCACATGCAGCCGGCACCAGCAGAAATTGATCCCTCGGCCCCCTTTGGCTTGAAGTGCCCAGCATTTGCACAACGGCCCTGCGCCGCGAAAAGAAGCCAAACCTCAATAGTAGACTAATAGCACATTCACAACACTTGACGCATTCTAGCTGATCGTGTGTCCATGTGGTCGGCTTGAAAGAAACGACACACCAGTGAAAACTCGGTGACACGTATGCATGATTCATGTTGATGAAGCCATCTATTGCATTCGCGTGGCTCTTCAACTGGCCTTTGCTTCTGACAATCCCACCAGAAGGGTGGCACCTCATTTACGAAGCCACAGTATATGTTCAGTATTCTTGGACATTAGGGACATGCAGTTGGAAAACAAAGCACAATCTAACAACAGAACACTCTAATGTCCAGGCTCGGGTTTGAAAGCACCCGTAAACAAGAGCCTAAACATACTTGACAAATGGAGGCCGAATGGCATATTGCAAACACTGCTCAATGCAGGAATTTCAGACTTTAACAAACTGAGAAACCAAACTTGGCAAAAGTTGAGGCGCCCAACCGACTGTCCCACGTCATTCTATTTGCTTGGAGATCGCCATGAATTTGAAGGAACATATTGCTGGGCAATCCTCAGTCTTCAATCCAAGAGGAACATACGTTTTGAATTATTGTTTCGGTGATTCTTTTCTAGGTACTTTGGTCCAGCTTCTGGAAACTTTGAGAATTCCACTTCTCGGAACATGCCTTCAATTTGTAACGGGGTCTTACACACTTGGAATGTGCAAAACGGAATACGAATGACATTGTCTTGGTGTTTGGCCCGAAATGAAATCTATGCCTTGAAAAGGTCAGGGGTTCAAGTACTATATGTACAATCACGTTGGGAGTAGGCTCTGTAAAACTATCTTCGTAGGGTTTGGCCATGAGTGACTCCGCTGCAACCAATCTAGAAACTCTTAGTACAGTAATAATATGGAACAGTGATGCATCATACACTCAACAAGTACTTACACACATTTGGGCACCGGAAGACCCAGGCTTTTCCATAAAGCTGCGATGTTTCTCCAGATTCAAAGACTCATCAGGCAGCAAGGGAAAAACATGTATCTTTTAGTCACATGCTAGCTCTTTCCACGGAGTGCTGCTGTGTCTGTCGTGTTTTGCAATCTGTTTCTATGCCCAACGCGTCGATCCATGGGAGGTTACCTTGATTGATTGTATACACCATTGTTTGACAAAGGTGAAAGTGGAGCTCGCCCCAAACCCTAAGCAATGCCTGGGTTCGACTCCCAGCTCCGGCTCGAAAGCGCAGGAAAACATCAAATGAGCCGACTTCGACTCCTGGACAAACCCAGTGTGAAAAACGACCTACTGGTTCACGTAAAATGTATCATTTACAGGAAGAATTCATGCCCAACCTCTCGTCGCGCGTGTGTTATTAAGCTCACGTATCGCGTTCGGCCAAGCCCGTCCTTTTCCGTTGGAACCGAATCCGGGTAACCATAGGAGCTCCACTGGCCTGCGAGCTCGTTGTCGGGGTCGTCGGAGGCCATGAAAAGCTCCACGGAACGCGCCACGAGAAAGGGGATGAAAATGATACCGCTGGTCGTGGCCATCACAGAGGCGATCTTCCTCAGTCGAAGTCGAGTTGGACGTTGGTCTATTACTCTTTTTGGTCGCAAGAGGAAACCTCCAGCTTTGGGGGTCCACCTACTTTGGGCAATCTTTCTCAGATATGAGAATCGTTGTTTGTTTAGTTTAAGCACTCTTTAAGTTGGTTTTGGCTGTCTTGAGAAATTGAAAGCAACCTCGATCGTTTTGTGGGTGCCCTTACGTTTTGAGATCTTCCTCAAATAGGATGTTGGTGTGGAGCGGCAAAAACCTGAGATGACGTGTGACTAACATGGGATATTTCTTAAACTGGGGGACCTCGTTTTGTTTGGTATTCAAAGGGAAACCAGACAGGAAACCGACACCAACCAATTTAGGGGACGACTATTGTGAGAAACACTCAAATAATATGGGCAGTGTCAAGACAGGATCCCAACAAACGGGCGGGGTTTGCCTTGTAGGGAGCCGATATCTTCTTGCTTCAGGTCCTTTAGAGAGGCGATCTTCCTCAGACAACCGCCTGAAAGAAATGTCGGTGCACATGGTGGACATTTATCCCCATTCAAATGATTTCCAAAAAGGGTTCCCAATAACAAACTCTTACTCCGATATGGATGCCCGAAATATATTGCAAGCGGAAGAAGTTGGACGACCCTGTGATTCCCAGCAAGGACACGTGTGTCATGTTTTTTTCTTGTTTTCTTCGGATCCTTTTGGTTCAAAACTCCTACGAGTTCCATGACCCTTTGCATTGGGTCCTCAAGCAGGGTTGCTCCCAAGACCCGATGTTCTGTCCTTGCGGTGGTGGCCATAGAGACTCGACTGGGAGAATGCGGTTGCAAACCAAGAGTAAACACAGGGCTCCTTCCTCAGGTGAGGCAAGCCTCGGAGGCAATAAGGTAAGCATCCTGGAATCCTGGATGTCAGGTGGTCTTCCAAATGCCACCCTGTGCCCCAACGTCCACCTACATCCACACTCCAGGTGGTCACTCTAAGCAGCATGAAGGAACTGTTCCTTTATCGAGCTTGCCACAAAGCTTCGCCTGTGGGTTCATTGGGTACCACGGAGGGTCACGCCCAGCAAAGATGTTGACCATGTAGATCAAGGCATCCTCGAAGGTCCGCTCCTGGCAAAAGCCATCGCATCGTTCGCCCTTTGCTTGGACATATGGGACGCCAACGCATACCAACCGACCGAGTATATTCAAGCGCGCCTACAGAAGTCGTCGGCCGCAAACAAAGCTTCGTCTTATGTAAAATACCATTACATTCCGAAGTGTGCGCTCTGGTGCAGGCTCTGCGGCAGGTGTGTCCCAAAGACATGCCACCATTTCGGATTTCTGCTCGGATTCCATTTGATAACCATTTGGATACATGGTCCGTTTCCGTTTGGACTCAATGAAACAGTACTTCCCCAAAAAAAGCCCAACTCACTTGCCCAAAGGACCATTTCAAACAAACATTTTGAAACTTTCCCTTGACCATGGAGACACGGAAAGGTGAAAGGGTCAATTCGACACTGGCCAGCGAGCCATGTCAGAGGGGAGCGTAACTTTCAGCCGATGCCTATGCCTTGGAGGTCATCGGGAATTGGTTGGTTGGGAATCCGTTTACATTGACTGGCTTTCTGGTTGCGTGTCCTGTCCGGTTTCCTCTTGGACCTCCGTGTGGGCTTCTGTCTGGTCGCCTTTGGGTTTCTGTTTGGTTTCCTTTTGACTTCCCTGTTGGGTTTCCGTTCCACAGCCACCAAACAAACAACTCCTCCTGTTGAGACCAACCCTCCCCCACCCAACAGCGGTGCGGAAGGCGGTCGTTTGCCCTCCTCGGCCGCCAGCACAGTGTCGGGGTTCTCGAAGGAATACAGCACGGTAGCCGAGACCACCACCGTGCCCAGCAAAGAAAGAAGCACCGCGATGATCTGCTGCGTCACAGGGACTTGCCTGGAGAATTGGCGGATGGCTCTTGGCTTACAGACTCGGAATGGTGAACACTATGGCGGGGATTAGACCCGAAACGTGGACATCACGGGGGGGGAGAGGAATGCCTTAGACCCGGAATGATGGATATCATTTGGGTGAAGTTTGATAGACCAGAAATGGTGGACACCATTTAGGCGGTTCATGTCCAACCACTTTGGAGGTGGTTCCCCATCAGATTCATAGCCAACTGGGCTCCTTAAATTTTGGACATTGTTCCAGGATATACATCGTTCAATAATCATGTTTGTCACGGACGATAATATTGGCTCTCAGGGAAGCAGACTAGCTCAAGAACTCAAGATCGCCATCTGCTCATCGGAGAACTCGGTTGTCACTTATCTTTCCCACTCCAGCCACCTTCATTTGGTCTTTCTGGCTGCTCGTAATGCTTACCTTAGGTGTGCCACAACCAAGACGGCTGCCGCCAGCAAAGTTTGTCTCCAAGTTGGGAAACTCCAAAGAGGGTCTTTGTTCTCTTAGTTTTTAATGAGGAATCAACCCGGTGGCAACGCACAAAAAGCCAACCATGCTACAAGGCTACAGCCCAAAAGACACAACACGGTACACCCAAACAAAGACATGGTATACGCAAAAGGCAACCGCACAAGTGAACAGCAAAAAAACACGACAATCAGCACAGCCACAAACAAACGCAACAAATGGGACAACCCAACACACGGAAATGTCACAGAAACCGTTAAACTTGCGCAAAAGTGGACAATTCCCGCATGTTGGCTTATTTACATTCACCGTCCTGTACACCCCAGAAAAAGGGGGCGTAGAGCATTTGTTGAACCTTGGATGGCTTTTTCTCCCTCAAGCCAACTTTAGGCCTAAGATTTGCAAGCAGTACCAACAAAAAGACAACTCCACAAAGGGCACCCCCGCTGAAAGGCCGCTCTGAGTCTGCCTGATAACGACTCCGCCCGGACCAGCGCTGGAGTCTGACGGCAACGCCACTCGCAGCAGGCCTCGTCGAGTCGGCCCAAAGGGGCCCAAAAGGACCCTGGTGCAAGGTGCGGCTAATCTGCTGGTAATACAAGGGGCAAAGTAATTACTGGCAGTTCTCCCTGACATCATGTGGTTGCAAAGTACCCAACGACCCCGTTCCAATTCTTTAGGCCCCATGAGTGACCCCCAATTTGGACCCCCCCACTTGGAGGTGCCTTTTTCCAAAACTGCTTTAGCATTGTCTCTGTCTGCAAGATGGGACAGCCTTGGTCAAGTTTGAAGTTGAGCCAAATGCCTGTTTTTTCCCGCTATCACTTCCTGCAACTCTGAGGTATAGGCCTGTTCTGCCCTTGCAATCACCAGGATTCCTTTTACAAGTTTGGCTCTGTGCATGCTTCTGGGCAGACTGCTGCTTGTACCATAATATGGCTTGGAATAGACACCCAAGCAGTGCCACTTCGGCGCAGCTCTCGCTCAATCATCACGGGCATGATCCCGCAAACAGAGCATCTTCGAAACAGCAAGTGAGTACCAAACCTGCCCCTCGAATGATTTGGAAAAATAGAAACCTACAATTTCGTTCTGTACCTCACACATGGCCCTCAAATCATGTCCATGTGGGTGTGAATCTCCACGTGGGGTCATGTCCACCAACCGCTTTTGAGGTGGTCCCCTATCAAACATCTTGGCCATGTGCAAACGAACCCATAGAACTTGCACTGGACCAGTCGACCAGTCCTGATGTGTTTGCCAAAGCAGCGCAAGAAGCGGCCAATCTGCAGCAGGTCTGTGGTCTGCTCCAATGCCGGCCCACCTAACCCGGAGTTCTGGGCCCAATTGCATTCGGGTATGTGTGAAACCAATCTCAACAAGGATTTTGCAAAAAAAAACCTAAAGCACACACACACACACCGGGATTTAAAGCGGGGGGGTCGTCTGTGGAATAAGTGGAACGCTTTGGTGGGTTCCCTTTAAACCAACCTTGAGAAGGGCAACTACACGCACACGTATCGCACGCACGCACACCCAACATGCATGTGATGATGATGATGATGATGATCCTGATGATCATCACTACGCATCCCCAGCAATCGCCAGCAGTTACCGTGATGACATCCTGATGATAGTCATCACTGTGCATCCCCAGCATGGGCAGCAGCTATCATAACAATCATGACTTTAATGCATCACTTGCATTCCAAGTCGGGTCTTCGGGCACGCTTGAAACGTATATGAAACAGAAGAATGCTGATGATCCAGATGGTGCGAACCCATCACCCAACATCAGCTAGACCCGACTAGAAATGCAGAGCGTGCGTAGTAATGATTGTCGTGATAACTGCTGGTAATGCTGGGGGTGCGTCATGATGATTATTATCAGGATCATCATCATCATCATCATCATTATCATCATCATGACCCGACTGGGGTTGCAGGGGATGCGTAGTGTAATGCTTCTCGCGAAGACGAAGCGATGACACAAGTCCACGCTTTGCATCCACAGCAATACAACGAAGTCTTGTGAATAAGAAAAAAGTGCCCCCCAACATGATTTTCCTGCCCAAGTTTCCACACACCGGGGGCACTTCTTGTAACATCCAACAAGGCGCTCATCATCATGCGAATTAATCCTGCAGTAGCTTCTATGAGAGATGCAGGGAATGCGTCGTCATAATTCTCATAACCACTGCTGGTGATGCAAAAAATGCAAAGTAACAGGTATCATCATGACTGCTGGCGATAATGCGAATGCATAGTAATAAATATCAGCATACCTTTTGTTGGGTTATAATTCGCATCATGAAAAGCATGATCATTATCGTGGTGCTCTTCTTTTTCATATATGCATTAAGTGTGCCGTTAAACCCGACAAAACAATCGCGTAGTCATAATTGTTATAAGCAAGCCGGGGGCGGCGGCGCAGGGCGGCAGCCCTTAGATCCGGCTACGCCTCCTGGGGTAGCATGTCGCCGCTAGGCAATTTGCCTGCTAGCTTCAGCTATCGGGGCTGCACCCGTGCGCCGCCGACCCTCGTCACTTGGTCGTGATGCGTTGCCTAAATCCGGCACCTCTGCATTACCAGCTCGGGCTTGCGGTTTTGCTTGCCTGTGGGAAACCCTCGCAAAACATCGCGTATGTGCAGGGTTTCGGCCATGTGGCTGACATCATCAGGGTCTGGGGTTGGGCCTGGGTGATGCTTCAGCGGGGCTTGGTCTGCATCATCAAGACTTCCTTCCAAAAAGCCTCTCAACCCATGAAGCACTGTTTTTTAGAAGGTGTCGGAGGGATGTAAGCGAGGCTCATTTTGGCGCCAAGCGCTGCCGGGCATGCCGGCGATGCTGGGTCCTCACTCTAGAAAACGCTGTAAATACGGTCGCTGAGCCTTGGGCGGTTCCGGCTGGCGTGCTGCGCGGTCCTTTCTTTTTTCCCGTTGGTTTTCGAGCCTTCTGGCGCGCACGCGCGCGACCCCGGCCACAAAACGCTGCTATTCACGGTGTTTTGTTGCATTTTCGTTTCCGGGCTGGCTTGCGGGCTGTTCTTTTTGGGCTGCTCTTTCTAGGGCCTCTGGCGCGCGCGCGCGCGACCCCATGTCAGCCTTCTGGGTTGGGGCCCGGTTGGGGCCCAGAAAGCTGGCATCCCCGGCATCATCTGGGGTTGGGCCAGCCATATCATATCACAGCACAGGATACGTTTCTCATACAAAAAACATGACATGACATGGTATAACTTCAAAGAGGCGTAGCCGGCTAGAGGCCGCAGGCCCAGAAATAAGTTAACCAGGTCCTTTATAGTTGAAGGGAACTTTCAGGATCTCACTGTAGTGGACCCACGATAAACTTCTTGTTTCTCCATTCAACCAAGCTGTAAAATGATACCCTCGAACAAACACTGGCCATTTTCAAACGCGGTCTGCGAGAGACTCAGCTGCCAGCCCAGCACTGCCTGTCTATTTGCCCCCCGCCTATGAGGCGCGCAGGGATGCAAAGAACCGGTAGGCAGCTGGCGAGATCCAGAGCGCCCTTGCCGCTGAAGAGCCAGGACATATTGAACCCTCTGATCCTCAGTCGTGCCCTAACTCAAAATGTCAAGGTCAACTAAGCATCTACTTTTTGTAAACCCATTTAAACAAAAGCTGTTGGACACTATTTCAAACGAGGTAGGAGGTCCTCCAATTTGAACAATTCCCATTCTGAGATCAGCCCATGATGACTCGTTGTTGTTCACGAAGCCCGCGTTTGTCCTGTGAGCACCGCAGTGTACATTGAGCTGATCCGAACGTGCCCCACACTCCAAGTCTAAGTGGCCAAAACAGCAGCAAGAACTTCACGAAGAACGACACGTTCACCACGTCCTCAATCTCCTGGAGGAAAAGGTCCCCTGGCGCGCTGCTTGCCCGGGCAATAGTCTCAGTGATTGAGGCCAGTCCTGGCAACCCTACCATCTATCATGCTTCAATTATTCATGTAACAACCGATAGAAACTGAATTAAACAAAAAACGCAAAAGATCCCATGTAAGAAGCTGGCCAAGTTCTTATCCAAGGTCAGCACCTGAGCATTCTGGATGGCTAACGAACAATCCCATGCCGCATAGCCCACAATATACGTGTCTTGGTGAAAGGGAATCAATATGCTTCTTGGCTTTGTGATGTTTGGCGCAGAAACCTACCCTGCCCTTAACAAGCAACCTTTGTGCATATCCAGGATACTCCGTTTACCGAGTCCAAAGCTGCCTGCATAGATAGGAGACACCACTCGGGTCACGAAGCAAAGCGTGCCCAAGGCCGTGAAAAAGCTCTCCTTGGTTGGGCAAAGACTCGGACACATGGTCAGCTTCCCCCTAATGCTTTTTTTTTGGTGTTTCTTTTTTTTTTTGGGGGGGGGGGGGCACTCCTTTTTTGGTGGATTCAAATGGACATGAAGAGGAAAACCGTCATTTTGAGGATTGAACAGGCCGGCAAGCTAAAAGCATTGACAGCGGCAACATGTCAACTGGCTGGCTGACCCTTTGAAGTGAGCAAATTCAACTGTTGGGGAATAGCAAATATCTGTTGTCTCAAGTTACACCAGCAACGCATTGAGCAAGGGCTGGGCGTTGCCGGTTTGATGGCAACAGTTGAGGGTTAACTGAAAACGATCTTATGATCAAACTATTCAGGCTGACAAGCACAAGAAAGCGCACAAAGAGCACAACTCAGCGTCCATCCTCTCCCTCCCCAAGCCTGCATATCTAGCCCCCATTCTGTCCAGGGATCTTTCACAGCCCCAGAAAAAATGGTAGAATCCACCCTTCGAGCAACCAACTCTTAGCGCTCCAGTCCATTCCGAGCAGCTGCAACTCGATATGGCAACGGCCCTGTCTCTTCTGAGAGGATGAGGTACTGCTTGAAGGCTTCCAGCTTTTGATTGAGCACACCCCCCACTGTCACCTCACAGAGGTCCCATGAGGAGACAGACCCAAAATAGGGGGGCCGGGACCTTTTAGGGGGCCGGGACCCAAAATTGTGTCTGTCCTTCTGGGGTCCCTTGAATACCACCCAAAGAAGAGCAATTACCCTCCCAAAACATCTTACACCCATTTGACAATTTGATGACTGGACTGGAAGATCCTGCCGTCAAGGAATGCGCCTTTTCCTGCTTGATGTGACAAAGCTGGTGCATCAAGAAGTAGAGTAGAAGCGTCAAAGTAAGGCAAGCTACGGGGCATCTAACTGGGGAAAAAGCCTCCAGGACATCCATGGGATGACTTGGATCAGCGGGAGAGTGAGAACCTGTTGCAAGTTGTCAACAGCTTCTCGGATTCCTACTTAGAGTGGGCCCTACCCCAGCATGCACAGCAAGTTGCGCAGTGGCAGGTGTGCACACATGAACATTTGTTCTGCTAGGCAAGAGGTAGAATCCGTCTTTCACATGTTGCTTCATTGCGGGTTTCTTGCGCAAAGCAGCCTTCATGTAGAGGGTGCCGATATCTTGGCATGTGACTCACCCATCGAGCAGTCCAAAGCCCAAAGCAACACTTCCAAAAAATACGCTTCACGCCCTGTGAAAAACAACACGTGGGTCATCTTTCAGACTAACATGATCAATTGAATTGGGCCCTACCAGACTATTTGCCGCACCTGCACGTGAGTGATGTGGACGTGTCACGCGCTTGCACGTGCACACAAACAAAACCACACAGTCACCCGATTTCACTGCACATACCGCTGCTTTTCAGTATATGCAAGTGTCGCACGAGAAGTGCAGCTTGGCAGCTCCAGCTCAAACATTGTGTGCAACGTCTTGAGGCAACTTGAATTGAATGTCATCGCTTTTGTTCCTTTGACCCGTTTGTTGAAGTCGGACATTCTCGGCTCTTCAGACTGAATGGCAGGTTGCACGAGGCCCCCAATGATGGCATCTCTCCACAAGGGTGTCCCGCACACAAGGACGCCCTGCCTCCACGCGCTCGCTCCTCCTCTTTTGCCCAGCCAGGTATTCTGACCGGGTCAGCACACCGTCGCCATTCCTTGAATGCAAGCCCAGAGTCGCAAGTTGCACAAAACCGATCAAGGCATCTCACAAAAACGTGAGGCAAGCCTGGCAAGCTCAAGTAATATGGACTGCCATTACTATGGGCATTCTTTCACAGGTTCTTCTACCTTTTCAGCTCTGAGCGCTCTTCTCAAGCACGATGAATCAACCGCCGCTCATGATTTTACGTTTGGACGGACATCTCTGGAGAACAGAAAGACGGCGGGCCCCCTTCCTTGGTACTCACAAGGAGAAATGGGGAAGGGTCCCCTTATTGGTGGCAACCCCCTGTTCCATTAACATCCTGAACTGTCACCAAGCCTCGTATCCAGCATGTCGAACCTAAGGACAACGAAGCAGGGGGCCTGTCGGGTTTCCTTTGAACACAACCTCAAAACGGTTACTCTCAACAAAATCAAGCACACATCAATGCTCCTGATGCAAAAAAAACGACTGAATATTCCTCACTGGCTCCAAGTCTAAAGCACAATACTCTACACTCCTCACCCACAAACTTTCAACCTGAAACAAATGGATGGGTTTCCTGTGCCCAAACTTGAAAACCCTGCAAGCAGACAAGCCCTAAGCCCTGCCAGTCACGTGATGGATAGATATGACTGAAGTGCCACTCTTAGGCCAAGCAACTCATCCAGGGGAGAGCTCGCGCTTTGCAGGCGCGATCTGGGGCGCACCTTGGCCAGTTGGATTGCCCTTCAATCGGGCGGTTCGAATCGCCAAGGCGGCATGCATATGTGATTGACATGAGCTTCTAGAGCCCTTTGACTCATGCACAATCAGACGGTGCAAGTAGATGGCACACATTCCTTTGCTTGAAGAAAAAGGTCAAGAAACGTGAAGGATCTGCCTCACCCAGCTGAAAATTACTACAGTACATGGGCATAAATTACTCATCTGGGGACCCTCTAGTGGAGATCATTTACGCCAACCATTTCGGGAGTGTTTATTCAGACCCGCAATGGCCATGGGAGTTGTTGGGCCCTCTGTTGCTTAGTGGATCTGAAAAGGAAACCCGTCCAAACAAAAGGAAAGAAGGACTCACCCTCCGCATGCCTGGGACAACCGAACCTCAATCCATTGCCAAGCGTCGGCCCTGAATGCTCTCCGGACCTGCGGAGAGAGCAAATGGGGTTGTCCCCACAAAAGGAACCCCTGAACTTGCTGGCTTCCCTGTGGTTTCCATTTTAGATATGAGCATTCCCTAAGCCATGCAGTTTTAAAACAGCCCCAAAAAAACTCGTAAACTTCCTTGGAACTCCCTAGCTTGCCCCTGCCCGTAGTTCTTCAGCGGCACGTTTTCAATCCTTCAGTAGCACGTCTTTTGATTGCACATGCTTCGCTATGAAGCCAAGCCTTGCACGTGACATGGTCAGTGCATCGCCTGTGAATGTCGGTGTACTGTCTTCACCCTCGGACCCATCACTGAGAAGAACTCACTTCCTTCATGGACTAACATATGGTCTTTCCAAAGAAGTATAAACTCCAGTATCTCAGGAAGTGAGAGAATGAAGGCCTTTCTCATGTCCTGGCATGTTTCAAGTTGTGGGTGTGGGTCTCAGGAAGAGGCTGGTGCTTTGACCACTCGCGTCAAACACAGACTTGTTCGAATTCCATCAGCACCAGCCAGGCAGTAAACGAGTTGATGAAGGTCCCTAACAACTCCCGAGGGTGAATTGTCAAAAAATATGGTTGCTCTTACCGCTTGAGCGAAAGGTCATTAGACCTTTTGTAGTTCTAATCTGCTTAAGCCATAGACCAAGGTCTCTCCGGGGCGATTCGGTCACACACAAGACCAACCATTTGTATATACTCTGGGCAGTTCAAAACGGGGTGTTGGCCAATCCCAACCGCGATCCCTATCAGAAATCAAGGTAAAGACTCAGGATTGCCCGGAACCACTGGATAAAAACAAAAGCTGAGTTACAAGTTCACAGCCTAGGGATTGCCTTTGAACAGCCCGGATCTGTCTGCAACGGCCAGGCCTTAGCGGCTGGCACGGCAGCCAGCACCGCCAGCGCTGGCCGCCAGGATTCAGGCCGCCTTTTCACGAGACGAAGCAGAAAGCAGGCAAATTGGCTCATGCCAAGGTGGACAGGGAAAGAACATGGGGCACATTTGTCCTTTATGGGCTGGAGTACAGGGTGTGACTAAACCAACATTGCGATATGTGCCATCTACCGTCACCCAAATCTGAACGATTAGCCAGACCTCAAGACAGAGATTGTTGAAACGTGGAAGTGCAAGCGCGCGAGTGGGCGTACAAGTCTGTTGTTTGTGATAGCTTGGCACGTCCGAATATTGACCACCCACGATCAGAAAGCCCGGATCACAAAGGCATGCATCTACGAGTAGCTGTATCTATTTCCCAGGGCACAGAAAAAAGCCGCACCTAGCTCTCAGGACGCCTCTACAAGACAATACTTGGTGTGTCAAAAAAGGGGGACCCCGTAAAAAGTTGTTTTCCTTTTGGTTTCCCTTGAGACCCCCAAGAAAGGGGCCCTCAAAAATGAGCCACACCCACTTGACACCCTTGTCAAACTGCTTGAGCACTGCAGGCATCTTCCCGGGACTTTTTCGTGGTTGATCAAGGCAAAGCCCCTCAACAAAAGAAGGGCAACCAGGGCACCATTGGTCATGTGGGTGTGTGTGTGTGTGACTGTGTGCGTGGTGTGTGTGTGTGTGTGCACGCCTTTTTTGATGTCTTTTACGTTGCTTGAAAGGGAACCCAAACCTCCCCATTTTGAGTGGTCATCCTATTTGACACATTACTCACCATAATTAGAGGTCTGGGTCCCCTTCTGCCTGCTCCGCAATGCAGCGGATGGCGCCGATGGCGCATGCAGCGCAGATGGCACAGCAGGCGAGAAAAGCAGCGGCGAGGAACGACAGGGCTCCATGGCTCTCAAAGAGCGCTGCGCGTGGACGGTGGACCAAGGAAAAACAGTGCGCATGCCACAAATAGAAGTTGTTGGCTGGGTAACCAGCAACCTAGGTATGCAGGGTTCCCAGCACCACGCCTCAGCACCAGAAACATCACTTTGGCTCACAGCCAGCAGGTTTAGGTGTAAAAGCGAAGCTCGCTGTCAAAAACAAAACATAACGAAACTGCCGCAAAGGCGATGCTCCTCAGAAAGTGAGTCGGCAGTCATGTCGAGGGGCTCTCGACTTTTGTCGGGACTGGCTGATGGCTTCCAAGCTTGTGAGCTAGAACGGGTGTCCGCATGTTGAACATGGGGAAAGCACACCGTGAAGTCAGTCGATTTTTCAGGTCAAGCCAAATCGTTGACTTTTTGTGTGTGTCTCCGGGACTTGTGCGGGTCTGTCAGCATACTGGCTGTGGGTTTGCCTGGAATCGTCAGCACTTTGAGTCTCATCTCCATGCGCGACAAGTTCCAGCGGCATTCAGAGCGAAATAAGTAAGCATATTTCCAGTGAAAAAAACCCGTTAAAACCAACAGGGGAACTTGAAACAGATTCTCAACCAAATGGAAGTGAAACAAGAGGCTCGGACAACTGTTAATTACTGTACTCGAGTGGACAAATATGCTGCTCAAAGGACATCAACCTCCGAGCGACTGGACATGCTTTTGGGCATGGGCATGACGAGTCGATCACCTTCATGCAATCAATCAGGTTTTGTTCACAAGCCGAAAAATAATGGATCCCCATGTGAGACCTTCATCCTGTGTGAGCTTGGTTTTCCCGCGTGGTGAGCTTTCCATGCATTATTCTACCAACATAGGGTTCCCCTAAAACATGGAAAATGCAAAAGCAGCAGTTGCACCTTTGGCCACCAAATATCCTGCCTTTTACACAGGCTTTGCAAACCCAAACCCTCTAAAGGCAACAAAAAGGGCAATCAGGCGTCCAACGGCCCTTTCCACCGGCGCCCGAGCACCGCGCCTTCTCCTCAGGCAGCCAAAGCAGCAGAACTGCTTTTCGGACCTCCTCTTGCTCCTGATCAGCTGACAGGTCAGAAGCGGCGCATAAAAAGCGTGGCTGCGCACTCGCGAAATCTGCGAAAAAGCAGCGGCAGCAACAACAGCACCAGCACCAGGACCAACCACCGACGTCAACAAACCTCTCCGAGTCTTTGGCATCTCCATCTCCGAACGCTTGAAGCATGAGGTCTCTGTGAGTAGGACGAATGTGTTAGGCAGGACTCCCACGAACCTGCATCGAACCTTTGACGCGCAAGTAGCAAACAATACATGCGGTTCAGTCGCATTACTTCACCATCATCCAGGCGTTTGCTTTGCGATTGAGACCCCCCGCCACCCAAGAAACATACAAGACATAAACTTGCAGCACCTCATTCTTCAGCATCCCGTAAAGGATCGTTGTGCATCATCGTCAGTTCTTCTCAACTGGGGCGATGTATCGCTGCAGGGAACGCGGCAAAGAAGACCCCATCAAGCTCGTCACTTGAGCTGATCGATAATTGGCAGCACAGCAATGATGGCATGCAATGGCAGAAACAAAGAGCTGATGACATGCCCTTCGATCCCGACCCACGGCCAACATGTCCACGCCAAGTTCCTAATAATATTCCGTTCCCCCTATTCATAAATCCAACACTACTAATAATGATTTTTTGGACCCCCCCCTACTATTAATTGACCCAACGGCAAACCAATACTAAACTTCTGAGAGCCCTTATTAGTAGCAGGTTCAGCACTTCCCTTCTTTTCCTTGCACAATATTGCACAATTAAATTGCACATCGTAGTCTAAAAATCCGCCTTTCGATTTTTAATTGACAAATCCGAAACAAGTGCCGTAGTGCCTCGAGGAGTTTCGCTAAGCTTCCTTGCTCGGCATGTTAAAATTGTGAGGTTTTGGCACCCAGCCAGGGGCCCCCATTTTGGACGAGAACTGTGGTGGGACCGATTGATAAATATGTTTAAACAAACAATTACACCTAACAGGGGGGAGGGGCCGGGATTTGATAGGGCGAAGGGAGTCTTCCGTCATCAAACCATGCAACGACGTCTCAACTGGCATACATGTTTCAAGCAGCTTGGCAATGCTGCAAGCTCGCCCCTCCTTCTCGGAGTTCGCATTCCACAGCTCCACCGGCTCGATCTCCGGCTCAACATTCTCCTTCTCTGACTCAGCCTGAACATCTTCCAGGTCCCTCCAAGTGGACCATTAAACCCGGGTATTTTGAGTGAATGTCTTGGGTGTAGGAGGCCAGCACTTTCCGGTCAAGAGAAAGCCGCGTTGACATCCACCAGCAAGTTGTCGGCTTGCTCCTGAGTGGTTTGGATTGGTTGAGTTGAACCTCCAACCCCGAACCTCCAACCCAATGCAAACCGCTGACGCGCAATCTGAAGTTGGCACCAGTCCAACCCTGCTCATCGGATCCAACGTCCCCGCCCCCTTAACCCAACCCTCGAATTTGCAAACATTGACAGCAGCAGTTCTTACTTCAGTCAGGGAAGTGTGAAATGGGGTCTCTAAATGAGAGACCCGCAAATCGATGCTTTCCGTTTGGACGCACCCCAAGTATTTGACTACCAGCTTGTAGTTTGCGTGCATCAAACACAGCAGGTTCCGGTTCCCACTCTACCCTGGGCAGCTTTTCTTCCAAGAAAGACTATTGCATCCACATTTGGGAACCTGTTGCTTGTTCACCATCACCTTTTGGAGGCTATACTTATGCTAGTGTACGTGGGTTTCCCATTGGATGGCAACCTGTTTGACTTGTTCTTGAGAGGCAGAGCCTGAAATTTTCAGCCACCTCAGCCAGACAACGCAATTGTCTGCGCAACAAGACGAAAGCTCGCCCACTGGCCCAACTCCAACAAACTCCGGCTTTTGGGACACTCAACCGCTGAGACCACTGCCTGCCTCTTCCTCCTCCTGTCTGGGCAGCACCTGCCAGGAAACACGAGAAGCAAACCAACATGACCTTGCTTTTTAGTAGGTGACCCTTGATTGGTTCTAACGATTGGGTTCCTTCGGACTCGTCCTTTGGTGCAAGCTGGAACTCGGTTGTTGAAACCTATTGAGTTCCCTGATACTTAGGATCAGGGTCAACGAGCAACGGCATCCCCAGTCTAGATGAGGTGCCCGAGAAATGCCACCTAATCCAGATACATGTGCAGATCCTGTTGATGGAGCACATCGGTCGAAACTACAAGTAATCCCTATATTCCCTTCAGTCTCACTCTGTGCAGGGCGACAAGACGACAATTGGCAAAGAAAGTTGATTAATGGTTGGAATCCACGCACGAAACTCAAGGATATGGAAAACCTCCACACAGCAGAAACAAACACTTCGAACAACCACACAAACAACTAGCAAGTCACACACACACACCCTCACCACTTACAAGCAAACATACACGCACAAACAAGCAAACACACACACACATGTACAGCAAACACAACAGCTATATTTGATGCCATATCCACACGGAGTCAATCTCCAACACAAGCTTCGCAACCGTGGTTGCCCCTAGACATGGTTTGTCGTTTCCAGATTCAACGTCTTGAGGATTGATGCGTTGCTTTCTCGTCGTTCTACGCTTTTGAAAAAACACACACGCACAAACAGCTAGAATGCTCTTTCAAGCAGTTGTATGCAACTGTCAAGCACATGGCACGTGGGTGCCTCATAATCTTCCTTGCGTATCACATCTATCTATAAGGCTTTTCATAGAACTGTGTGGTCACAGCCGCCTCTGATTACTTCATATACTACTTTCTCGTAGGCCGTAGAAATCTACCGGGTTCAAGTGCAACATCTTGATCTCGGATCAATCAATTTGGCGATTCATGGGGGGGGTTCCGTCAAGGTGTTCCAAACAAATACCCTCGAGCAGGGAGCCATCCTAAACTCACAATCCACCGGATTGTTTGACCAACTGCGTTCCCACTTCTCCTTTTAGCTTGTTGAGGTTGGGAGGTTCGTTAATCTTGTGCGGTGGTTGAAAAGGAGAAGCCAAATGCAAAGTGGAAATGACGATCCCCACCCTTTGCAAGGCAAACATCTATGAGTATCAAGAGTGCCTTCTACACAGGCTGCTCTTTGCCCCAGTGGTGGCTCAATGATTTACCTTAAGGATTCAATTCATCACTCCCTCGCTTTGCGCGGGCAACCAAAAGGTGATCTTCAAATCTGCCAGGTTGACATAATATGGGTGTCTTTGTGTGCCCTCTAAAACAAGACGAGCCGCCCTCTGAGCCCTGGCTGCGGGCCCCCGACACCAACGGCTTGCCATCCGCACCTCACATCCGCCCTCCATCTTGCGGCAGCTGAAGATCTCTGGGGACGAGGTCCTGACTGCGGGGCTTGGGGCCCGAGGAGCGGAAGGGGATGCCGAGGGAATGGTCTGTTGCCCCTACGAGTACCACCAAATCCAACGTTCTAGCTGGTGACGAGGTGAAACACCTTCCAAGAGGCGACGTCAAATTATTTGGTGGACATGGCTGCTGTGGTGGACATCAGTTAAATGCAGGTTGATGTCCACAGCCATGTTTGAAGATGTTCTCCATAAAGTCATAGCCGATTGGTTGGGACATGGATGGAGGGTTCCCGCCCAGGCCGCCCTCCTGGTTCGGAGACATTGCACTACACCAAACTTGGAGGTCTTACAAACAAAATAATCAGACGCCTCAACAAGCAAAATGGGGTCAAACGTGCAGTCTCTGCAAAAAGTCGTCAGTTTTCTGGTCGATGGCAATTGGCGTAAACTCAAGAATGTCAAGTGCAAAGGGATACGCAAGGCAATCTACAGGAGCCTTTCACAACATGATTGATGGACCATTAAGGCCGGTTCAAACTGGCCTACACGCCCGAAATCGATACCATTCAATGGAATTTGTGAGGAAATTCCAATAACAACCATCTTCAAATTTGATTTCTGACAAGGATACTTGGAGCTTCTCCAGGGCATTCAATGCAAGGGTATAGACGATATATGTAGCCTTGCAATTGCCCTGCCGTTTGCCCCCCAGCCCCTCGCAATCTGCAGCCTGGGCAAAAAAAGATCCTTCACTAACCAAGTGTTCGATTTTCTGATTTCCCCGAAAAGGACTCAGAAGGGGTGGCAGCGTATAACCACAGAGGCAATCGTCTGGCAGCTTGTGACTTCCCGCAAAACACGTGCGCCTGCTGCTGGGCGTCACAAAGCAGGAGAGCTCCTGCCGCGGTGCCAAAACTCTCAAGGTTGACTCACCATTCCTTTTGGGCAAATAAGCTAAGACATGCTCCAAAATAGGATTCAGAATCCCTTGGTTGCCAACTCCCTTTCCGAGGTCGCGTTCTCACTTGCCCGGTCTAGCGAAATCATTGCATTGAGAACCCCACGCGAGAACATAGGATCCAAGAAAAACATCGGCTCCTCAACCTTGAGCAGGGTTGCAATCTATAGGCCTGCTTGCGGTCCCAAACAAGCACAAGAACCCTGTACCCAACACCCATTCCAATTAACTGCCATACTCAAGCGACTGTATTCCCAAACCCTGTGCAATCCGGTCCTTGGTGGATGAGGCAGCGACAACAAATCGGAAAGTTGCCAATCTGCATCGAACTAAAATGGCGTCTGGAATTCAAGTGGCCGGGAGAGAGCCGCACATGAGTTCGTCTCAAAACAAGGAGACACCCCAACTGCGCAATGCCTTGCTTCCTCTTGGTTTCCCGGAAAACCAAAGAAAATAAGGCTCCCCCGAAAAGACAGAGCAGAACCACAGGACTAACCTACCCCTGGTTTATTCATATATGGAGAGTGTCCCATTTTAGAGGGACTTCTTCACTGGGAAACATCTGAGAGGAAGGGCCGAAGGCAACCCCCAGCCATCCGCACCTTGAGCGGAGGGTGTCTGTTCTGTCCCAAACCATGTTTCAACCCCAAAGGCACAATGGAAAAACTGGAATTCCAGGGACACCCCTCTCCTCCAAGTTCATGGTGAAGGGGATTGGTACTCCAAACACTGTCAACCCAAAAAGATCCAAATATGCCACTGAATACCTGGGCTTCTCTTCAACTCCAAAGCAACTTGATGCTATTGTTTGACTTTGCTACAGATCTGTAGACCGTTAGATCTGGTCTCTGCTTGACCAGGGCAGCTAATCCCACGAAAACGCACTCCTGGGACGATGAAGGCGTTGTGGCATCCGTAAAGGATGTTGTACCCTCCTGCCACAATCCAGTCGCAAAACGACGATCTGCGGATGTACCGGTCGGATGGCTTCTCAACGAAGAAAGAGCCTTGTTGGGCTTGTTTCAAGGGAAACTAAAGGGGAGCCGAAGCCCATTTTGGGTTGGCCCCATTTGGGAAGCCTCCTTCTCCTTGCTAAATAAGTAATAAGCGGCATAAGCGTTTATCCACCAAATGTCGGCTCGGCATGTCTACCAAAACAATGGCTTGCATGAATGCAAAAATTAGTCCCTGCAAATCGCACACGTGGGGTAAAAACATGGTGGTGCTCTGATAACGCGATTCATTGATCCCATGCTGGTCAGGGTCCCCTCCCTTATTGGGATTGGGGCCCCATGGGTGCCCCTATGGGTGCCATAGACAACCAAAGGAACTCAGGCACAAACGCACGTTGCGTCGGTTGACTTACTTCCATGTTGACACAAACTCACTTCGAATGCATCGTAGCTGCCACACAAAGATCAGCCGAACATCTGGCACTGCAGTACTTCTGCGCGAATTGCAAATGCATTCTCGCAAGTCACTGTCGGTGATGTTTTTCGCGCTACCTTGGGGTTTTCTCAAGGATTCCGTTTTGGGTAGCTTGAAAGGACAACCATGCTTTCTGGTTTCTCCATTTGAGACACACCCGATGAGTTCAACGAGTTTCAA
>CAUJNA010000024.1:95000-100000 GCA_963377175.1 Effrenium voratum | reverse complement strand
TCAGCCTCAACAGCTGAACTTTTTTAACCGGCCGGCAAAGGCGGTTTTCATGTGGCCAAAAATGCATCTTTAGGAACCCTGCCAAATTCATCGAGTACCAGCACCTTGCCTGTCTTGAATCTATGCCAGCGTTCAACTCAGTAGTATTAAAGAGCTTTACGCAAGCCAGTTTACGTGCTGCCACACCTATGCATGATTGGGACTCCCCCCTCCAACCTTCACCTACCTGACTGTGACTCATTCGTGCCATGGTCAAATTTCCTATGCAAATCAATGGTTCTAGCACAGGGTTCACGACCAGCCCTACCAAGTAAAGGAACTAGTCTTTTGACCATGATAAACAAAAAACAGGGTATGTCCTCAAATTTGGGACCCCTTCATGTGGTTGGTTTCCTTTTGATCGAAAAACACCCATAACGGGACCCCGAACAATTGTGTTCGTTTTGGTTTCGCTTTAAACCAAGGCTGAAAAAGGGTACCCAGCCCCAAAAACAATGCCCACGGCAGCTGCCACGGGTTTCCGACCGGGCCTTGCCGCGCTTTCGCGACACAAAGCGCGGTGCCCTGCGCGTTTTTTTTGTTAAAGAACTGGCTTCCGTATCCTTGTCCTTTCCGATTTACTTGGCCGCCTCTGTTTGGGCATGCCCGTTTTTTAGCAGCCCCTGTAAAAGGGAAACCAGACAGCGGAGCGCACCAGCTTGGAGTCACCATTTGGGGGTTACGAAGTTCATTAATAGGGCGAATGGGTTTGGGGTGAATGGGTTTACCCGCGGTTTACCCCTTTCGGCACACTTTTAGGCACAGCAAGGGGCATGTTAATCTCGGGAGTAACAGTTTGAATGTGTGACTCCTTGATTTAGTCTCCAGGGCTCAAAACATGGACAAGCTTGGATTTGCAGGAGTAAGTGTCCCAGCATCTGACATGAAATACCGTCGTCCGTGAACGAATATTTAGCCTCATCAGTGAATTGATGGTCCTGATGCAAGCTCGGCAAATTGAGTAAGTGCAAGTCATGCCAAAGGAGCCCAAGAGCAGGAATTGTTGCTCTCTGTGCCACAGGATTTGGATGCATTGGATTCACACTGAAAACTTTGTACTTAGAACCATTCGGCCACTCCGGCAACCCTTATCACTGCAAGGTGAACTGAACACATCTCTCACTCACAACTTGCTTTGCTCCCACTCAATGACTGCTCTCTCCCCCCCCCCTCGCTTGCCCCCCCCGCATTCGCTGATTCCCTCCTTGCCTGGGGGGCGGCTTCTCTACAAAGCGCTTCTTGGGCGCCTCCAAGGGCTTCATGCACCCAAGGCTGCTGAGACAGAAGCGCAGGCACAGCACCGCGCAGCTCACCAAATACCCCACCAACCTGCCGAATGCAGTCATTCGCGCAACCGCTTGCGCTTGCCGGGGACGTGTACATTAGGTTGGGGTGCAGGGCAACCCCCCGCCAACCAAAGCCAGCTTTAAAACCGCACATCAAATGCGACAAAGCCACATGTACATGGCGTCAAAATATGATGACTTGGGGAACGGAGCCATGTTCAACAAATAGTCTCTTGAACCTGAAACACCCACACAGTAATTCTCAAGGAGAAAAGGATACCTCGTGCCAAGGATCCAACTGACAGACTGCTGGAACCCGAAGGGCGCGTCCTCGCTCGTCTCCGTGGTTGGCCTCTGTGTCTCCTTCCCTGGGGAGCTGCATACACCAGGATCACCAGGTGGCGCACATTCGTCAGAGGGCGCGGTCGTGGTTTGGGCCGGCCCTTGATGTGCCTCGGCCGCTGGCAGCGATGGCAGCACCACCTGGTGCTTCTGGATGAACTTCTCGGTCCTGGGGCTGTTTCAGTAAAACATCCTCAAGATGTCCCGAGCCATATGGTGGTCTAAAGGGAAATGACGCGGCAAAGAAAATTTGAGAACCCCTCAAAACCAAAATGAAAGGCAGAGGAGGAGGACCCCCTCAAAATGCAAGCGCTTTCTGGGTGTGCTCTTGAGCATACCCTGGCCCTTTTGCCGGCCTGGAGGAAAACCAGAAGGAACCAATAATTTTGGGTCCCCCTATTTGGACACACAAACTCACTTTCACGGGCCCAGTCCTCTCTTTCACGACTTCTGACTTGGAACTCGCCAGCAGCGTTAGCGCGCGGTCCCGCACAGACGCCCGCCCAGCCTCTGGCCCCGGTCCAGCCTCTTTCCCTGGCCCAGCATCTTGCTCTGGCCCAGCCTCTTGCCCTGGCCCAGCCTCTGGCCCACTGACCTACCGAGTTTTACTCGCCAAACAAAGCGATGAACAAACATGAACAGTGCGTGTTCAAATTCTTGCAACAAAGTGTGTGTATGTCTGTGTGTGTGTAACGCTTGCTAACCAAAAATGCCGACAACCTTTGAGCAAACAACTTGTCGAATTCTGACACCCCATATTCTGCCTCCCTGATTGCCCAACTTGTGCGTATGATGGCATGGTTTGACACAACCCCGACAGATTCTGTGTCTCCCCACCCGGCAAGCCACTCAGCAAACTCCATGTTGGGATCATACTTCAGGCCTGCTTCCTGGAATTACAACAGCCATGGAGGTTTGTCTTTTCGTGTATCTTACCCGTTTGTTATTTTTGTTTGGGGGGTGGTGGTTAAAAAGGAAACCAGAAGAAAGCCGAAGACATTTTGGGGTCCAACCAAGACGATGGGGAACTTCGATCCATCCGCGCCTCGGGCTTCTTGGCTTTCGCCTTGGCCTCGCCCAGCTTCAGCCCCCGCGCGGCCTCTGCCCTGCGGGTTTTTGAGCGCGGAAGCGGATCGTCCCAAGCGATTTGTCTCAAAAAGTGCCGAAAACCGGAGTAGTACATCAAACCCAACAAGTTGCGCGGAATTCTTCGAGGTGTTTTTTGTTTTTCTTCGCTCAGGTGATTGAGCATTGTTTAGTGTGGAATTTCTAAAAATGGGGGGAAAGCAGGCGAAGCCCATGGTCAGTTTGGGTTGTCGGGTCTCCAACTGGGAGAACCACGAAATGGGTTGCCGTTTGGTTGCCCATGGAAAGCAAACCCAGACACTGGTGCCCTCCCCCACCAAAGGAAACACAAAACGCGTCCGCTTTTTTCCACCGGGGCCTTTTCTGCGGGCACGGGTTGGGCACGTAAAGTGCACAGGAGGCTTGTTGACTACCATCTCCGGAAAAGCCACGAGTCCACTTCCAGGATTGTTGGAGAGAGCAAGTGGGGTAGAAAGGGCCTGTTGCGTAACATGGTTTATGTCTAGTTGCCTTGGAATATTCAGGGGAATTGTTAAACGGGCAGCCAGACGTCAAGCAATGATTCGGTCTGGTTCTAGACTTGCTACTTCTTGCCTTGATTGCTTCAAGGGAAACCAAAGGAACTCACCTCCCCCTATTGAGGGAAACCCAGCTCCTTCGGGGCAAGACGGTGCTGAACGTGGGCGGCCCAGACGTGCGGGGGGACGTGGTTGATGTGGTGCTGCGCACCCGTGGCGCCGCCTTGGGCGCGCGCCGCGGCTCTCTGCGATCAGCGCGCATGGCCGGGCGCACGCATTGAGAGCCGAAGGATCTCGTCTCGTCGTTGGTGCTGGAACTGGTCGATTTGCTGGAGGATTCTGGCTAAGTGTTGAATCTCAAAGCCCCGACTGTCGAGAGGTGACAGAACAGGGCCTAAGGGAACGCTGCCGCGGGCAAAGCTTCAATCTGTGTGCATTGGATGCAGTCACGGGAAGTCACGACAAAGATCCTTTGCCGAGGACACCCAGAAACACGACTCATCAAATGAATCGCAACCCAAAACGGGATTCACCAATCCCTGGCAGTTGCACTTCTGGAATTTCTGAGTTCATCCTCACAAACCCAGTCCAATGATCGAGACGGGAGAAGGCCCCCGTAGGATTCAATGAGACCCTGGGACAGTGATTGTTTGCACCGCCCTATCACCCTATATCGGCACATCGCCAAATTTGGGCACGTAGCTCCCTCTTGTCCCAAAAAAGCGCTCTCAGACATTTGTGAAGTCTAATGAGCATCCTCCAAAATGGATTGTGGAGATAGAAATATAATGAAATATACATTATGTGCTTCAGTGAACGCATACCCAGTACCCAGTTGACCCGATTCCTCTGCCAGTTGTTTGGTCCCCTCCCACAACATGCGCCAGCCCGGCGCGGAATGCTCGAGGCGCTTGCGCTGCCTGTAGCGTGGTCCAAGTCATGGCGAGAGTGATTAATTACCGATGGCTTGCAGGTTTACATGGACCCCCCAAACCCATCATTGTTGGTTTGTTTTTGAGAGACCCCGCTTTTTTGGCTCCGTGATAATTTGCAGAGGGTAAAAAAGCAAGGTTACACCAGGGTGAAAGTACGCGGCACTACTAAGTAAAGGAATAAAGGAATGGTTGTGCCATCTACTTTCACCCAACTGTAGATGACCGCTTTGTCATCAACGTGCAGCAGAACGTACCGCCTGAAACAAACATGAACCAACCATGAGTATAAATCTACCATGAGTGGCTCCAATACTGGCGTGAGAACGTGCACTCCAACTGTTGTTTGAAAGTATGAGTAACCGAGCAAAGAGACGTTGACCCTACTGCATGAAACATTTCAGCCTTTTGTGCACAAGCCTTTGCATGGCAATTGCATGTGCAGGTAAATGGGCCCAGTGTGTGTGTGTGTGTGTGTGTTTGCGTTTGAGCTGCGTTACTGATGTTGTTCCTGCTGTTGTTCCTGCTGGGGCTGCTACGGTGTTATTGCTGCGGTGGTGTCGTAGCGGTGTTGCAGTGTTGGCATAGTGATGTTGTAGTGTCAGTGTAGTCTAGCAATAGTAGTCATGGTGGTCGTGGTGGTGGTGATGGTGCTCGGATTAGTAAGTTGAGTTATGTAAGGGGTATGGTTATGACTATTGTTGGAAAACATAAGGTAAACAATATGGCTCCAAAAATTATGGAGATTGCTCCCGTGCAGGTAAAAAATATTACGGGCTCAGGCAGAGCTGCTAAAG
>CAUJNA010000024.1:0-92500 GCA_963377175.1 Effrenium voratum | reverse complement strand
TGCATGCCTCACTTGTAAGCAATCGGCGACCAGGGCGAGCCTCTCGATCTTCTGCAAAAGCTCCGTGTCAATGGGCATTGCGATGCCGATGGCCACCCATACAGTCGAACACTGATCTGCCTTTTCCCTGTACCTTGAGTACGTTGTCTGGGGCGGTGGGGACTTCATGAGCCCAGTGGTTGTTTGCTGTATGTTACTTGAGTCTTTGGCTTGAGAAGCGTGCTCAAAGGTCATTCTTGTATCTTGGGATACTCTGCGCCCCCATGGGATCAGAGATCCTGGAGGTTTGAGCGGCGCAGCGCATGACTTTTTCCGAATGGTTGGACATGCGCACAAGAACACACGAGGGGGATCAATGGATCAAGTTGTTGTAACAACACGAGGCAGCACGACAACATCGCCCGCACAGTTCTTTGCTTTGTTCTGTTCTACAACCGCTCCCAAAAAAACAACAAGCTTTCAGTAATGCTACTGTTGGTGCCCTTGGACCAAAGGCACTTAACGTGCTTTTGAATCAAAGCAACTTAAGGCAGTCTCGGTGCTCTAAGTGACCCTTTGATTCGTTTGCGCAGTGCCCTTTTGGCTTGATGGGGTTGAGATCCTGTTGAAATCGAACAGTTACCCGTGTCGAAGTTAATTGGGGCCGACCCGGAATGGCCCGAACATGGCATTTTGTGTCACTTGCGCAAGTGTTGGTCCCCCCCCCCCCGCGTAAGTCATTCGCGTGTCGCTGCAGCTCGATTTGCCCAGACTGAGAAGGGACCTGCTGGGGAGGGCAACCCTGAGGGTCTGAGTGCCCTTTACATGGCTTAAGTGACCTCTTTGACTTAAGCCTAAGTGACCTTGTTTTCAAGATGGATCACGGTACCCAAAAAATGAATCGAGGTCACTGAAAAGAAGCTGGATATTGTGTTAATATTGAGGTATGTCCTTCTGCAGGGCTGTGATTTGCTTTGACTGCCCCAACTTTTCGGTCAACTATAAGACTTTCCCACTCACATCGATGCGCTCGCTCAAATTTCCTGTGAGTCATGGTTCCGCACAAGAAGCCCTCATGGTTGTCTGAACTGAAGGGTCCATATCCGGAGTACCGCCAAGTAAAAGGAATGACTGTCCCACAAACACACACACACACACACACACAAATGCTGGCTCCCGCACTGCGCGAGTCAAGGGACGGCGAGTTGAGCACGCCATCCTGCGCTTTCGATTGAATCACTACGGAAAGCGCCAGAGTCGTGCGCCAGAAGTTGGATAAACGTCTTTCGGCCGCTCCAGTCCCGTGAAAGCAAGTGATGCAAGTTCCATGAAGTCACCACATGAGCTCGTCTCAGGTGAACATCGACACGAGATTGCGACATGATTGCCACATGTGTTCTGTGGTGCAACATAGTGCAGCACTCAAAGCGGCTTTAAGAACCACCGGACGCTCACGGCAAGGCAGGCCTTGCTAAAATCTGTTGAAGGGAGACTTAGCCCCTTGGCAGCATGACACAAACTCATTCTTGGCACGGCCCACAAAAAAATGTGGGAGCGGGAGGGAAACTGGGTGCGATTCAGGGGGTATGAACAGAATCAAAACTGATCCAGCCACTTTAGGTTTCGCTTTGGGTAAATCAACCACTCGCCTGGACGCCTCCGAAACCCTCCCCGCAAGCTCCGAACGACCCGAGCGCTTGCTTATTGCAGAGACCCCTTCCCAGGACTTGGCCATTTGGCACCGAGGACAAGTTGGTTCCGTCCTGCAAGGACTGCGCGGAAGGCTTCGGTGTGTCCACGCCCGGTGGGCCTTCCGGGCCCTCCTCCTCCTCGATCTGGGCATCCTGGGAGGCTTCCCCCGGAGGCACCTTTTTACATCCCTGGGTCAAATGGGCGTGTGTTTCTTAGAGCTGGTCCCCCTTCCAAGGTTGGTTGAAAAGGGAAACCAAAGAAACACCACCATCTTGGGGGTTCCATGTATGGAATTCACAGGGTGACCTGTCTGTGTCCCCCAATTCCATGGTTGGTAGACACATGCGCAGTGTGGATCCAACACGCGTGGTCGCTGAAAAAAGGACTTCCCAATTCACAACACGCTGCATTTGTGCAGGTGTGCCCATTGATCCACATGAACAACTGCGCCTGTGGTGATTTACCGCATGGCCAATGAAAGGGCTCGATTCTGGCAGAATTCAAATCAATGCAAGAGGCAAACCCGGGAATTTGGTCACTCGAAGCGTCTCAGGTCTCCATCCAAATCCATACATAGAAATACAAGGCTCATGGTCGAGCTCACAAAGCATAGCAAAGGACCCTCCGTGAGCTTTTCCCTGAATTCTAAAATCAAGAATCCAACGGCTCCAGGAATACACGGGGCGAGCTAAACCATGACCCCGCCCCCTGAAAACACCAAATCTCTCTCCATCCAAATCCATACATAGAAATACAAGGCTCATGGTCGAGCTCACAAAGCATAGCAAAGGACCCTCCGTGAGCTTTTCCCTGAATTCTAAAATCAAGAATCCAACGGCTCCAGGAATACACGGGGCGAGCTAAACCATGACCCCGCCCCCTGAAAACACCAAATCTCTGTGGCAGTTGCCCCCAATACAAAAAGTTTAGCTTGTTCTTGGTTAGTGCAGAAACCCGCTCCCACAAATTTGAAGACCCAACCACATAGCTGATAAGAAATGTTCATCATTGCATGGTTGCCACATCCATGGCCGCATGCACACACGAACGTGGCTTCCCAGGTTCTCTCTTGAGCCCAACCCAAACAAGGGTATCCTCAAGAAAGGACACCCTCAAATCTAGAACAAACTCCACCACCCCAAATTGCCCCCTCAAACCACTACCCCCGAAAACAGGTTGCATAACCAAGAAATAACCAATACATAAAGGTGTTGAACTATACTTCAGCGCTACATAAAAATAACCCACGCACAATCAACTAACCCCAACATCCGACCTCCAGCCCGAAAGCCGCCAGGAGCTCCGTCCAATTGAAGCCCTCGTGCGCCTGGCGACCGAGCGACAGCGAGAGAGCGGGCTATCCCCAGGTTGTTGAAACTTGGTGACTATCTGTTCCACCTACTAGTAGATTGCTTTTGCAACTACAAAAATGATCGAATGAAGGTCTCCTCAACATTGAAAGCTGCCAAAGGGAGGCTCTCACGCTGGAACTGGCTGGGAAGTCTGACTTGAGATAGTCATTCAGAGCCAGCAAATTCTCTCCTGGAAATGTCACTGGACCACGTCCAGGTACATGGTTGGTACATCCACTGTTTGTAACCATGTATTGGGCAAGAATCTCTTGAAGCAATAGATGCGTGCTTATGCCCGGCAAAGCATCTCGTGCTCCGCGTGGGCTTGCTGGGGGCACTCCGAGAGGCATACCATGTCTCAGTGGCAAAGGTCTTGTCCACCTAAGCCTCTCCCTGATCCCGTGGCGTGTTTCCGGATTTGTGGGGCTTGCAGGATTCGCACTTGTCTGGCTCCGACTCATTTTTGAAGCCAAAAGTTGAACGACTGCCTAGATAACCTGGTTGCAAAACCAGGATGTCCTTGACATGTGCTGGATAGTGTAGCGCCAAATAAGCTGAAACAAGGGCAACATTCGCGGACCAATCACAGACTTGAAGGGTTCCCTTGAACAAACGCCACACCCTATGGAATCCTCTCAAATGGATTTATTGACCTAAAGTCACACTGACTCTGGGGACAAACTAAACGCTCATGGGAATGTCAATGTGCACGCTCAACGGATCAAAGCATTCATCGAAGGTCGGAGGTGTCCAGTTTGTGTTTCAGTTCCTGCACCGATGGCCAGCACACCTTGTTTGGGTTTGGGTTCAAAGGCAGACCACAAAGGAAAAACGGGGCAGAATCCTCTGGGCAACTTAGCTTTGTAGTGTTGTGCAACCAGCGGGTGTTAGAGGCGAATGTGCCAAAGCCCCGAAGTGCGCAGCAATGTGCTCATAGCTTGAAACAACGTGCTGGCCAAGTCGAATCAAATCCAACTGGGTGCCATTCTGAGAACCAGCATCCGCACACCTAAACTAATATAGTTCACGAATACGGGCAACAAGGCTCCCAGACTTCGATTCGAAGCAACACAACAAATACAACAACTCCATGCTTGACTTCCGAGATCTCTCAAAGCACGACTGGTTGCGGAGCATCAGCTTGGCCGAGTTCCCGCCAGAGCCTGAGCAAGCTTGGCTAAGGTTGCCGCGGCGCATTCCAGCTGTTGCATGGCCTTGCATTGAAACAGGCGACAGGATGGATGCGCAGAGTCTGAGAGCAAATTCAGAGGCTCTGCAATGGATCTGAGGATCTGATCCATTGAAACCTAGGAATTCTGACTCTTCAAACAAAGGTTCAGGTCACGGAGCGGTCAAAAGCTGCACGGTCCGCCCCTTTTTCCTTGTCTGACAATCAAATGCGTTGCTCACTGTCGTGGCGTGCATCCAATGCGATGGGCTCATAGTCCAATTATCTTGACCCTAGCCACCAACTTTGGCCCCATGATTTGACCATCAACATCACCCCTCCAGTGATAGCTGTAAGAGAAACCCCGTTCCTGCCTTTGAACACGCTAGGGGCGATCAATGGGACCAGCATTTGTAATCTTCGGTGCGGGGCAGGATTTTGCCATGAAAACCCCTTTTTTTACGTAGGCTCCCGGTGATGCTTCTTGGAAACATGGGCTCCCCCCGACAAGCTACTAACAAAAGGTTGTGGATTCCCTTGGTAGATCCAAGCATAGTTGCAAACACACCTTGAGCCAAACATATTTGTTCTGTGGTGTTCATGCTTTGAAAGCGTGTCTACCCCACAGTTCCCTCATGTTACATGGTGTCAATGCTCAAAGCATGTGACCAGTGAACTGATCTTCGGGCACTTTAGGAGTCATAGCAGGACCAAGCTATGCACTTCCCACAAAAGCTTCTATCGGAAGAGGCATCCAAGTCAGTTATTTGTGACATTCAGAATTCGCCCCTTCCGGCTGTGCACCCAAATGCTTTGGCCCATCGCGTGAGGTCTCGCGTCTCAAGTCGCCCGCTCAGAATGTGGGCATTCAAAAAGAGCAAAGGGAGCCAAAGGGAGCTGCCACAAGCCAAAGCAAAGACCAAACAAGGGGCTTTGGGAAAGGCTTTGACATAGAAGCCAGGAAGCCAGTAATTGACAGCTTTGTCCTTGCACCTGTGCGTGTTTGCTGTTGGGCATGGAGGACAGGCTTCATGTTTTTCGTCTTTGCCACTTTGCGGCCAAAGTTCACAGCCCCCTTCAGCTTCAGCGATCACTTGCGAGCGATGTGCAAACCTGGCAGCGGCGGATGTGTGTTGTGACAGGAACTCTGCGCGCCCTGCAGAAAAAAGCTGGGACCCCGTGTTTTCAACCCCCAAACCAGCATTTTGACCTCCATTTCCCCTTTTGGCACCTGAAACACGGGTTTGGGGTTGGAAAAACAATTGGGTCCTCCTTTTGGGGCTGCTGCTTGCTTTGGCTGGGCATCCCTGAATCCGCGCCTGCGACTTTAGCTGCCATAAAGCTTCAAGTCGTACCTACGACACAGGTGCCGTCCGAAGCATCAGCATATCTACCATAGTTGTGGTGCGAAAGGGTGTTTGTTGAAAAAGAAAACCCGGAAATGCGCTTCTCTTCCTTTGTCTTTGTTTCCCTTTGAGCCACCCCAAAAGGATAGCCCCCCAAAGAAACAAAACACCCAAAAGCTTTGATAGCGGGGCATTGTGAGGCCCGAAACTCTTTCAGGTGACTGCTGATTGCACCAGCAGCAACTGGGCACTTGATGTTCAAGGCGCCCATGGGGTCCAGGGTGCGGTAGATCATCTCGACCTGATCACCCAATAGACCAGAGACGTGGTGTTTGTCTTACGGGTATGAGTTTTCTTGGCCAGTTTGGTGGAAATGATACGATGTGGGTTCATGTCCACCAGACCAGCACCGCAAACGGAAGGACTCCTTGGCGCACATTCTTGAGAATTGTCCACCAGCCCCCATTTGAACACCGCTGGTTAAACAAAGGTGATGACCTTCTCGAAAGACTGCTTCCTATGAACGGCCACCCGACGAGGTGTTTGATTTAGATGTGGCCACTGCCAACACTTGCTGTTGCCCTAACCTGGACATGGGAAAATTAGAGAGCCCCCTTGGGCGGTTGAAATATAAGGGAGCCCCTGACGCCGGCAATGAACCACAGACACGTCAGAATATCTTGACCAAACCTCACGTGTGTGTGTGTGTGTGTGTGTCAAAACGAGGACCCCCTCTGCAAAATGGTAGTGGTCGTTGTCGTTTCCCTTTAAGACTTTGAGCCTACCAGGGTGCCAGAGAGTCAAATGTGAGTCGGATGGCCTCCTCCGAGGTGCGGTAGTTCACCGTGTACATCCAGGTCAGTGGGATGGTGGTGAGCGCAATGCAGGCCAGGTTCCTGGGGCTCCAGGCGCGTTTTCTGGGAGGCGGTTGGGGGGTTGGGGGGGGTGGAAAGTGAACGGGGTTTGGTTCGCAAAGAAAAGGCGGCCTCCAAAAAGGGCAGGCAACTCTCATGCTTAAAACCCAGAAGCAACTCGAAGCAATGCAGGAGGTTCTCAACTCTGGCAAACCTCAAGGCCCGGGCGGGCCCGAGCGAATAGCACCAACACGAAACTCGACATTCACCGAGGCCCCCACCAATTGTACCACTTCACGCGGTCCTCCACCAGCGGACGCGTTTGTCGTGTTTCGGACACGCCTCCCAAAAAATCAGCAGGCCGCTTAAGCCAAATTGCACTTGCAACGCTGCTTTTCGCTGATTAAACGCCTTTGGGGTGTTTTGAGGTTCACACTTGCAGCCCTAGCAACCAATGGCAAGCGCGCATCCCACAAGCTCAAGTCACAGGCAACACCTTCCCGTTGTGTGCCCCCTTTTGACTGCTCGAATTAACATGGAACCCGAAAATGATAATTGGACCCCAGGAGGAGATGCCTCAATGATAGTTTTCGGGGTTCCATGTTTTTCTCTTGGGAGTAAGTGTCGCGAAATGCAGAACTCCTCATTCCATCATGCCCTACTTGTCGGTCCACTTTGGGGGAGGGGGGGGGGGGCGCTGCGGCCCGTCCTCGTCCATCAAGTTGGACCGCCGAGCAAAGCGGCTCTTCGAGAACTCCGGGACTTCGATCTGCCGATCGATCGGTCAGATTGGCTAGACAAATGTGTCTCCTTTTAGGGAGCCCCCTTGTTGGTTGGTGTCAAAGGGAAACCAAAAGGAGTACCACCACTTTTTGGGTTCCCAAATTTCAAGACACGCCCATATTGCTTCGTACAAAAGCTTTGTGTTCGGCTGGTTCAAACCGGTTTACCTCTACCAACATGGCTGACAAAGGGTCCCTCATGTTGTGGTAGGACGAACAGGGTTCTTTAAAGCACACATCCAAAAGCCCAGCTGTTTTTGAACGGGATCCTCTAAAAAAGCTGTATTTGGTTGAATTTACGTGGCCCAAAAGTGTATCCTCCAAGAGATCCTGAGGACAGTCATGACAAGTGACCACAATGAGAGAATAGTGCCATCGACTCTCACCCAACTGCAAGCTTTGGCATAACGGTTGGCCAATGCTACGGGAATCATTCAACAGTAAACAGTCTACCAAATACAGACATACTACACTAATCACTAACTAACAACCACTACAGTTAAGAGTCACTCTGGGCCATCGAGCCTTCATCATACGAAGCCGAGAGAACTGCAAGGCCCCGCGCATCGCCATTGTGATCTGGCGCTTGCGGTTCGAAGGGCCAAGAGCGAAGTGGGAACACAGGATTCATCAGAGTAAACGACTAAAATGGTGGAGCCCTGTTGGTGTTTGAAGGGAACCCCACAGGAAAGTCAATCGTTGTTGGGGACCACTATAATTAGAGTCCCATGAACACCACCTGGAACAAGATGCCTCAGGATCAGGCGGGTTGGCCTTGACGGACATGGTAATCTTGATGCGTAGAATGGCTGATTAATTCTGAAGGAGAGACCCTTGACAAAAAAGGGACTCTTCACTGTTGTTTGTTGGGGGGGAGGAAACAAACCCCTGTTGGAAGACTGCTTTCCTCTTGGAAATGGAGCCTATGCACTTCCATGTTCGTAGATGTCTGCTGGGAATGGATCTTTCGCTGCATCTAGGTCCAGCCAGCATTCAACTTCACCTCAGCTTAACCCGAGTCATCATGGTCTACCCAAAACCCATGGTGAAGAGTCAAACGTGTGGATATCCGAACCTATTCCTAGTTGGGACTGTCCCTTGCCACTTACCCGGGCTTTGATTGTGGCTCACGTGATCCCAAAAACCAGTCATAGACCGAAGGCAAAGTCCTTTTTGTTGGGGGGATCCGCAACTACTGTTGAACAAACAGGAAATACTAACCACTAGTTGTGGGGAGGTTGTATCCACCAACGAATTTGGAGGGTCGCCAAAAAAATAATAAAAACCAAATGTCGGCATTTTTCACAATAATTCCCTACCTGAAATCAGAATTGGATTCGTTCCCTCCTGTCCAATCTGTCTAGCCTCATCCGCAGCTATGTTAGTGGGGGGCGTATATATCATGGATTTGCGCTCGATGCCCCCCAAAAATCGGCGAGCTAGAAACCCATAAAATCGACAGATTCATACCATTTCGACCAGCCTCGGCCCTTACCGCCCGCTTGTTGTTCAATGGATATTCAAATGGTGCCACTTGTTGGACGACCGGCAGATCCTACCCATCCACGCCTGCTTCCGGTGCGGGATGCGGCGTTCTTCCCCCTGGAGCCTAGCCCTGCGGTCCCAAATTGGCCAACATTCCCATGGACCAGGCCCTAGTCTTGAGAAGGCCCATTTGTTAGCCAGAGCGGTGAGGCTTCGGATGCAAATAACATGAATGCATGCCATGAAGGTTGCCTGGCACCTCACAACTGAGTGATTCAGCTGTTGTCCCTCAGATTCTCAGCCAGCAACAGCCCGGCGACTGCGAGCACGTCACACCATATTTTAGCACGTTCCCGAAGATTAATACAAGCATCTGGGTGTGTTATTTGCTTAGAGAACCTCCTTTCGGCGGGCTTTCAAGCGAAACCAAATCCCCCTATATTGACACAAACCCATCATCTCACCAATGGTCCAACGGCTTGCGCGGATGCGTGGAAGTCTGGGCTCCCAAGCTGCGCTTAACGCCGTAAGTCTCCCGAGCCAAAGCTGCGGTCGGGTTCTAACGTCCATTAATATCCTCGAGCAAAAAAGCATCTGCTTTGGCCCCACTTCACCGTCAAAATCATTGATAATGTGGTCAAAATCATTTGCCCAGACCTAGGGCTTGCCCAGTCCGCGCTCCCCAAAAGCAGGGCCCAGTGTCGTCAAGCTTTAACGGCCACGTATAGCCAGAAAATTCTGGAGCCTGCCCGAAAAATAGTGAAAGCCTCAAGCGCACCTTTTGACTCAAGCATCCAGCTTAGTGTCCTCGCATGCTTTGCAATACCATTCCTTTGAGGAAACTATCTCGCCAACTGCAAAACTCTCTTGCCAACTGCCAATTTCCGCATGTCGTACATGTGTGAAGCAAAAAACAAATCGAGTGCCGAGTCCAGAATCTTTGAGCCAAATGCAGTGTGCCCTAATCAATCGCTTGTCGAGCAGTCGAACAGGAACTTTGGGCCTTAAGCTAATCAATGAGCCACTGGCAGCGGAACGCACGCTCACTCTCCCCACAAATGGTGTTGGTTTGCCGAAACAGGCTGAAAATAGGACCCACGAAAAGTACAAACACACTGGGCTGCCCTCACACCCCCTGCCAACAGTTAAACCTGTACCGGGTTAAATGCAAACCCCACTAAACGCTAAAAAAGCCGAAAAGCTGGGCATACAAACATCCATTCAAGACTTTGTCCCAATCTTCTTCCGCTGCACACTGACCAGAATCACTCACGCTTTCCTCACTTGCCCTGCTCCATTGGCACCTGCCCGTCTCGAGGATCTGCCACACCTAGCCCGCGGGCGCCAAAAGGTCACAGCAGAAACTACCAGCCCACAGAAACAAAAGCAACAACTGTCACATCAGATCTGCAACCACCACAGTGGCAACTGCACCACTCCAGCCCCTAGCGCTAGCAATTGTTGACCCGCAACACATGTCTCAGCGAGGCTGGCCTCGCATCAGTAAAGCAGAATAGCGTATGTATTCCATGTCGTGAAACTATGGGATGTGGGCCCTCCAAGCATTGCTTGGGCTCTCCAAGCATTAATTGGGCAACTTGACATGGTTGGACAATGACCCGGAAACAAACCAGCGTCGCAACACTATTCTGCGTCCCAAGTCAAGTCACGCTCATGTATGCAAACAAGGAAGGCCGGGAATGCAAAGCAGCCCAAGCCACAGCGTATGTCTTGCGGGCCACCAAATGCAACAACCAGGCAAGTGTGGAGCAGGCTTGTCAGAATGCCTAGATTTAACAGCACCTTGCTTCTTGCAAGTTGCCTCAGCTGACTTGCAACGAAACGAACTAAATCACCGCCCCGAGCTTTCTGACTCACAAATCTCTTGCTCCGGCTCGGCCTCCGCCACTTAGCTGCCGTACAGCTTCAAGTCATACCTACGGGGCGTCCCGCCATGAGACCTGCAAAACGAGTCCCCTGCGTTTGGGCTCGCAAAATGAAAGGCAACCTAATGCTTGCAATCGAAACCTTGCAAAAGAGTCGAGCGAACCATACTGAGACTATGTCCATCCCAACTGACAGCAAGGACTAAGGACACATCCGTCCATTTGGGTTTGTCTCAAAATTGGGGGAACCCTCAAAATGGGCGGTTTCCTTTTGGTTCTCCCTGAAAACCGCCCCGAAAACGGCAGTCTCAAGAAATATCGCCACAGCCATTTGAAGGTTGAAGGATTGGAAGGCTTGGACTTCTCTTGCGAGGCTCGACTCGATTGACGGGCACTTGATGTTCAAGGCGCCCATGGGGTCCAAGGTGCGGTAGATCATCTCCACCTGCACAGCTGCAATTTGGACTTGCAAACCTGGGGGCAGCTCCCTTTGAGTTGCTACACTTTTGTGGGGATGTCGTGGTAAATGGGTAGATGGGAGGTCAAAAAATAGGAAATCACCAATCCCCTTTTGGGCAAAATATCGCGGCCTTGGGGCAGTGAAGGGCAAACTCTTCGGGGAACCGCCCCACGACGGCTCCAGACCCAAGCCCGCGTTCATCATGGTTGGGGGAGTGTGGGCAAATTGTCCGGTCTACGCTCCACTCCTAGCGAATTTTAGGACCTTAACTTATGTAGCAGAAACTTACCTGGAGGAGACCGCGGGCAAAGCAACCGCGGCCGTGTAAAACACAACTGAGTGCAGCATTTGGTACTTCCAGCTGAGCTTGCACGCGCACGCACAACATGCATTGCAGGATATTGCAGGGATCAGGATTTGAGTCTGCAACTATTCCTGCTGGAAAGACACGCAAACAAGTTCACAACTGCTCGACAGCAACAGATTGGGACCTGAGCACATATTCCCGGTGGTTTGGCGCACAGCAAATTGGCCTGACCTAACGACACGCAATGAAAATATATCTGTGATAGTGTTGCTCCCCTTGAACAAACATAAGCACAGCCAAGTAGGAAAATACAAATGTGCAAACATGGTGCCCAGAGCGACCATCCACTTTGCAGGAAATGTCATGGAGGCTAGGATTGATGCCCACACTGTCGCACCATGTCGTCCTTTTCACATGCGGCCACTTCGTAAGCCTCTTCTAAACCATGCTTCTGGATTTTGTCTGATATCGGAGGCAAGAACTGGCTAAAGTCAACATGAAACAAGCACACCTCATGAAAGGAAGTGCCACCACACCTTTGGAGGTTGTCCTTTCGCCATGTTCCATCCAACAGGGCAATCCTGTCAAGCCAGAATCTCCCGACCTTTATCACTCAGAGATCCAAGACTGTCTTGTTGCAAGCTTCCCCTCTGGCGATGAAGGATTCGTCCGGAGAGATGACGTGATTGCCTGTCCTATACGGGCATGATCCTTGCTGGCATCTGAAAGGAAATACCATCTGCGCGTATCCAAACATTAGCCACAGCACTGCTATAAGCAACATTCATCCAGCAACCCAGTAGAATTGGAAGCAAACAAGCATCCATGGTCATCAATGCTGCCCTGACCTTTGCAGCCTCTTGCGGCACTGGGCTGGGAAATGTATGCAGGATCTTAGTTCGCTCATGGAAATGCCCGAGGTCACTTTGAGGAGCACAAAACAGGAAAGGCTGGCGCGAATGAAAGACGTTAAAAGAGAACCTGCGCTTTGAATGGCATGCTCGCCGTGAGGAAGAGAGGCTCAGTGTGCGGAGTGCAGCTTTGCAACGCCCACTCCTGGCAAAGGCAACATGGAGGGCGATTGAGCCACGGTCAGGAAGCATGCTCAACCACAATACTAGTCTAGCGCAAAACAAAGTCTGGTCAAAGCTGCAACCTTCGCAGCCGCTTGCGGCACCTCCGGCAGCACAGGGCCGTGAAGCCACCTCTCAACTCGTTCACGGGAACGCATGTGGCTAGCCATGTGCTTTCAGGGGCAAGAACAGAGAACAAGCCCGGCGAAAGCTGTTCACCAAGCTCCGCTTTGAATGGCATGGTGAACAGAGGATCAATGTGCGGAGTGTAGCTTTGCACCTGGCAAAAGCGATGAGGAGAGACATACTGCGTTTAAGCCTGAGGCATGCTTCGGATTACGCAAGGTTCGCAACCAGCGTCGGCAAGTCTGAGGCAAAGTCTGAGGCCCAGTCGGAGGCCAACTGTGCCAGCCCCGATGGCAATTTCAGTCTTGGGGGACAGATGACTGTGTCACTGCTCGTATCGAACCAGAGTGATCCAGCTCTCGACTCATGGGCAAAAGTCAGCCCATTGCAAACGAGACTATCTCTGATGGTGGAAAACGCCTCGCGCTCTCCAATTGCAATGTTCAAAGCCGCAGCGCTTGTTCGAGAAGCTGGCAGAAAATAGCACACCGCGCTTTGGGCAGTTGGACACAATGGCTCGCATTGGCCAAGCACATTTCGCAGAGCATCAGCTTCGCAAGTGACGCCTAACATGGTCAAAACAAAACAACCGCGCAAGGGCTGCGAACATGTGGCCTTGCCAGTGCTGCAAGGCAAGCCATCAAACGACCGCCAGGAGCATTGTGTCTGCCAACCACGGCAGCAGTCTGAAGCTGAAGTTTGCCACGAAGTTTGGGGCACTGCCAAACTGCTGCTTGGGTCAATTCGCTGCGTGCTTTGCTCAATTCAAGGCAAAATGACAGTATTCATGGGTCATCTAATGCTACTCCTGCCAACACAAACCTCAGTCCATCCTTTCGAGATTGCCTTAGGGCCAAGACTCCGTCCAAGTCAAAGGCGAGATGCCAGACTGCAATGCAACAGACTCGAGCCACCGATAGTAGCTACAATTCTTGAAACTTCCAAGCAGCCTTAGAACAAAGGCTGAGATTCAGAGGTGCGCAAGCGCTGAGATGAGTCTCAGCCTTGATAGCCGCTGTGGGATGGTAGGTCCACCAAGCTTAGCGTCAAACTCCCGCAGCTGGAGCTTCGCAAAGTTCCAGGCACGACCCGGTTTGCCGGCCTCAACACCGCTTGCTGATTGCAAAGTCATCACAAAGCATTGCCATCCGAGCGCAGCCTGCGCCTTTTGAATTCAATCCGCAGGCCTGTGTGGTTTTATTACAAAGTTTGCCCAAAGCGCAACCTCTCGCCAGCTACCTTGATTCGGAAACAGCCACTGGAGGGGATAGACAAAGGTTTCTTCATTGTAGCGGCCTCCAACGAGCGCCATTCTTAAAGGCAGAAGGCCTGGCAAATCGCGACGCTGTAGGCGCTGCAAGGCAACGTGCCAGACTCAAAAGGTGGGAACACATGCAAGAGTAAGCAGCAGTCTGAAGCTGAAGCTTGCCACCTAGTTCTGAGCACAACCAACCGGATTGGGTCCAACATTTCCGCGCTTTGCTCAGTCAAGCCGAAATGACGCTACTGATGAGGCCACAAGCCTCATTCCAAGAAGCCTTACAAAAGGAATAAGCAGCTGGGAAAGCAGGCTGGGATTCTGAGGTGTGCGAGCGCTGAGATGAGTCTCAGCCTTGATAGCTGCTTTGGGATGGCAGGCTACACAAAGCTTAGCTGGAAAAAAATGCAGCTGGAACTTCACGAGACTCTGGGCGCTAGCCGTTTTTTGCTGATGGCAAAGCATCGCAAAAGCGTTGCCATCCGAGCGCAGCCTGCGCCTTTTGAATTCAAGCCGCCGCAGGTCCGGCTGCATCACGCTTATCCAAAGGACAACCACTTGCGAGCTGCCTTGATGAGGACACGGCAGCTGAAGCAGACGCCAGACAAAGACGGCATCATTGAATTAACCTCTGACGCGCGCCGTCGCACCAGTCTTCAAGGCGGAAGGCCTGGCAAATCGCGACGCTGTAGGCTCTGCAAGGCAACGTACCAGACTCAAAAGGTGGGAACGCATGCCAAAGTAAGCAGCAGTCTGAAGCTGAAGCTTGCCACCTAGTTCTGAGCACAACCAACCGGGTTGGGTCCAACATTTCCGTGCTTTGCTAAGTCAAGCCGAAATGACGCTGCTGATGAGGCCATCTAATGCTACTCTTGGCAGCCAAGACAAACCTCATTCCCATCAGCTTATTAAAGGAGCAAACAGCTGGGAAAACAGGCTGGGATGCGGTTTACTGGCAGGCTCAACAAAAGCATAGCTTCAAACACGCTCAGCTGGAACTTCCTTTGACTTTGACTTGGGTTCATTTGCAAACACGTTGACATTGGCTTGGCTTTCTCTTACACATCCAACCAGCTGAAGTCGCTCCGAACCCGCCACGAGCGCTCAGGTTCCGCTCCAGCCACGAGCGCGCGGAGAAGAGCGCAGTGCCGCAGCCCCTCATCGAGGTTCCTAGCTCGCATGGGAAACCCAACACGTTTTCTTGTGTTTCTGCTGTGTGTTTGTTTTTGAGGGTACCCTTTTCAGGTTGGTGCAAAGGGAAACCGACAGGGTCCCCTATTTTGACACATACCTAAGCTGGGTGGCTCCTTTTGAGTTTCCCTTCCAAAGCAGCCGAACAAGATGGTAGTCTTCCTCCAAAATGACACTCCCGGGTTGCTGCATGCGAGGCTCCGGGCCCAGCCAAGTCGGTTTCAACACCCCTGGACGGCAAGGTTTTCACCCAGCACTGCCAGCACTGCCAGCACCATCCGAGCGCCTGCTCAAGCCGCAGGTTGCGAAGCACTGGCATTGCGAAGCTTTCCTAAAGTGCAACCTCTGGCTAAATACCTTGATACCAGACTGCATGATTGAACTGAGGCCTTACGCGTGCCACATGATTAAAAGCGTAAGTGCAGGCAGTACTGTCTCTGCCAACCACAACAGCAATCTGAAGCTGAAACTTGCTACGAACTTCTGGGCAAAGCCAAGCTACTTGATCCAACTGCTCCGTGCTTTGATCAAGTCAAGACAAGACAAGATGAGCTGAGGTGAGTCTCAGCCTTGAAGGCGAATTGGCCGGCAGGCTCCACATAGCTTGGCTTGAAACTCACACAGCTGGAATTTTACAAGCTCTGGGCACAGCGAAGTGGGTGGGCTTCAGCACCCTTTGCCGATGGCATAGTTGCCACAAAGCACTGCCATCCTAGCGCGGCCTGCGCCTTTTGAGGCCGCCTCACGTTGGCTGTATTATGATGCTTTCCTAAAGTGCAACATTTGGGGAACTACCTTGATGCGGAAACAACCACTGAAGCGCATGCTAGAGAGAGACTTCTTCTTTGAAAGGACCTCAAACCGCGCTAGCCGTGAGAGCACAAGGGATGGCAATGGACTACCCGATCTGCAAGGCAACATAGCAGACTCAAAAGGTGTGAACGCATGCACAAGTGAACAGCAGTCTGAAGCATGCCACAAAGTTCGGGGCACAGCCAATTGGGTCCATCGGCTGCATGCGTCTAACAGGCCTGCTGAGCAGTTCCAATCACGAAGTTGTGGCTTCCGGCCGAAGCTTACACATTCTCAAGAGCTTTGACCTCTTGCGACATGACCCCCTGGGTGGGCAGCGTTGCATAAGATAGCTGCAAAGAATAGAGGACGCTGTGCTTTGGGATCGAGACACATGGACAGAAACACGCCCTGCTTCTACGCCGGCAAGGCACGGATGCCTAAAGGTGCGCTTGCCGCATCATCTCAGGTTCCTCGACGGTCCTCGCGGACATCCTGTGAAACAAATTTGGTGGCGTGCCGATCTCCAAGATGACTTGTTGAAGGGGAGCATCATGGAGCATCTCTTCCAACTGCCAGGCTCGAAAGGACGCAGACACAGGCAGCACACAAGGGTTTTCCATGATTCTAGATTCTAAACGAACAGTGACCCTGAATCAAATGCTAGTCCAAGATCATTCAAAGCGCGCCAGTGTTCACACTGGTCAAGCAAAATGCGCTAGCGCACTTGCCGGCCAGCAGCACTGCCTTTACCAACTACAGCAGCAGCCTGAAGCTGAAGCTTGCCACACAGTTCTGAGCACGGCCAGGCTGGTTGGGTCCAACGGTTCCATGCTTTGCGCAAGTCAAGGGAACATCACTCTCCTGATAATCTCATCTAATGCTACGAACCAACATAAACCTCATTCCAAGCAGCCTTATACAAGGAGTAAAGAGCTGAGAAAATAGGCTGGGACGCTGAAGTGCGTGAGCGCTGAGATAAGTCTCAGCCTTGATACCTGGTTGGCCGACCGACTGCGAAAAGCTTACAGAACCAAACACGAGCAACTGTACCTTTTCCAAGGCTCTGCGCACAGCCAGGTCGGTTGGCACGGCAATGCCCTTGCAAAGCTCTGCCATCTGATCGCCTGCGTGTTGGCTCACCGCCGGTTTTCATTGCGAGGCCAAAGGGCAACTTGCGAACCTTGAGGCGCGGCCAGCTGAAGCAACTGAAGCCAATGCATTGAGCACGTCAAAGCCCGGGCGTAGGGCTGGAGAATTGCGGCACTGGCGCTGCAAGGCTGATGTCATCCAGAACATCTCCAGCACAGCAGTTCAGACACGATAGTCGTCTGTGCGTGTGCCAAACCATTGCCCTAATCTGAAGGGACGTGAGATGTGACAAATCGCGCAAGTTGAACTGAAGGTCCTACTTTTCTCTGATGAACCCCGGACCCAATGACACACTGGCTCAAGCCCACTGACGTGATGGCTGCCAAGGGCAACCTCCCTTTCGGGCGAATTTGCTACGCTTGGTTCTGAAAGTGCATGAGGTGAAAGGTTGGCACATGCGTTTGTTTGCAGCCCAGGCGCCGGGCAATGTGTTGAAACAACGAGTACGAGTTACTTCTGCAACTTGCAAAAATGAGTCTTGCCCTGATGTGTGCAATTTATCACAAAGCACAGCGTTCCGAGCGCTAACTTTCCCTTCTGCGTACAAGCCCCGGGTCTCGCTCAAGCCCACCGACACGCTCTCTCAAGGAGGTCTCCTCAAGATTGCAAACGGAACCTCTCTGTTCCGGCGAATGGGCTAGTGAGACTTCACTGAGCGCCAGCAGATTTACTCCTGCTTCTGTCATTGCCCCAGTTGAATGGTTAGCGCCTTAGCTTGTTTGCAGCCCAGGCGCCGGGCAAGCACATCTTGCATCAATATAAGCGTGTTGATGCTGCAATCCACGAAGAAAAGATCATTTGGTCGCGCGTGGGCATGGTGGAGCCCACATCTCTCTGAGTCGAGGTGTAGCATGTCCGAACAGCAAAAACCAATACTGTCTATGAACTCGAGCCAATTTATAAATGATCCTGTTGCGTCCTTCTTTATCTTACACGCACTGCCTGCGGCATGTAGGAAATGTCGTAAGCCTCAAACGCCCCACAAAACAGACCGTGAAGGGCCAGGTGCCAATGAGGCGTATAATCGCATAAGGGCTTAACAAGGAACCGGCCTTTGGGTGAATAGCGCAGTTTTTGTCGGAAAACCGAATTTCGTAAGCCTGAATAAGCAATGAGCCTTGCCCATTGCCCAGACGCACGAGGACAAAATGCCCAATGAGAGAACAGAACAGAATACGAATCCGTTTGATTGAAGTCCTTCCGCAACAACCAAGGATGCAAGGTGACAGCTAGTCAATATGGAGTTGGTATCAGAGTTCACCCTTTCCCTCGTCTACACCTCTCTGTGTCCTTTGTAGCCGTGTAACCACGAGGAAAGGCTGATAACCACCATTCCTAATCCATCGCTACTAGAGATGTACAGTAAGTACTAGTTGAAGAAGATATGAACATAACTTTGAAATGAAAAGAACAAACATGCGAAGATTATAAAATAATGAGGGGAATAAAGTAGTGGGTTCATATGACGGAGGAGGCGGTCGACAATAATAGCATCTGTAGTTGAAAGCGTTATGTCTTAATTGTGATACCAGTAGGGCCGGCGAAGCCGGTTGGTTTCCATTCTCTCCTTTTTCAGGTACAGTTTCTCTTTCTCCAGCCTTGTTTGTGTTTTATATCTTTTGTACTTCTCTTCTTTCTATCTTGTCTTTCTCTTCTCTTCTTTCTCTTCTCTTCTTTCTCTTGAAACTCTTCTTTCTCTCTTTCATATTTTTGTCTGCGTTCTCTTTCTCTTTCTCTCTCGCTGTTTCTTGTTACCTCCCTTTGTTTTCCTTATCTTTCTCTTCTCCTTCTCTTTCTCTCTCGCCTATTTTTTGTCTCTTGATGTGTCTCTTTCTCCTGCTCTTCTCTCTTTCGCTTCTTTGTGTTTATCTTTCTACTTATCCTTAGCCTTCTCTTTTTCTTTCACGGTCTCTTTCTCTCTCGCTCTTTCTGTATCATGCTCTCTGTGTTCTGTTGTGTTTCTTCTTTTTCCTCCTCTCTTTCTCTTTCACTTTCTCTCTCTCGCTTTCTTTTTTCCTATGCTTTCTGGGTCTCTCCCTCTCCTTCTCCTTCTCCTTCTCTTCTTTTTCTTTCCTTCTCACTTTCTCTTTACATTGTTGTTCTGAGGGCATACCGGAAGGGAGCAAATACGGCCCCCTTGCTTCAACTTCTTGCCCAACACCTTGGTCAAGGAACTACGCTAAAAGTGTGGCATGGCCGTTTCTGCTCAGGTGCCAGAAAGTTGGGCCAACCAGTTGTGGTCGAGGGGCTTCCCAGCCCGAGCTTGTGGAAGGCACTTCTGACATGAGATCGTTGCCCTTGCTCGGCGATAATCTCAAGGGATACCCTGACCTCGAAGCGTTCGCTAAGGCCTTGGACTTGCAGTGTGCCAACAGGATACCTGTCCTGTTCCACGCCGATGACCCTTCTTCCTGGCGTCTAGCCGAGGGGAAGTCAACCATGATCTGGGGCTGGTCAATTCATGGGTCAGAGGGTACAAAACAAGCCTCCATTCGTCCAGAACTAAGACTATCGCCCTGCTTCGGGAGCACGAAAGCAACAAACACCTGACCAAACTTCCCCTGCGCTTCGACCCACTTGGCCATGGTGGGGCGACTGCAACTTCTTGGGCAGACTCACACACAAATGACTAGGTTTGTTGTGGGACTGGCAGCGGACTTTGTTCATCATGCCAAAAAGTGTTGCGGGGCTGCTTCTTGGGCTGTACAAGCCCTAAGCTGCTTAGTTCAGTGCAAGAAGGTGTTCTCTTGTGCGTAGCCACCTCCATTTTCAACATCAAAATCCAGCCCGGTCTTCTCTTCGGCCGCTGGCTTTGGGGGTTGTCCCCAGCACGCTGAGATGTGCTGGAGCAGGCTTACAGCGCCTGGGACGGCAGCTGCGGGTTCCGGTCCGTAGATCAGAGCTGGGCTGGGGCCTTGGCTCTGAGGGAGGCTTGTTTTTGAAGCTGCTCTTGTCCGCGTGTCGCTTTGGCAACAGACACTTGCTGGGTACTTGTTGGCATCGCCCAACTGGGCAAAGGCTTCCTTGCTCCTGCTAGACTCGTGGTCTGTGCTGGCCCGTCTGGGCCATAGCGAAGCGCGAGCATTCCAAGTACAAATCCTATCTCAGATCACAGGTGAGCGCTGTCTCACACCACAAGTGGCAGGCAAGGGTGTCCCGGGTCACCCTGTCAATCCATTACACCTCGGTGATCTCCGACCCGCCTTACCCCGACTTAGCCGATGCTTACACGCAAGGATGTGGCTGGAGCACCCTGGTCTTGCACAGGGACTTGATGGTCTTGAGGTGTGGTTTCAATACCCTCGGACACATCAGTTGCAAACCTTCTAGGGCTGAAATCTGACAGTGCATCTTCTGCAACAAGTGGTACACTAGTTTGTTTTTCCACACTGTTCGTAGGTGCACTTGCCTCCAACAGCATCGTCCGCCTTTCTGCAGCAACCTCTCTGTCTTGCGCATGGTCCCCCGTGACCCACGCTTCTCAGAGATGGTTCAAAGGCTCGATCTTGGAGGGAGCATGGTGTGCGGGAGTCGGCGTAAAAGCAGGCTGCTCGAGCAGGGGGCATTGGGTTCCGGTTCCCTGGCTTACCGCTCGTGGGGCTTGGGGGCGAGGGCCGACTGCCTTCTATGCCACCCACCTTGCCCTCGCCGGGTACCGACACTTCGTGTCTTCAGACCAAACCAACCAACCCGTCAAGCACCTCGCAGCCGCCTGGAAATGCGGGTCACTTTGAGAAAGTGGCAGAGCTGGCGCAAGTGAAGGCTTTCGCAGCCATGCTGCGCTTCCTTGTGGGTGAGGGCAAGGCTTTCTCTTGGTTCCCCTTCAAACTAACCGCCTTTTTGGGGGTCCGAACAAAAAAGACCGAGCCAATGGATGACCGAAGCCGCGGCCTCCTCAGAGGTGCGGTAGTTCACCGTGTACATCCAGGTCAGTGGGATCGTGGTGAGCACAATGCAGGCCAGGTTCCTGGCCGGCGCCCTGTCTAGATGGAACGCCCCGTGTTGATTGGGAGGGGGGCTGTTCTCTTTGTGGGTTTTCACGAAAGGTTCGTTGGGGGTGCTGGGCAAAAATGGCAACCTGAAAACAAACAATGCTCATTGTGCGACGGGTGGCTTGGCGTCTTTCCAACTCGAGGCAACCGGCACTGAGCCCCTGGCCAGTTGTACCACTTCACGCGGTCCTGCGGGAAACAAGGACACGTGGGATTTTCAGCGGCAAAGGTATCAGCATCAAACAACTTGGCACAAATGCCACTTGGCTGTGACTCCAGAGCCTCACCGTCCTGGCATCAAACTAGGCGCGGAAATTCTCGGACATACTTCGACGCCCAGCATAAAGCTCACATATTGGTGGATGCAAGGGAAAATCACTGGCACAACAAAGGAACAAATAAAACATGCAAGCTAGTCAGATTGCTACCTCAGCTTTTGCAGGTTCGGGTAAACAAATATAGTCAGCCTTAAAACATGAAATGCGACCAATGCGCTTCGTTTGCCTGCGCCCCGAACGCCGCCCGGCCGAGCCAGAACCTAACCTGAAACTGTGATTTGTCCGTTGGTATCCGCGCTCCTCCCATGCTGATCTTGTTGCGTTGTGCGATTCGCAATTCGTACTTTGCCGACTTTCCTCGTCTTTTTGCGCGTTTGGTTTCGGATCGAGGGCGTCGTTTTCGAAGATCTAGTCGCAGAAGATTGCTTTCTTTTGCGATGATTGCTTTGCAAAGAGAAACCTATTCGCGCTGTGGCAAGGGTCGAAGCGCTCTCGTGGCGGCGCGGCGCTAACTTCTGCCCTGGACTCTTGTGGAGCCTGTGGGATTCTGTGAAGCGCTTCTCACCTCACGCTCCGGCGCAGTACAACCACAGTTCTAGCCTTCAGTGGCAGTTGTAGCGTGGACTCAACAACAGGGCTCCTTAGACTTGCTGGAATTATCACCCCGCCAAAAGAAAACTCACCTTACAAGGGCCAAACAAGTGATAGTTGAAACCACTAAAAGGGGAGCATAAAGACCCCTGAAGAAGTGAAACATGGTAAGGCGAGGTCCAAAAACAAGGGGATGTTCGAATCCCACCAGATTATCACACATGTTGGTTCGGGTCAGTCCACTTTTGGAGCTCAAAAAAAAGTGGGGTGGGGCGGGGGTGGCGTCCTCGTCCATCAAGTTGGACCGCCGAGCAAAGCGGCTCTTCGAGAACTCCGGGACTTCGATCTGTGCGAATTCGGAGCAGGCGCGAGCGACTTCGTTTTTCCGATTTCGGCGGCTGTAAACTACTACAGGGAATCTCAGACAGCCAAAGGCGAGGCCCGCAGAACCTTCTAGGGAGCTCTTAGAAGGGTCCTTGGGAGGGGTTAGAGGAGATTCTTAGAAGGAATCGGAGAACCTGAAAATATGCGCCAATCCCAAACCTGGTTGACCCCCTGCACTCATGATATCGGCCATTGGAAGGTGGCTTCAAGTTGCTGGGTGAGTCAAATGCAAGGCCCTCCCCCCATCCACACCGCCTTCATCATACGAAGGCGGGAGAACTGGAGAGCCCCGCGCATCGCCATGGCCTGGATGTTGTTGTTGTTTTTTTTTCTTCTTTTTTTTTTCTTCTGCAGACGATTGAACAAACATCACGCCCTTGTTACTTTGTGAATGGCCACCCAAGTCGAAGAGTTGAAGGGCTGTGGTCTAAGGTGATTGCAATTACTATTGCATCCCGCAAATGCCCATCGAGGGGCAATACCAAATGCAGATGTTCAAAGCAAGTGCCTGCAATCACTGGGAGATAGTACATGTTGGTCGCAAGATCAAACCAAATGCAAATTCAAATCTGAGACGCCAGCCCTTCCTTCCGCGCTCCTTTCAAAAAGGTGGGCGACTTGCATTCCCACCCAGTTGCACAGGGACCCTGGAGGAAAACGGAAGCCATCTGGGAATTCATTCCATATTGGGTTAGGGGGACGAAACAGCCCAGATTTCTGAGGAGACCACTCAAGCGTCGCCCAAGTTTAACCTCCGAGCCCTGCGCGCCTGTGACTTCGGGATACAAACGCCACGGAAACCCTTATGTCCTAGCTCTAGCCAAGTGAAATGCCGCGGGAGCCAAAGAAATGAGGTGCACTACAACAAGGGAACCGTGACCGTCCTGGCGTGAGGAGTCATTGGTTAACGTCCGCGAACGTGGGCTGGATTTGTCTTTTGGCCATGAACCATTGCAAGTTCCGCACGCTCCATGAAGCCGAGCCACTGGAACAGCCAGAAAAAGCGGCTCAAGCAACACAGCGGCAACAACACGTGCAAGACCAAACACAACGTAGGCCCGTGCGGCTTTCCAAATCGTTCACAGCCAGTAGATTCAAATGCGGCGTTTCTTCACCATGAAAAACAAGCCCCGCAGCAAGTTAAGAGCCCAGTTTCTGACTTGCACCCCTAGAAACTGCCCTGGCCCGCGAGCCATGTCACAGCCGTCCGATTGCAAGGCGGTTTTGGCAAGCTGGACTCGGCTCTCGAGCTTCCAGGCCAGGTTGGTTGAGACCTTAAAGTTTGCTTGGCCAAACTGAAAAGCTTTAAACAGATAATATGGCTAAAAGGGAACTTGAAGGAACGCCAAAACAACAATACGTCAATCATGCCGCTTAAATCCAAACTTTTTAAGCTCCAGAAGAAGGCACCCCCTTGAAGGACCTCATTGCCTCAGGAAGTCCGAGCCAACTTGTGAAGCCGTCGCTTTTGCCGAGCACCAACCAGCCTTCCTTGCCCATTGCTTTGCAACGAGATCCCTTTGAGGAAAGCAACGTCAAACACGCCTACGGTCATGCCTGCCGCATTTTGTACATTGCAAAAGAGAGAACGCATGCAATTGAGTGCTGAGACAAAAACGTGCATCTTCACTTGACCTGAGTTGACTGGTTGGAAATCGTCCTCTCTTTTGCTGAAATCAATCCTTTTGAACCAGGTAGATACGAACACCGCTCTGACAATTGGTGACATTTAGGGTTTCAGTGTATTTGCCACTCACAACTTGCACCATTGAAGATGCTTTTGAATGCAGAAGCTGGTTCCTTCCTGCTTTTGAACGGCTAAATGATGCGGATAGATACTCTGAAGTTCGAAACCAGAAAAATGTGTCCCTTGGGTCCCTTGCCCAACTCACGAGGCTCAGGTCCTCTCTGCCTGGATGCGAGGGCTTCTCGTCTAGCGCTGTGGCAACGTGCGTAGCCCTTGGGTTTCACGTTTTGTCGGGGGAGGGCTGTAGACGGACCGAACAAACCTGAAATGCCGCAAAGAAAGCCGTCAGCGAACACCGCAAACAACACTAGTCACTTGCACAAGGTTGAAACCAACAAATCCCAGCGAGACCCCAAGAAGGACATCAAAAGTACTATCTTTGGCCATGGATGGCTCAACTGGGCACCCCCCACCCCCCACCCCCGGTGGAAGCAAACACAACACCATAAATATGCCAACCTGGAATTATATATCATATTTCCAGAGACCCCATTGAACTGTTTGGCCAGTGACTTGTGCCCACAAGTGTGTCTCTGGACCAACTCAGGCTGGCCTAGTCCTTCTGCTTGGCCAGCCAGGCCCTTTGGCGCCGGTAGAAGCGGAGCGCCGGAGAGCTCCAGACGTAGGCGTTGTGGAGCCGCTTGCGCCGCAGCCAGTCCCGGCCCCCAGCGCTGGCAGCTTTGGGGTCGTTGGTCTCCCACTTCACCAGCTGCATCTGACGGCCGAAATTGCAAAGGTTTCACCAAGAGGACATGGTTGTGTGTGTGTTTTTTGTTTGAGGTTCCCTTTTCGGAGTGGGTTGAAGGGAGAACCAAACAGAAGACCGTCGCCATTTATCATCCAACAGGATACTGAGGGCAGCCGAACAAAGATTGCACGCGAAAAGTGGGTCTCTCTAAGCATCACCGCCAAGGCTTCAGTGGAAAGATACCTCGATGCTCAACCTTTCTGTGTGACGGTCCCGGGCACAAAAGCACGGGCTACAAAAGCATCTCATGGCCATGCAAGGCGGCTACCCAAAGCCATGCAAAGAACCAACAGGGCAACCTCTCCGCCGCACCGGATGGTTGGGACCCGTCCCCCCAAGCAGTCACCACAAGTTGGAGGAACGTTTTGGTAGTGGCTGATCGGAATGTTTATCATCCGCTGCTACTGGGCAGGGACCAACTGATTTCCAGAATACTGCGAGCACGCCACAAACCATGGCAGATTACAAGGCTTCCCTTGTTCCCTGGCAATCATGGCAAAGGCCGCCCCTGCAAACTGTTTTGGTAAGGGGAACCCTTGCAAGAAACCAGGAGCACAAAACCAGGTGGAATCAAAGCTAGCATGCATAAAACCAGGCGGAAGCAAAGCTAGCATGCATGGTTGTGAGAAATCCTAACCTTTTCGGTGGTTCGAGAAAAAGCTGGCAACCTAAAACCCAATGGTTCACAACCATGGAGGATTCCTTGGTGCTGCTGCAGTTCTACTGGGGTTCCTTAGCAGGCCCAAATCGCAAACTTCCCACTCCCCAAATCCGCGCAATCCGCACAATTCGAACCGATTCCGCGCACCTCGGTTTGCGCGACCATGCGGTCCATCTCCTGGCAAAAGCGTAGCCCCTCCAAGAAAAGTCGTGTCACCCGCATAGTATAAGTATAGGTGTCTTCCCGTTGGTTTCCCCTCATCACAACACACAGATGTTGCATGCCGGCACAAGCTACAACTAAACGCTTGCCTGTTCGTGAGAAAGCAATTATGCTCCAAAAAGCTGCCAACGATTGAAAGCGGAACCACGAGCAACCAAAAATAACAATGCTCATATGTGGGGCAACAGTGGGTTGGCTGCTAGACCATGGGTGTAACCTCCTCGCTAAGTGGGGAAACATCCAACCACCATGCTGCAATCATAAATAGGCTCCCCGGCATTTCGTCCCCAAAAGGCAGTCTCTACTCAACAGAACGAAGCCACACCACATGAGACATACTCAACACCTGGTGTTAAAAGGTTTACCCAAAACAGCAAAGAATCAAGTGGGCGGATATCTACACCTATTCCTTGTTGGGACAAGTCAACTGATTGTGACTCACCTGGTACGGTGGACATCCGCAAAAACTGCATAAGTCAACCAACCACAAACTGGCTCCCTTGTTCCCGACTTGTTGCATGCTCAACTAACTGTGGCCACCCTCTTTCAATCATGGAAGTGCCTGTTGTCAGCTTCCACGATTGTTGGAGGGAGGTTAATATCACGGGGAGGGGCATACAAGCACACGCATGATTGTCCTATGAGGCAATTTGATTGAAGAGAACCCCACAACCCCATCCGGGCGCGGGGGTTTCAGGGGTGTGGGTTTCGTGTGTTCTCTGTCCAGCAGCATGCTCTGCTGGGAAGCAACCAAGCAATATTGACAAGGGGGGGGGAGCGTGGGGGTATGCCCCTAAAAGCATCACGATCGGACATCCTAGGGGGGTGTCACTCACTTCCTGAAAAGGGCTCTGACTAAAAAGAGCCACCCCCCCCCAATGAATCAACCAGGGATTTCCTTTTGCAATTCATGACCGCGCAAAAAACGGTACCAACTGAACAAAAGACACACCAACATTGCCATGTTGCTTTCGTTTTCCGCCTTTGGCATGCTTTAGATGATTGATTTGGTAATTAATTTGTTCCGAGTTGCCACGAGATTTAGCATTTCAATTAGCATTTCAATTAGCATTTCAATTAGCATTTCAATTAGCATTTCAATTAGCATTTCAATTAGCATTTCAATTAGCATTTCAATTAGCATTTCAATTAGCATTTCAATTAGCATTTCAATTAGCATTTCAATTAGCATTTCAATTTGCATTCAATTTGCATTTCAATTAGCATTTCAATTAGCATTTCAATTTGCATTTCAATTAGCATTTCAATTAGCATTTCAATTAGCATTTCAATAGCATTTCAATAAGCATTCAATTAGCATTTCAATTTGCATTTCAATTAGCATTTCAATTAGCATTTCAATTTGCATTTCAATTTGCATTTCAATTAGCATTTCAATTTGCATTTCAATTTGCATTTCAATTTGCATTTCAATTGCATTTCAATTTGCAGCATTTCAATTTGCATTTCAATTTGCATTTCAATTAGCATTTCAATTAGCATTTCATTTGCATTTCAATTAGCATTTCAATTAGCATTTCAATTAGCATTTCAATTAGCATTTCAATTAGCATTTCAATTTGCATTTCAAATTTGCATTTCAATTAGCATTTCAATTAGCATTTCAATTTGCATTTCAATTAGCATTTCAATTTGCATTTCAATTAGCATTTCAATTAGTGCATTTCAATTGCATTTCAATTTGCATTTTCAATTTGCATTTCATTTTTAGCATTTCAAAATTTTGCATTCCAATTTGCATTTCAATTTGCTTTAATTTGCATTTTCAATTAGCATTTTCAATTTGCTTTTCATATTGCATTTCAATTAGCATTTAAATTCTTTCCATTTGCATTTCAATTTGCATTTCAATTTGCATTTCAATTAGCATTTTCAATTAGCATTTCAATTTGCATTTCTATTTGCATTTCAATTGGCATTTCAATTAGCATTTAATTTGCATTTCAATTCTGCCATTTCAATTTGCATTTCAATTTGAATTTCAATTTGCATTTCAAATTTGCGTTTCAATTAGCATTTCAATTTGCATTTCAATTAGCATTTCAATTAGCATTTCAATTAGCATTTCAATTAGCATTTCAATTAGCATTTCAATTAGCATTTCAATTTGCATTTCAATTAGCATTTCAATTAGCATTTCAATTTGCATTTCAATTAGCATTTCAATTTGCATTTCAATTAGCATTTCAATTTGCATTTCAATTTGCATTTCAATTAGCATTTCAATTAGCATTTCAATTTGCATTTCAATTAGCATTTCAATTTGCATTTCAATTAGCATTTCAATTTGCATTTCAATTAGCATTTCAATTAGCATTTCAATTTGCATTTCAATTAGCATTTCAATTAGCATTTCAATTAGCATTTCAATTAGCATTTCAATTCTGCATTTCAATTAGGCATATCAATTAGCATTTCCAATTTTGAATTTCTATTTAACCTTGCATTTTCAATTTGCATTTCAATTAGCATTTCAAATTAGCATTTAAATTTGCATTTCAATTTGGCACAGGATCCGCTTCTGCGAACTTGTTTTTTCAATTTGGCTTTCTTTTTTGCATTTCAATTAGCATTTCAATTAGCATTTCAATTTGCATTTCAATTAGCATTTCAATTTGCATTTCAATTAGCATTTCAATTTGCATTTCAATTAGCATTTCAATTAGCATTTCAATTAGCATTTCAATTTGCATTTCAATTAGCATTTCAATTTGCATTTCAATTAGCATTTCAATTAGCATTTCAATTAGCATTTCAATTTGCATTTCAATTTGCATTTCAATTTGCATTTCAATTTGCATTTCAATTTGCATTTCAATTTAGCATTTCAATTTGCATTTCAATTTGCATTTCAATTTGCATTTCAATTTGCATTTCAATTTGCATTTCATTTCAATTTGCATTTCAATTTGCATTTCAATTTGCATTTCAATTAGCATTTCAATTTGCATTTCAATTTGCATTTCAATTTGCATTTCAATTTGCATTTCAATTTGCATTTCAATTTGCATTTCAATTTGCATTTCAATTAGCATTTCAATTTGCATTTCAATTTGCATTTCAATTTGCATTTCAATTTGCATTTCAATTTGCATTTCATTTGCATTTCAATTTGCATTTCAATTTGCATTTCAATTTGCATTTCAATTTGCATTTCAATTTGCATTTCAATTTGCATTTCAATTTGCATTTCAATTTGCATTTCAATTTGCATTTCAATTTGCATTTCAATTTGCATTTCATTTGCATTTCAATTTGCATTTCAATTTGCATTTCAATTTGCATTTCAATTTGCATTTCATTTGCATTTCAATTTGCATTTCAATTTGCATTTCAATTTGCATTTCAATTTGCATTTCAATTTGCATTTCAATTTGCATTTCAATTTGCATTTCAATTTGCATTTCAATTTGCATTTCAATTTGCATTTCAATTTGCATTTCAATTTGCATTTCAATTTGCATTTCAATTAGCATTTCAATTTGCATTTCAATTTGCATTTCAATTAGCATTTCAATTTGCATTTCAATTTGCATTTCAATTTGCATTTCAATTTGCCTTCGGCTTTCTTCGGCCCCTTTCTCCGCTCCTTCAGCGAGGTGGTCCGTACCACGTCGCCCTCCCGCAGGCGCCGCGCCAAGGAGCCCTCCCGCGGAACCGCGCACCAGCGCACCGCGTCGTCCCCTGGAAGCAGACCCGGCGACCCCCTCCCCTTCCACCCCCAAGCAAAACGTCTAAACTCCTATGACGTGTGCTTCTTTTTTTGGGGGTGGGTTTCAAGGGAAACCAAAAGGAAAACCAATGCCATTTAGGGGGGTCCTAAAAACAGACACACCCTGTCGTTTAAACATCCTCCTTGCGACTTCTTTTTGTTGGCCATGGCTTCAAGCCACGTCTCCAAGACCCGCCCCTTCGGCATAACCTCACCTTGAGAGGGTCCAATTCACATCTACCCTCTTTCCAACAATGGCAGCTGACAGAAAATCGGGGACCCGGTCCCTGAACACGACCCCCACCAAAACTGGAGTGCTGGGGGGGGGGGGGACCGCAAAGCCCTCAAGAAGGCTCGAATAGACCAAACCTGGGGGACTGGTGTGTTTCAAGGGCTAGGAGCAGTTTTGGATTGAAGGGATATGAGAGGTTCCATGGGCTGGGGAAGAAGTGGGTTTGTCCTTAAATTGTTAAATTGGAGAGACCCCTGAACATGTGTGGTTTCAAGTTTGGCTTCCCTTGAAGAGTAGGACACAAAAATATTGGGGTTCCTTTGGCTCACATCAACAGAACACCAAAAGGGAGTCCCTACAAAAACAACAACACACCCACAAACAAGATTCAAACACCCGCAAGGTGAACATGTTGAAGTGACTATGAGCAAATAAGACAGGCTTCGCGGCTCACGCAGTTAATACTCCGCCCCCAACTTCTGAAATCAACATTGGCCGTTCCAAACAAATGGATATTCAAACATTTCAATCATTCCCAAAACGCGACGTACAAGGGTGTGTGTGTAATTTTAGACGATGCCATTCCTTGGGTTGTTAAAGGGCTTTGCAAAAGGGCAAGCCAGCCATCCATTTGGAACGACCCCCTCCCCCAAATTCCAATCTTGGCCAGACTTAGCCCGAACAGTAGACTGCTTGCTGGTGAAACCCAAAAGGACCAAAGGGCAAAAAGGTCCCGCTGTGAGTGTCCCACGAGGGCGTGGGCCTTTCTTGCAGACTTCCAGATGCCATCAGATGCCTTTTGTCGCCCGTGACGAACCGGGTTAACGTTGACCCCTGATTGATAACCACCCCCCCACTTATTCATCAGGAAGGTCCCTGCAGTGGGGATTCCTTTCTTCCATATAAACAGCCTGAATAACACAACTGGGGGGTTTATTAATTCATCAGGGGTTAACATCAGCTGAGTAGGGTCACAAAACCCTTTAAGTGGCTCTCGATTTAGATAGTGGAACATATAAATTGACAAGTTTAAGATTACCAGTTGAGTTGTAGCTTCTGCACCATCCAAGTGCTCCTTCGGACTTTGAGGCCCTGGCCTAAGTGCAGTACCAGGTCGCCCCCCGCGATCACCGACTCTCCACGGGTGGCCAGCAACGTGGCCACCTGGCGCTGGGTTCCCACACCGCAAGGGGAGTTAACTCGGTGGATTTCTATGGGACAAACGGGGCACTTGTTTCAATGCTTCTTGATGTTAAAGGGACACCCCTCCGAAAAAATGGAGTAAGGGCATCACTGGAGGTCTGGGCCGAGGGTTATAAATGAACGTTACGTGGGATACTTTTTGGGTTTGTTGGGGGTTAGTTGGGGGTCAACAGTGCTCACTGCGGTTGACAAGGGCTCGACCAGTGGACATCTTGGCAGATCAAAAAGGGAGTCAAAGTACATCTCCACCAAGGTACTTTGGACCCGCAACCATCTTCCACGATCCACGACTAATTGGCCGTCAACCCGCCAGGTTATGACAACTACCACCTGCGCTACCCCAGCACCTTTTGACTCTTGCCCACGGCTCGGGACAATCTACAAACTACCAATCACATAGCACAAACAAACCACACGCACACACACACATTGTGCCTCAGCATAACAATAGTCCAATCAAAGCAACCACAACGCACAGCGAGCCAACCAACCCACCCACACACCCACCCAACCCAACCCAACCCACAATGTTCAAAAGTCCGCTCAGCATCGCTCAGCTATTGAAACCTATCCAACTCTCCACCTGATCAGATTTCTCAGCTGAAACAATATAAAACAACACGCGCCTGGCTGGGGTCTCGAAAAACTCACAGGGTGTGTGAGGCTGAAGCATCAATCAGGGGCCTAAACACTGCCGTGACTCGAGGCGCGATACTGAATCCAAGCTTCGCCTCGTTCTTGAAGACCTCTTGCGTGCCAAGCGGATTGCCATCCAGACCTGACTGGCATGGGTGCGAGGTCTACAAAATTACACATCCCCCTGTAATTTCCTTCTGGTTTTAGTGGGATCTGGTCTGTTTAGCACCCATAGCTTTGGCTCGCGTCAAATCGTGGAGCTTCGAATCAGTGCGGCTCTTAGCCCAGGAAAGCAGCACCCAGGAGTCAGATTCTGTGCGCCTCACGGCTCCTAGCATATACCGTTTCCCCAAAAGGGATCCTGAAACCTGTGGATTTTGGGCTCTACCAGCATGGGTATAAAGGTTTACATGGGTGTGATTTACTCCGTTGGTCTCCCATTCAACCAGGCCCAAAAGGGAATCCTCAAAAAGACGCACACCCATATTTGGGCCTTTCTAGCATTCCACTAAGCCAGGTAGACCCCAGAGCGGCACATAGGAACTGGGTTTTGGGGGCTGCTCTGGGCCTGAACTTGAGCCCTGTGCGAAGCGTGTCCAGATCAATGCGGTTCTCACACAAAGCACCGATGAGGTTCAACGCGGCAAGGCTGTCCAGCTTGTTTCCTGCGAGCTTCTCTCAAAGCTGCGGGGATTTCGAGGGGGCATAAAGCCCAACAGAGGTTTACTGGATTTTATAACCCCGTCAAAAAGCAAACCTTTCAATGGCCAAGCAGAATTATTGCAGTCCCATGGCGAAGGAAACAGTGGAACGCCTCCCTCTCAAGTGATGGAGGAAGGCCAGAGAGGGCTGGTGCTCCCAGCTTTCTAAAGCAAGGCCCTGAAATGTTGCCCGGCTTTTGGTAGAAAGTGGAAAGAAAAGCAAGCAGTGGGATCAAAACAGTGAAACCACTGGGCAAAAGGACCAGTGCATAGCAACACACGTACAACGGGGTGGGATGCTGGCGCTCCTGACTTTCTGAAACAACTAGGCCCTTTAACCACCCCAGTTCCTTCTAAAAGGACTAATTGAGACGCCTCAAAGAGCGTTGCAGTGAGCAACCTACTTCCAGTACCTTTGACAAAAGCCTTTTGTTGACAGGAAACCCGGGTGGAGAGATGGTGTTTTCTACATCAACCTGAACCCTGACACCATAACTATTCAAGGAGTCTTCCCCCAAAATAGGTAATTATGGACTTTAGTTGGGGACCCTTTGGTGGACATCATTTACATGGAAACTTATGTCCACCCAACGCTTTAGAGGGTATTCCTCAACAGAAACAATGGCCAAAATGTAAAGAGTCAACAGGGCGGCCGCATCGGTTTTGCTTGGGACTGTCCATTAACCCACTCTCCCTATTGAGCCTATTTGGACAAGGAGTGAAGTGGAATTCTGGTAGACTCTTTTGTAACGAACATATTTGCCCCAGAAGAACATTTAGCACTGGGAGGGGACCGCAATTGGGGGGAGGGATTACTCACCTTCATACACTCTGGTTTGATGATATGCTTGTATTGGTGTTGACGTCGGATCTTGACATTGCCTGGCAACTGGCAGTGTGGAAGTCCGAGCCGACGAAATCTGATAGCACGCTTCTTTGCGGGGGCTTCAACCGCAACAATGGTTCCCTCAAGACAAGACACGCAAAATGGCTCTCAGTCATGCTATTGGAAAGCTCTCAAATATTGAGCGAGTGCAGCGTCCCGAAGAAAGCAACATGCTCACACAACCTAGGTGCAGCAGGCCTGAGTTTGGCTTGTGCTTCACTTGCTATGCTTCTCGCACATCAGTAACAGCTGGAAATGGAGCCATCGTACTATGAGCGTGTGTGTGTGTGTGGGTGGGTGGGTGGGTGGGTGCGTGTGTGCGTGTGTGCGTGTGTGTGCGTGTGTGCGTGCGCGCGCGCGTGCGCGTGCGCGTGCGCGTGCGCGTGTGCGTGTGCGTGTGCGTGCGCGTGTGTGTGTGTGTGTGTGTGTGGTGTGTGTGTGTGTGTGTGTGTGCGTGATTGTTTCTCGTTGGCTCTTCCCTTTGGTTCGTAGGGATGCCACAAGAAGGAAGGACAATCTTTGGGGTCCAAATCCCCGCCCTGCCCAAGACGAATCGCCCACCTGCCAGATCCAGGCATTGCAGGCATCTGAGGCTCTTCACCGTGATGAGAATTGCCTGACATGCACCGCAATCGAAACCTAGCGGCTTCAGAATGGACCCATGTGAGAATCAGAGCGGAAGTTCAAACCTATGGTTGGGACCGTTCCCCATTGCCCGGGTTTTGATTTGGCTGCCAATGGGACGAGTAGCGCACTAAAATTGGGAACCCTTTGGTATCAGGTTCACAGGGATTTGACCCCTTTTGGTTTCCTTTTGCGGGAATGAAGGCAATCATGGGCGGTTTGGATGTGTCATGATGTGTCTCAAAACTCCAAATTGGTGGTGTTCCTCTAATTTCCTGCTTTCAACACCCAAAAGCGCGGTACCTCACACACTTCTTGGCGATTCGCAAGAGAGGGGCAACTGGGCCTGCAAGTGGGAGGGGTCGAGGTCGCATCCTTCCAGGTCGAGCATGCGCACGGTGTCCCCAGCCTGCGTCAAACCAACAGGTCTGTGTGCGGGGGCAAAGGGAAGCCAAAAGGAAACCAATTTGTAGGGTCCCCCAACCAATTTTGACACCAGGGCGAAGAAGGTCATGTCCCCTTCTGGAAAACGTGGGCTCAGGTGGCATTGCTGTCCGCAGTTACAAAATGTGGCTGGAAGACATTTCAACGTGAGTTGTCCCTCGTAAAGCGAGTTTATCTTTTTTCATTCATGTGCAATTTGATGCTGATGGTACCGTCCAAACAAACATGGAATTGCAAAGGAACCCTTTCCAACAAGAATGTAGTCTTCCAAAACGGGGTTGGGCCCTTCCGTGTTTGTTGGTGGGAGGGTATACCTGTGTGTGTTTTTTGTTTGACCAAGAGCGTAGACCTGAGAACCTGAGGACCTGCTTGTGTCCATTGTGATGATGTCCATTGCACTTGCGTCCTGATGAACGCCATTGACATCCAAGCCACTTTCATTCACCGCCAGTTCCAGGCCACTGGCGTCTGTTGCACACATTTCTGCCCCTCGTTTCAACCCCCCCCGTCCCCGGAAGCGGAAGTCGTGGCCAAACAACGTCTCCTACATGTTCTCGCGGGTACAAAGGAAATCACGCATGGAGAATGGTCAAAGCGCTTCCTGGTGCGGACCCATCAAGCTATATGGAACTACCAGCATCTAAAGCCTGGAATTGTCGGCCTGAGTCTTGCAAGATGCAATGAGCTAGAAAGCTTACCTGAAGTGCTCTGCGTCTGCTGGAAGCTTAGGCAAATCTTCCGAAATTGGTCAATGTTCCTAAAAGAACAATTCCTACCATGGTATTCCCAGCGGGCAAAGCTGCACAATTGTACACATTGCGTTCGTCTCAAACGTATGGACCTCCAAAATAGTTGGTCCTGTTGTCCTCTCTTAGAAAACATGGACCCACATGAGCAACGGCCAAAATTGGGTGTTTCCCCAAAAGGACAGGGGAAATCTCGGCTTTCTCTCTGGCTTTTCTGGAAAGCAGCGCCCAAATGACCCCTGGTGTGGGGTCTCCTCACTGCGACGCACTGGGATCCAGGCTAGGGTCAGCAAAGAGAGGGAGTCCTGAGGAGACTCCGGCTGAGTGCCACTTGTTTTGGGTTCCTTTACCGGAAACAAGTTTCATCATGCTAGTCTCAAATTTCCATGGGTCCCATGACCTTCCCTGTCAACTTCAATGTTAAAACTCCTAGCCTGCGATGGCAACCTAAGAGGAACCCTCATCATGCTCACCTAAAGCCCCTAACAGGTCATGACCATCCCCACCAAGCCCAAAGGGAGTGACCAGGTCCCCTTTTAAACTTGGCCCAGGCAAGTACTGACATGATTTCCCTATGGTCGTGACTTAAGTTGGTTTCATGGTGCCAAAACCATTCTAACTGTTTAGACGCTATTTAGACGCATGTAGCATCACTCCAGGTTAGGTCAAAAAGGCAAGGGCAATACCAAAAGAAGGCAGACCCATTTGGGCTCAAAGTGGACAATCTGCCTGGTCAAACATGCAATATGCTTCTGGCTAGTTTATAACGAGCTCACCAATGCGGGGATAAAACGAGCGAAAGTCATGATATAAACCCGTTGCTGGGGACCCATTGTTTGGTTCAGGTTGTGCAAGAAATGCAAAACACATTCAGACGGTTGATTGGTGCACATAGCTTCTTAGTCATGTTTATGGAACAGTGTCAGGGGCAAGTGTTTGACTTCCACTAGTACTTCAGCCAGACACACATTTCTGCTGAGCTCTCAACCCTCGGTTTTCAAAGGCGGAGCTCGCTAAACTGTGTCGTCTGTTGCTTGTTTTTGACATCACCTACTCCCCTTCCAACAACCGTGGACGTATGTGGACACGAGGGCTTTGGAAGACTACTGCTTAAAGCGGCCACTTGTCCACTCCCTTGATTGCTTTGAAAAAGGATATGGCTGTGGGTCAAAAATATGTACCCAAAATGGAATCCTGGTAAATAGAAATATGGACCAAAATCTGCGGTTTTCGGGTGGTTGAATTTTGACCCATTCCCAATATATTAGTATTGTAATTATTGATTACTCTTCCTGAACACCATCGAGTCCTCCGAGACGAAGCCAGCAGTGCCCTGCAGGCTGATGCTCCGAAGCTTGGGCCCGTAGTGCAGGAACATCTGGCCGTCGGAAGGACGGAAGGGAGAGGGGGAGTGGCCAAAAAGTGCAAAGAGCCGCCGTGCCAAGCGGGTGAAAGGGAAGGGGAAGGCCCCCGAGGGGCGGAGGGGGAGGGGGAAGAGGGGGCCACCCGGAGGGGCAGCGGAAAGGAGGGCTGCTTCAATATCCACCACGCATATATTTGCTGGCTCAACACAAGGGCTGGGTGTGGGGTTGGTCGGCCGCATCCAGCTCGGACCTGGATTTGGTGCCGGTTGAGAGTTGCTTGGGGCTGGTTTCGGGTGAGTGTTGGGCTTGCTGAGATCTTAATGAGGGCAGGTTTTGGGTTTGCTTGGGGTTCATTCAGGCTCGGCAAAGGTCTGATATCCTGGGTGCTGTTGGGTGGGCTTAAGGTCGACTTTGGGTCGGTTTGGGTTGATTTGGGGTTGATTTGTGCTAGGTGTGCGGCTCGTCTTTGCAGTGGCTGTGCCAAACAAACCGAAGACCCGCCCCCAAACCTCCAGCCCCGTGCAACTGGCAACTGCTACCAATCAAAGCCACTGGGCTGCCCTAGGTTCGAGGTAACCCCGACCGTCCAACCAATCAACCAACCAGCCGATAAAAAAAACAAAAACCGATTCCTTCGCCCCGCCCCCCCCCCCCCCCCCTGTCAACAAAAATATCAATGCAAGCAGGCAATCAAGAAAGCAAAACAACGCAAAGCAATAACAGCAAGGCCATTCCTCCCTCAAGTGTTGCTTGAGTGAGCCTCCATCATGCCCTCGAGGAGGATGGCCCCAGGATGAAAGTGGACCTCAGGAAGCCCGCACCATGCACGAACTGGAGAAAGTTGTATGAACGATCCTTTCCAACCCTGGGTAGCTTGGCAAGATAGGCTTGAGCTCTGTGCGGCCCGAACCAAAAACAAGATCAACATGCCGATAACAATCATGGATTCCTTCACAATGAGCCACTCTCAACTCCCAACCCTCATTCCTCATTCCTCAACTTTCAACTGCATAGAGACTAGGTGGCTCGGATTGCTCTTGAACTATCTGCATCTGACACAACATACCCCTTCATTATCATGATCTTCCCTACTCCAAATGCTTCGCATACTGGCCAAGCGGTCGCCCCACTGCTCTGTGGCCCTGAGAGCTGAGCATTGACTATCTCCTCCTGCAAGCATCATTAGATCAACTGACCATGATGCAATCCTTGCAGGTTCTTAGGTATGCACATGGCCGCAGTGGCGTCCTTCCTCTTCATCTTTATGATTCCAACTGCGCAAGACACCATCAGAAGATGCACCACAAAGCGCAGGTGCTGCTATTGGCCCCTTCAACTCTCATATGGGGCATCCGGTGGATGGCACGGGTCCTTCTACGCAACAAATGCCGTTTGCAGAATTTTGGGCTGTAGGCTATGCACAATGCTCGGTGTGTCCTGAAGCAATCACGGCCGCATGCCTTTGGTGGTCTGAAAGCTTCAGACATTACCAAAGAACTGTGAATGAAGTGCCCTTGGGGAAGGCGACGGGACAGCAAGGGAACTCCTGCCAGCACCCTTCGACTGCTTCTTGGACAGCACTTAGAGGTTTTAAATCGAAGGTGCGATTCGGTTGAAAACGGCAACTCCTCCACAATTTCGAACCCTGCTGGGCACACGAGACTCCCATGGCTCCTCAAAGGCCATAGCAGCGTATAGCAGCCTGGCAAGCACCAGCAACACGTAGATTTCCATGGGAAAGAAGGGCACCCATTTCTTTTCATGTCAAAGGGAAGTCCCTCCAAAGGAAATCGGCACTGGAAGGTCTGGGGCTAAAGGCCAACATGATGCTCAATTTAGGTCACTGGATCCTCTCAAGGGCCCATGTTGCGCTCAAGGAGCTTTCTTGTGATGTGGAAATGACAGAGGGAGTGCAAGGAACAAATCACTCCTGGTGCCCCTGAAACTTGCTCTCATGGACTTGATATTGCAATCAGTCAGGAGTCCAAAGACTCAATGGCTCCATATGAAGAAACTCCTGAAACTGTATTGAACATGGAGCTAACACAACAAGCGCAGGAAATACATAAGCAAGTGTTCACAAGAGTCTTGCCCGTCTTTAGGCAATGAACTACAGAAGCCAGCGTCCCACCCAGAGTGCGGCCCTTGTGGGCAATGACTCATCGAAGTAAACGGAACACAAGACACCTGCCAACACATCTAGATAAATGATATATAATGAAATCATAATGAATGATACCAACTTCGACTTCATGTCATGCTACACCAGGAATGCATGTGGCACTGTCTTGGGTACGTGGCAGCGGTGCCCTGCGCTTCCGTGGAGGGCCCCCGGCAAGCCTTCCTGTGGAGCGAGGTGGCTTGTTGGATTCGTTTCGGTGCCACCGAAGGAGCCGCTGCTTTTTTCGGGCTAGCTGTGACAAAACCCCAAGTCGGGCCAAAACAATTGCACTCCAACTGACCGAAGAAATGGGCCAGGCCATTTTCCAGAACCCAGTCAAGTTACCCCACAACCGATTCTAACTTATGCCAACGCCAAAAACAATTGCTCAAAAACAGGAAACCTGGAAGAATCGCAAACCTCGGGCCCAATGAAGTCCAAAGTCCAGAGCTCAACGCTTGATGTGGGCATTGTGGGCTCGATGCTTGGATCAGCTTGCCCATCACAACAGTTTTTTTGGCCAGGGTGGTCTGTAGCTTAAAGTCATGATAGCTTCTGCATCCTCTGCGCTTGGTGCTTCTTGACAAGCTGGCATCCAAGTTGCTACAAATACTGCCAAGCTGAATGGGGTCAAAGTCGAAGCTACTTGGCCGGAGTGTGTCACGAGACAAGGACCAGCAAGGCTAAGCAAACATAGCTTAACTGCTCTTGAACTTGCACGTCAGCCAACACGAAATCGCTCTCCCACACAAGTCAATAGATCAAACATCCGTCCGAAACCAATGTGCTGTCTCTGTTAGTCATATCGTATGTGTTGCTTGGCCTCAAGCTTGGGGAGACATGTACCTTCAGTTGCTAGCCTGGGAGCTGCGAGAAACACGTATCCATCAACAGAGGAAGCATCGCAAAGGGCTAGGGATTTGCGAAATCCCGGAAGCAACGGGTTCACGTCACGCCAAAACGCTTTGAGTAGAGTCTTCGGCCCAGCAGATCTGATTAATTAACCATCCGATCCTTGCTAGTAGTTGCAGGGGTTGCGTGCTGCCCAAGACGAGTCCACGCAATTCGGGTTGGACCGTTTTAGTGGTGATCCACCTGAAAGAGGTGGGGGGCCAGGGTCCATCCTAAACTGCTTCCCTGAAAACATGCGGGAAAACAGCAATTGGAAGCTGGGATTTCTGTTTTAGAGAAGGACATGCAACCACCAGCATCTTCAGATGGGCCTGTCTTTGTTTGAGGGTACCTTTTTGGGATGGTTTGAAAACGCAAACCTTGAGACAAACCCAGACGTTGGAAGTGATGGAATCCGCCGACCCCTACTCCTGAAAGGGGGAGGCGTACGGGAAGGGTGATCGATGATCATAGTCAACACTTCAAGCTGCCAAAGCTGAGTTGTCTCACCGCGTGGCGCTTACTTAGAGCCAGCGCTGGCCTTATCATGATCGTCATGATGGTCATCACGATCACTCTTATCATCCTCGATCATCATCGTCTCGTGTGAAGCAGCATTGATAATGAAGAGGATGCTAGGATGGTAGTTGTCATGACGGTCCTCAATGCTTATCATCATCCTCACGACCATCATCATCTCTTATGAGGCAGCATTGGTAATGCAGAGGGTGCTACAAATCGCAGCTATCATGACCGTTGTCATCATCATCATCACCGTGAACATCATCATGGTGGTTGTTCGTCACCTTTTATCGTCTTGATGGCCATCATCATCTCTTTCTCGTAAACTTCTAGATATACATGTCAAGTGTGCCGTTAGGCAGCATTGGAAAAGCAGCGGATGCTACGATGATAGTTATCATGACAGTCCTCATCCTTAGCATCATTCTCCTCACGGTCATCATCGTCTCACATGAAGCGGTTTGGGTAACGCAGAGGATGCTACGATGATAGTTGTCATCGCCATCCTCATCCTTATCATCATCCTCACGATCATCATTATTTCTTCTGAGGCAGCCTTGCGATCATCCTTGTTTCTTATGATGCAGCATTGGTAATGCAGAGGATGCTACGTTGATAATTATCATGACCGTTATCGTCCTTATCATCCTTCATCATCTTGACGGTCGTCATCATCTCTTTCTTTTACTTTTCTATACACAATTCAAGTGTGCCGTTATAGGCAGCATTGGCAATGCAGAGGACGCTACGATGATAGTTATCATGACCGTTCTCATCCTTAGTGTTCTCATCCGCGCGATCACCATCATCTTTCATGAAGCAGCATTGGTGATGCAGAGGATGCTCCGATGATAGTTATCATCGCCGTCATCATCCTTATCACCATCATCACTATGTCTTATGAGGCAGCATTGGCAATGCAGAGGATCCCGAACAGCCTGGAACGGTGTCCGGGATGTGTCCCCAAACAAGCTTTTTGGGGACATATCAGCGCACATTTTTTCTTGGGCCCCCTGGTGAAACACGTGGGCTGGAGCTTGGCCAAGTGCTGGTGCAAACGCTGAGGAGGTTAGGCAACCACTCGAAAAACCAGAGTCATACTTGGGAAGACAGTCGTTGTTCGGGAGGGGTTCATGCTGAGCTACACAGTAGTTGCGGAGGGTTTGCCGGGAAGTGTCTCCAAGCAAGCACACAGCCAGACGGCATGGCAGGACACTTGCTGTCTCAGGGGCGTGTCGAGATCTGGCACGAAACACGCTGTGGGTCAAGTCTCTGTTGAGCGCCAATTCTCCAAAACGTCCTGGAACGAAGCGTTTGCCGAAGGATGTCCGGGACACGTCCCCAAAGACACTTTTTGGGGATGTATCAGCGTTTTTTTTGGAAGCCTGCAACCCTTGTGGCGCATCCTCCTTGGAACCACGCCAAGTAGTCCAAATGAGAACAAAAGCCAACCATTCGCGGAGGGGTTTCCGGCTCCGGGGGGCCATCGGCACGACATGCTCGGAACGAAATCCGCGTGGTCATCCTCGTCACCGCGATCATCATCATGATGGTTATTCATCTTGATGGTCATAATCATCTCTTTCTAGTAGACTTCTAGATGTACATTAAACACCATCGGCAATGCAGAGGATGCTCCAATGATTGTTGTCATGACAGTCCTCATCCTTCTCATCATCCTCACGATCATCATACTCAAGTGATTCACATCTATGCGGATCACTCCAGTTCAGAGGATGCTGCTATGCTATCATTATAGTCTTCATCCTTGTCATCATTCTCATCACGGTCATCATCATCTATTGTTAGACAGCCTTGGTAGGACGATGCTGGTCATCATGACAATCGGATAGTCATCCTTACAGTCGACATGTCCTCCCTATGAATGCTGGAGGACGCTTCAAGTGATCTCAAATCTCTGCAGATCACTCCAATGCAGAAGATGCTACGATGATAGCTGTCATCACAGTCTTCATCTTCGTCATCATTCTCATCACGGTCATCATCATCGTCACCCTCAAGCGGCTCTGCCATGTCTGCCTGTGCTGTGTTCCTTGTTGCCATTGCAGCCCCGCCCGTATTTTCTTCTTCTGTGACAGCTACTGTACGAGCGAAGTCGAGCTGTTCTGGGTTCAAAAACGCCTTGCCGGACGGGTCTCGCCGCTGCGCAACTTCCGCGAGCCAAGCGCTCGCCTTGTCTGCGCGGCTGCTGGGTTCCATCACGCTCACGTTGGCCGCTGTTGCCTCCTCCGCAGCTGCGTTGCCGCAACCGAGCTTTTGATGTTTTTGTCGCGCTGTCTTCAGCAGCTGCTTTGCGCCGCTCTGTGCACTGCTGGCGTGTCTTCGGCGCTTGCCCAGGTTGCGCTCGCTCGCTCGCACGCGGCGACGGTGAGCTCCTCTGACGCCACTCTGCTCTACGCTAAGATCCAGCGCCGTGTCTCGCTGTTTTCTGCTGCTTCTTTGCTGGGACGGACGCGATGCACAGAGAGAAAGTTGCCTACGTGGCGCATGGTTTCCTCGCAGTTGATGACGCGCAGCCACCGCCGCAAGGCTTCGTCCCACGATTCGCTCCCACCCTTATAAGGCTGCTTGCCAGCGGCGCTTGCGGTGTGCTCCATTGCTTTTGCAGTGTCCAAGGACGAAAGTACGCCTCGCAAAGGGTTGCGTTGTATTCGCTTCACTCTTGCGGCAAATCATTAAAGGATGGTGGTGTTGGACACCAATTTGTAAGGCTCCTTTAATTGGAAGGAGCCCTTTAAAACCACCCCGCACAAGCAGAGATTTACCTGGAACCTAATCAACTTGAAGCCATCCTTCCTCGGCTTTCCCACATGTAGTGCCATGAACCTGTTGCCCTTGGCGCTGATGATCTCGTCAAAGCACTTCTTGCGCCGGCACAGGCGAATCTGTCCCAGCAGCTCAGGAATGCTTGGGAAATCCACAATCTGTCCAGAATACGGCCTTCGAATTTTTTCCCCGCCTTGGAGCATCCAAAGGTCTGGGTTCAGGGGCTCTGCAGCGCGTATGCCCTCCGAGGCTCACAGGCTTCCGTTTTGGCGCTGGCCCCTAACTGGCGGCTCTCAGATTGGTTGGATTCGCAAAAATTAAGCCCGAGACTGCGGTTCTCAAAAAAATGTCCGCCAAGCCCGCTTTCGGGTTGCTTTGGCTCGGCTATTCGGAAGTTTACAGTGAAACCGAAAATTCAGGACAGCATTTAACGGTGAATTTTACAATTGGCCCAAAGGAAGCCAAAACCAAGGGAACCTTAGAAGAATGGGTCGGGGCCGAGGCCGCAGGCCTATCCCGGAGGGCTACTGTACCTTCAGCTATAAGGCCGTCCGCCCCAGGCCGCCAACCATGCGCCGAACATGAGCCGACCATGAGCATACGTTTTGCGCTGGGCCCGCCCTTATAAGGGGCGAAGGATTTGCGGATTAGTTTAGGTGATTTTCGAGGATTGTTGTAGCATCTCCGTGCGGCGTCCGAAAACGAGTGTTTTTGGGGGTGCCTAATACCAGCACTGCCAGCATCGTCCCGGATGATGCGGATGATGCTATGCTTGCTGGCGATGCGAAAAAAGGGGCTGAAAATTGCAGAAAGCGAAGGGGAAATGCAGGGAAACAGTGGAAATGCACGAACATGAAGAGGGCACTGGAGAGAAACCAAACCCTCCCTCTCTCCCTCTTGCTCCGCACGAAAATAATCTGGGCGGTCTTTGTGTGGTAAGCCCAGGTTCCGGTTGGCTCCTCCTGGTGGGCCTTGCCCAGATCCTCTCCGCGCTCAACTTTGCCCCGGATCTGGCGGACACGGATTGCGCAGAGCGCAAAGCGGTCGTTGACGGCATAATTGCCCCCAAAAGGAGCAGACCAAACAAGTGCAAGGGTTGAATAGCTAGAGGCACAGAGTCAAACAACCACTTCTGCCAAATTCTGTGGCCGTTTGAACTTCTCACACTCTGACAAGGCCCGAACATTTCACGGACATGTGCGCAAAAAGGCCGGTGTGAACTGACTAGCGCCATTTGTTGAACCATCACCACCCAACAACTCACAATGCTCAAGCAGCAAACGCTAGCCCGGCAGTATCCCAAACTCTGCAGGTGCATGCACAGAAAGCTGCGCACACTACACCCTGGCGGTGTGAATATGAATCACCCCAGTAGTTGATTCCCATCCAAATCAGGACCGTTTTCAAAGTCTAGCGTTTCTACCCAAAGCTCCGGAATTCCCGTTGGCGATGCCGCATCCCCGGTTGCATGCCTCAGGATCTTCGAGGTCGAAGTCCGGCCTTGCCCAAACTGGCACACCAAGTGCCGATTTTGGAACCGTGGAGTGTGGGGGGTATGAGGAGTAACCCCCATGTCCTTTTTTGGTCGGCGTGCCAGATGACAGTAAATGTTAGCCGTTGCTCATATTTGAATTAAACCTTGTCTCTTAGTGCCAAACTGGGAGGGTTGGCCCCAATTGACTGGGCTGCTCCCCTCAGCTGATGGGAGACGATTTGACGCCTGTCCTCTGCAAAGAATCCTCCCACCTCACTGCCCTCCCGGAACTATGGATGAGGAAGGAGGTCAAGATCAAGGGGAACAACATTACTCTGATTGGCGGTAGCAACCAAGATACGGGAGTGTGAGACTGAGTCCGCGCAGCGCAGGACAGCTCTTACCAAAAGAAGGAGGTCAAAGAGCTCGAGCGCGGCAATGGCTTGCTGAGCGTTTCTGGTGAAAGCCCAGGGCGGGTCTGCAGTGACCTTGTGCTGACTTCCAGCCTCCAACCCAGGCGTGATCCGCCGCCCGGAAGCGCGGGAGCAAAGGTTTGGGGGGCCTGCCGGAAGTAGCGCGGGCCTTCTTTCAGCTCCAAAAGGGTTGGAGGAAAGGCTTCGTCAGAGGGCAAGCCGGCCAACAGCATGCAGGGTGTGATGGGGTGCGCCGGTGCTCATCTTGTCAGAAGCCAGGACCAGCCTTCCTCTTCCCTCTGCTTTGCATCTGCCACGCTGGTATACGCATACATCGGAGCGTACATGGCTTTAGAGGGGATAAAAGGGGAAAAGGATTTCAAGGCAAAACAAGACTGGAATGGTCCACTTGAGCCAAAAAGGTTTCCCAAGTGCCCTTACTCTGAGTTAAGTCAAGTGCACACCTACGGCTACACTTTTGCCCATCAGGATCCCAAGGGTTCTATCTTTAGAAGCCATCGTGCAGGTAGACTTAAACCCAAGAATTGGCATGCCTTTGGTTGCAAGTCAACCATGGGTTTAAGTCTACTTTGGGGTCAACCAAATGATGCGCCAGCTTGTGCTGCTCCTTCCCAGAAGGCCCCTCACCAAAAGGCCATAGCTTTGCCGTGGCTTCACGAATGAAAGAGAAGCTTGATGCCGGTTCTGGCGTGGATCATTGCTAGGAACAACCAGGGCCCACTGATCTCACGCCGAGGGAGGCTGCCTAAGATTCATGGCACCCACACTCAGGCACTTCATGCATGAGCGTGCACAGGCTCATAACCCACAAGCAGTGGTGAGCGGAAACTAGTCTTGCCACTATTTCTTTGCAGTACAGGATGATCTGCTGGCCCGATTCATAGCCATTGTATTCCAAGTGATGTTCTCAACAGCGTTGATCTCGTGCGGCATGACTCCCAAAAAAGGGGGGCAGTCATACGTGCGTTGCATGAGATACTTGCAAAGCATAGAGGACGCCATGCTGTGATGGGATAGACAGATGGACAGAAACACAGCCCTGCTTCTGGCACGGATGCTCAACGGTGCGCTTGCTGCGTGATGTCGGGTTCCTCGAAGGCCCTGGCGGACATCCTCTGAAACAACTTTGGTAGCGTGCTGGTCTCCAAATGGCCTGTTGAAGGGGAGCATCTCTAAGACACAGCACCGGCAGCACACAAGGGTCGCCAAGATTCTAAACACATGTGCATGCTGAGGTTGCGTCGGAGGGGGAACCTCGATGTTCAGAATTGGCCTCAGCACGGAAGCTCAATGTAACGAACGGCAGCGGATTGAAATAACACAAGAAAAAGTGGGGCATCTTGACATCGCAGAGTACCCCCTTGACTCTGATGTTCCGGCCTGCAAGCGTCGAACTCAAAAAGAAGGCCCTTTACATAGCATCAAGCTTGGCTGACCAAAGCTTAAGATAGGATTGAAATAATGGACTCTAGGATGCTACACACACACACATGATCGTCCTTTGGTGCAAGCTGGGACTCGTTTATGAGAACCCGTTTAGGGTTGCCATGCATTCAACACCATCACCAACTTCAAGCTTGGACTCGTGACTCGTGTATTTGCTCGGCACAGGAATGTTGACGTCACTTGGGTATCTCTCAAACAAGGCGACCCCGAAAATGAGGGGGAGGTTTTTCTTATTGTTTCCTTCAAACCAACATGAACAGGGTATCTACCCTCAACCAAAACATACCCATGTTCACAAGCGTCTGCACTTTTCGCAACGGACAGCTCAGGCCGTTGCCCAACCACAGGTTGCTTGGCGGCCAGGTTGGTCAGGGCCATGTTGGTCACCTTCACATGGGACGGTGCGGTGTTGGCTGCGGATCCAACCCTGTAATGCACTGTAGGATATGGAAAGGGTATGAACGAAAGCACCAGGGCAAACTTTAGAGGAAACCGCAAAACAAAAAGCACATCCCAACATATCCCAACCATGATGTTAGAACATGACATTCCACCAGAATTCTTCTCGAGATATCATCATCCTCTTCCATGGTCACGGAGACCTGTCCAAGATCACCCGACCGTGAGGTGGCGGGTTCCCATTCCACTTTTCCGGGTCACCCGCCTCCGTCAATTCCTTTTCTAGGGGTGGGGATTGCCTAAGTGGAAAGGCAAAGCTGCAACCTGCCTGCGTGAACCAGTCGTGCCTCTCAAGGATCATGCGCGGAACCTCGGTTGCACAAGCTCCAATATTAGACTCAGCCTACCGCCTACTGTCTCTCCTTCTTATAATGATAAAGCCCTGATTTGACCCCTTGCAAATGTTGGCCAACTGTTGGTGGCCGGGGGCACACTCCAAAATTCTGAAAACCCAGTTTGACAACAGCTTCGGCTTTTTCTGATCAGCCAGGCTGCCCCAAAACGAAACAGCAAAGGCGAGTAACTGACTGGATGCCACGATGTTTCATGTGAATTCAAACGAACATTGAGCCCTCTGCCGGCATCCGAGGCGCACATCAATTCAAAAGTCGAAACCTTCCTGACAGGCATGACTTCAGCCCCGAACTACTGCAAGTCTGATGCGCTTATGCGGCGTACCTGTGCGGAAGGCGTTTTGGCTTCGACCCTGCGGATTTCATGTGATGGTATGCAGTACCATTTTTCAGCTAGTTGAAAAGCGACACCAATGTAGTGACCCACTAGCTTTGCGGCTCTCAATAAAGGTTGGTGAAGGGAAAAGGACAATCATGCGCATCTATTGATGGAAAACGGGCTCTCCCCACCTGGTATTGATTGTGGCTCCAGCAAGGGGTGTACCTTGCTTTTTAGGGGCTGGCATGGAGAGTCAGGACGGTCATTGAACCCGTCCGGGCCACAAATGGAAACGCTGCCAAGCTAGCATTTGCCAAACCAAATAAGAAGTGCTACCAACACCTTTGGCATAGGCCGACTGGCCCAACAAACTGGCTATGAATTTCATTAAGGAATACCCTCCAACATGGTTGGCGGGCGCACGTCGACGCATCCCCACCCAAATGATGTCCACCTGAGGGTCGCCAAACAAATATATACCCGGCCGGCAAATCCAGTGCGTACTCTCCCTGGCACATCACCATTCGAGATCCATAGAGAAAGTCTGAAACAGCTCGGGTTGAGGCCATGAATCCATGAATCCCGGGAACAAATATCTCCTTTTAGTGCAACCCCAAAATGGGTGGTTTCGTTATGGTGTCTTGAAGAAAGTGGGGGCATTGCGAAGGCAGACAAGAGGGATGGTCTATGAACTACCTATCCCCGCTTTAAGTAGACTTTATTGGGCGATAATGCCTGTCTAATTCCCGGTCACCCATATCCCTACAAATTGGCGCCTGCGAAGGTGTCCCTCCAATGCCCCCCCCCCCCCCCAAAAAAAAAAGGATATCACCTCCAACATAGACACACACACACACCCACACGCACACACGCACCCAGCTGAGTTCTTTTGGTGTCCCTTCAAATTACACAATTCCGAAAAGTGTGCCCTCCAAGACAAGACTCTCCCATAGGGCACCAAAGGGCTGCATGAGAAGAAGCCGCGGCATCGTCGCATTCACATCCTCAGGCGGAGCCTTCTCCACCTGCGGTTGCAATCGGCCAACTCAAGCCAAGGCGTGCTCTGGGCCTGTCTCATTAATTGGGACATCTTTGTGGATGGGTTTGAAGCGAAATAGGAAATTCGCCTGTCTCAACATGTGGAGGCTGGCTTCCTTGGAAGCCAAGATGGGACAAAGGAAAACCAAAAGGAAGCCAACCTGGAGGGATTCCCAGCGTTGGGCGATCCATCCCCTTCAAGCATTTTTCAACCTCACTTCACTTTCGCTTGGGCTATCGGAGGCGGGTTTTACCAAACTTTGCACAGGGCTTCCTATACTTCCTCTATTAAACAATCACAATAGATTCACTTTAAATCGGCTCAAGTCACATCTAAAATCGAAGGGAGCCCTGCCCAACGAATGCTTGAACAGGACTTGGGGGTTACGTGGGAAAGAGCAGTCCTTGGAGGTTGCTGAGTGCTTCTCAAAATGCTGGTCGCTGAACTTGAATTGTTTCCTTGTGGATTCCCTTTAAACACCATCCAAAAGATGTTGCATATTGGGAGACAGGTTCAACCGCCTCACCCAAAAGACTTGGTGGACAAGCATGAAAGGTGGTTGTGGGCCTGGAACAACATTTTCGTGTGACGGAAGTTTTGCAAGTGAAACTTCCCTTGATAGCAAATACTATTCCTGAGCGGTCGCTTGTCAAGGTACCACAACATGGTCACACCACGACACGGCTCAGCTTCTCAGATGCCCACGAGCGCATGTCAACTGTCAGGAGCAGTTCAAACCCCTATGTTGGTACTATTACCCAGTGATCCCTAAAACCGGCTGCTGCCAGAGTTATCTTTGCACAGCACCTATGCACACGAGGGGCTGTGAACAAGCCCACAAGACTGAACCCATGACCATTCAGCACCAAGCAGCACATCGCTCACTCATGCAGAGCAAGGTATAACATCGGTGCAGCAAAATCCAGGTCCCTCCAGATACTGCTTTTCATGTCCAAAACCTCAACTGACGTCCAAAGAGCAGTGGGGGCGGCGCTAGTACAGCTGAAAGTATGCTCCGCCAGGCTTAGGCTCGCACCTGGTGCGCGATTCTGCAAATGTCGAACTCGCAGGCACGGCGATGCCTCAGAGCATGGCATAGCATCAATTGAAGGCTCAGCTCGCCTGGTTTGTGCCTCAATTTTGCAGTGCTGAAGCCCTCGAGCCTCACAAGTCCGCATGCCTGTTGAAACCCGAACGCTCCCAGGCAGGTGCCGATCTGAATGCTCAACACAAAGTTTGCTGAGGATCTCAATGCGGTCATCATGTTCTGCCACTGGTGTTCCAGGTAGCTCCAACGACTCTACATAGAAGGTCGGCCGGAAACCAAAACAAAAGAAACAAGCATGAGGATCCAATTTCCAATTTATGTTGGGGGTTGGTCATTGTCTGAGGTTTTCTGGGTACCCTTTTCACTTTTTGGAGCACCGTTTTTCTTCGGGGCCCGGCCACTCGTCCTTGCTCTCTTCCGGCAGCTCCTCCTTTCCTCCGCCATGCCACACCTCAGAGTTTTCCGTGCTCAGCCGCGTCAGTCACGTGTCAACAGCTGTCCCGGAATGAGTTGTTGCTTTTGTTTGAGGGTACCATTTTTCGGTGGTTTCTTGTAAAGGGATTGTTCTTTGGAGGGAGCGGGTGTTTTTTGTTGTTGAATGGGAAGGCCCGATTGGAAGGGAAATCAATATGTTCAAATGGTGATCCCCTGTATTTTGACGCATGGGAACCCAGCACCTCCCAACTGCGTTCTGGACAGCATACATGGGAAACAGTCTTGACTAAAACTCAAACGCAAGGAGTCTAAAGCTCCGGCTTTGGGCAAGCGAGCAGTGTATAAATATCATCCCGATAACAATTGGATGAGAGTAGATGGCACAATTCCCCGATGTCGGCTTAGTCCTCCCCCTTCACTTGGCCACATAAGGGGAATTGTGCCATCTACTTTCACCCTGTCAAAGGGGCTCAACGAAATGCTACTTCGGACCAACACTGGCTATCAAAACCGGGTCTAATTTGAATCGGACCGGAATCAGCAATGCAGTTAAGAAAACATAGTCAACATATGTCCAGTTGCCCTAATGGACATGCGCAAATTGGTTTTGTCCTTGACATCTAAGTCCCGCATTCCCGGCGCCCAAATCCTTTTGGCTTCCCTTTAATGTTAGGCGCAAGGAATTTCGTGGTTGATGCTTTTGGGGGGTGTCCTGTTGTGGGATTCCGGATCACTTCTGGGCCCAACAACCCCAAAGTAAATCCGGATTTATCCTGGGTTAAACTAACCCAAAGGGTACCCTGAAAGCATCCAAGGGCTTAGCCACTCCCAGAGGAGCGAAACAGTCCCTGGGTCATCGGGCCCCCTCCCCCACCAGGTCGAAGTCAAAGAGCACGCGAACGCGAGGCTCCTGTGCGAAAACAGTTCACCATATGGTTTCGGAAAATAAATGAAGATTGGGTTTCAGGCTTCAACTAGAGGAATTGGCGGCCACCGACTGCCTCTCTTTCATCTCTATCTGTTCTCCTCACTTCCGCTCGACTGCACGATAGCTGGTAAAAGGAAAGGTGAGAAGAGAAGAGATGTCCTTCTCTCGACGATTTCCAAATCCAGTGATAGATGAGAAAGGGAGAGGCGAAGCGAGTGAATGGGATAGCTTTGCACATCATCTCGCTCTGATGGCCCTTCCCCTAACCACCTCCATCCCCTTCGTTTCCGTTCTCGCTAATAAACTGGAGGTGGGGAGGAATGGCGGAAGGGAAAGGAGAAAACAAATAATCAAGAAACATTGGAATAAAAGCCCAAAATCATTGAAGACAAAGATACGGAATACAATGAAAGGTGAATATGTTTAAGAAGGCAAGCAATATGAAGAGATGTGATAGTGCTTACACGGCATATCTGATATTCAACTTCCACAGGATACATCTGCTTGACTCCAAAAGCTGAGATGCGAGGAGACAAGCTAAGCCAGGCCATTTCTCTCTTTATCTGAGTTTGCCCTATCTTCAGCGATATCTACTACATCATTGCAAAATCCGTATAACTTGTTTATTGTCTAAATGTTGCTGAGTAGTTATATGTTTATTAGTCATTTATCTGTTTTCTAAAATAATCGTTGTGTTCCTGTTTTAGTAATTTCAGTTGGTTGGCAATTTCCTTTCTTTGTCTCATTAATCCTTGGCTTTCTCGCCTTCACGGTCAAACATGACCAATAATTCCACGGTAGCCGAAAGAAGGACAGCCATTAATGTCTAATCCTATCATGCTCATTCTGGAGTTAGCGTCTATTTGGTTCATCTATCCTACTAGTTGCGCTCTCTTGATTCATCCTTATCTATCTGAATATTATGGATTCACAATTGTCAAACGGTCAGTCCGTTCCAAAGAATATACTTTGGCTAATTCATTACTTCTTCATTGTCGTCTTCATGTTATTAATATTACGTTTACTTTCTGTTTCCTCTCTTTATCACCTTCCCTCTCTGTCTCTTCTTCCTTCCCCCTCTTCACCAGCGAAGCGATTGGAGTCGTAGGGGAGGAAGAGAAGGAGGGCCGTCTCTACATCTCATGTTCTTCTTCTCGATGCAATTACTAAGAGTAATTATATCAAAAGAGGGGTCTGGATTTGAGGGGTCTGCATTCCATAGGTTTCCTCTAGAGTGAACTGTTTTGGGCGCGGCTTATTTGAGCACATTTAAGCCATTTCGAGACATTTCTATGACATTTCGATTCGTTTTGAGTTTGTTTCAGCGTAAACTAGGTGTGAGTGTTTTCAAACGGTTTTCACATTGAGATGGAAATGCTTCGAGCTTGCACCAACCAGCTCGTGGAAAGGACCTTGCACTAGCGCAACTAGAGCAAAGAAAAAACACACACACACATCTAATCTGCACTACACTTGTGATTCTAGCATCCTGAAAACAAAGTAGGGATTGAAACATTGTGAGAAAACTTCACAACACGCAGTAATGCCTCGAGCAATGCGTGATTCTTGGCGTGGACCCACTGTTGACAACAGGTGTAGGGTTGTCATTGAATCAATCCATGAAAACGGCCCGTTCCCCTCCATTGCATGTAGCCTAAATGATTGAATTTCATTCAAACAATCGTAACAATCGAGTACTGAATCCATCAACCCCTCCTCTTCCGAAAGGGCTGCCCGATCTGAGGCGTGAGCCCCGTATTTCAAATCAACATGATGAAAAGTTAAAGTCAAGTGTCTAGTCAAAGCGGGGTCAGTCTGTCAGTTCCTCTCTGGCAATTTGGAATTTGGGAGATTGATTGATGGGATCAATGAATCAAATCAAATATAACTGGCTGCGCGGCTTTTGTTCTAACGTGATTTGCGCCGCTGGCGCTGGACTAACAATGACTTGAAGACTTACCTGACAGCAGCCTAACTTGTCCATCACATCGCTACTCAACTGACTGAGCGGCCGCTGTAGCCGGGAAGGTTGAATTGCGCGAGGCACGCAGGTATCACACACTCATGCAAAGTTAGCCATGATTCTGAGTCTGGCATCTGCGCACGTTGCCAAAGGCCGCTGACATGGCTGGTCCGGGAGCGGAGTCCCTTCCGGGCTAGCCATTCATTTCCAACGAGGTGCTGTTGAACGTGTTGGGCATTGGGGGGATTGAGCCATGTGGTGGCAAGGTCTAAACAAATTCAAATGCTGCAAGAGGAAGAGTGCAACAATTCAATGAGCCGCGGCAAGGCCAGATGATATTCCCAATCTTAGTCAACCGCACACAATTCCGTTTCCACTCATTGATGCCGCACTGGCTGGACACTGTTTGCGCTGTGCTTTCACGAGCCTGACGCGAGTGACCTTACCTTGCCAGCGCAGACTGAATTACTGACTCACTGCAAGGGTGTGTCAGGGCCTCAGGAGTCAAGCAAAGTCACTCACCCTCGAATTCACACAGCCACGCTCAGGGCGTCATCCGCCCACCAACCTGCCAGGCCGTTGGGTTGTTCCATGATGAGGCAACGAGCCATCATAACCATGTCACTGCACTCATGACTCAGTTTGTCAATGGCCTACACAGACACGGAAGGATAGCAACCTGCTGCAAGCAAAGCTTGAGCAACCACCCTGCCTCTTCATTCTGTGGAAAAGCCGCAGGCCACGTCGAGATTGATTCAACTTCGCAACCTGACCTGGGCGCAACAATGCTGTTACATCACCCAAGCCAAAATTGGCATCATTATGAGTCGTCCAGCAACTAGTGTCACACACGCCATCCAAATCCGGACTCAAGCCGCAACTATTTCCAGCATCGTCGAATGACAGAGCCCGATCCTGCAGCCAATTTGGCTGAGCGCTGCCCGAGCAGCATTCCAAACAGAGCCTTAGCGCCTATAAGAAGCAAAGAAAGGCTCACGCGCATGATGCACGTGGGCCGATTCAGTGACAGCAGCATTCATTGAATTGAATGCGCCATGCGGCCAAAAATTGGAAAACTCACATTGCGCGCCCTTTGAATCGAAATTGGGAAACATACACCTTGCCCTCTGGCTCTGCCTGTGCCTCATGTCAAGCCTAACTTGTCATTGCAACTCCAAAGGGGCGCATGGTCGGCGTCGGTCTGAGTTAAAGCAACGTCGCTCGGGCTGGGGGCGTGCCAATCTCAAGACTCAATGTGAAATTAAGTTGTGCTTTCCAAGCGCCAAGGGCTTGACCTTACAAAATTACAATGGTTCAAGTTTCAATCAAGGGATGCGTATCCCGGTCCCGCACCCTCAGCCTCAGCGACTCAGACCAAGCCTGGCCTAAACCTACTCACGCCTTTGCCTTTTTCGGGAGGCGCTCTGGCGATGGCGTTGGGTCGCACAGCACCTCTTCCATCGAGCTCTCGTCACCTGTCTCGCATTCTCGGCAGCCTGAGCAAAGCTTCATCGTCGTCGAGCCCTCAGCCTCAGCTGCTGGTTCTTCCCATGATGGCATGTTGGGCATGTCTTCCATCATGTCGTCATCATCGTCCTCGTCCACCGTGGTCGAGGTATCGACTCTTGGCAATCGGTCACAGTATTCGTGCGCTGGTGGTTTCCATGGTTCATTTCTCTATAATACTTCAAAGTGGTGACAAATCGAATTAATGAAACTGATTCATCATAAAAAGCGCCCGCCCTGCCCCCCCCATCTTGCACCAGCCCAAGCCTTGGCGCTGCTGGACATATTGGCAAAAATACTACATCTGAATCTGCAAACACGACACGGCTGCGCGGACTGCGTGCGAGACTCAGTCTGAGACATGACAGCAACTGTCATCAGGATCATCAGTCAGTCAGTGACGGTGATACGGGAAAAGGAAAAATTAAAGTCGCCCACCATTGACAGCAACAATTAAAAGTCTATTTTTGAGAATGTGTGCGGGGGGCCAACTTCCAACCTAGTTTAAAAAATACACAAAATAAATCACAGATTTGGGTTTCCCTAGACTAGACCAGTGTGCCTTAGGCTAAGTAAGGCTTTATATTAAGCTAAGGTCATATGACATGAGAGCATGAATCAGTGAGGCCCGCTCACCCTGCACCTGAGACCTGTCTGGACCCTGCACCATTCTGTCAATCGGCATATACTAAGTATCATGGTCATGGGAGCAGCAGCAAGTTATGCAAATCAAATTTTCAAACAGCCCCGTCAGGGGGCCAGTACCGACCTAATAATTTATACAATTAATATCTCCTTGGGGCAGCTTCTCGCCATATCCCCGCACTAGTACGCAGTGACTCAGTCAAACTGCCAAATTAACATGTCAATTGCACGTCAGTCACGCGTAAAGCGTATGTCGTAACGCATTGGTGACTGCGTGGAACCACGTTTCCACACGCAAACACAGCATGCTCAATTTCCCTCAAAAAGGGCCCTAAAAACCTATCAAATCTAGACCTGTCAAGTCTAGGGCGGGGAAACGTTCTGGGGAAAGAGACATGACATGAGATAGAGATGTAAGGGGCTGCTGTGCGCTTCGGAAACAACAACAAAAAACAATCCAACAAAGCAAACAACAAAATTACAGCATAACAAAACACAACACAACACAACAAACACTAAAACAAGCGGAACAAACAAGCAAACAAGCAAGCACGCAAGCCAACGAACAAGGACCATACCATGACATAAACAAGGTGACACACACACACACAAACACACCAACAAACAAACAAAAACCAACCAACCAAACAAATGCAGAAGAAGGCAGGCAAGTCCAGGCAAGAAGTAGCAAGAAAGCAAGAGAGCAAGAGAGAAAGAGAGCAAGAGAGCAAGCAGGCAGGCAGGCAACCAAATAAACAAGAAGTAAACACACACACACACACTCACACACCAACAACAACAAAACAACCTGGAAACCGACCACCCACAAAAAACAACCAGCAAAGCAAGAAAGCAAGTACGCAAGCAACAAGCAAGCAAACAAGAAACAAACACGCGCACGCACAAGCACACGCACACGCACACGCACACGCACACGCACACGCACGCGCACACGGACACGCACACGCACACGCACACGCACACGCACACGCACACGCACACGCACACGCACACACGCACGCGCACGCGCACGCGCACGCGCACGCACACGCACACGCACACGCACACGCACACGCACACGCACACGCGCACGCGCACGCGCACGCGCACGCGCACGCGCACGCACACGCGCACGCACACGCACACGCACACGCACGCACACGCACACGCACACGCACACCCACACCCACACCCACACCCACACCCACACACACACACACACACCCACACCCACACCCACACCCACGCACGCACGCACGCACGCACACACGCACACACGCACACACGCACACACGCACACACGCACAGACACACAGACACACAGACACACAGACACACAGACACACAGACACACAGACACACAGACACACAGACACACAGACACACACACACACACACACATGCTTGACACATGCATTGCGGCCTCCTGGGCCAATGTACCTCAAACAGCACCCACCACAACTGCGTCGCTCCGAGACGACGCTATCCAGGGCTTTGAAGATGAAGCGCTTCGCCTGACAGGATTGCTACCGGCTGTGTCGGTGTCACCGCTCTTTGACCGACAAAAAGGCCTGAGAAGTCATGCCTTGGAAAGGAGAAGGCTGCTAATATGGCTAAGGAATCTTAGTGGGGAACTCTGACAAGGTTAGTTCATCGAAGTGATGTCCACCATGGGGTTCACATCCAGAAAAAGCCAGCATCCTGAAGACGCTGCAAGTCAGTTCACGTAAGTCCCTCTAGGCCTCTTCGCAAGCTTCTTTGGAGGCCGCAGCAGATGGCATGCTGCAGTTGCCACCTAAGTGAGGCTTGCAATATAGATCTTGTTTGCCCACTTGCTTCTTTGCAGCTTTTTCAGGGCGGTAGACGTAGATCTTGCGTGGCAACCCATGCAACCTTCCGTCCCTCTTGCTGCTTGTCTCCGGAAATCCTTCTGTTGCTGTCCAATCACTCTAATCTTGTCACCTAGCACAGGTTCGACCCCGTGATGGTGTGCTTTGTATAACCGCAGAGATTGCTTCCATATATTGAACTTGTAACTATAGCATATATGACAATCACAAACTAAGATCTCCTTTCGGGGAAGAACCTACTTGGATTGCTTCCTCCAATATGCAGGAGGGTGATGTCATTTTCGAGCACACCTCGCTACTGTGCTATGGTGGGCTCCATCCCACACAATGACATCGGATTGATCAACCTGCTGCAATGAAAGAGTGGTGTCATCATTGATCTTGGGACACACACCCCCACCAATTTACGTCAACAAGGGGTGAGTGTAATCTCATCCGTGAATATTACACAGGGGATACGGTGAAGCGGCTCCACAGGGCACGGTATTCTTCCAGTCTGCAATCCGCGGGCGTAATCCGGCTTAAATTGGGAGAAGCAATCCATGGGGCCCCACATTGCTCGTAAACCTCATCCACCTCTTTGTGCGGTTACAATTGGGATCAGCAACCCCAATTGAACTCCAGCAGCACCAACCACTATCTTTTCGACAGCACTTGGGATAATGCAGTTGCTGCCGGGTGCTGGAAGAGGGATCCTGGAGATTTGTGTGCGCTCTCGGATCTCCCTGGGCATCCGACCTCCGGAAGATGCCTGGCAAGGCGGGACTTTGGGGATGGCGATTTGTGGATCATTCCCGGGGGCAAATTGGCAAACTATAGAAGTATTTCCGGAACAGGAAATTAGAGATCCGTCTTCATACCTTGGATTGTTGCCTCCGGAGCTCGCCATAGGCGGGGAATCTGTCCAACATTCAGTCCTGGGGGCACACATGAGCCATGGTCAAATTTGCAAAGGGTGCCCTAAGAGGACATGGGAAACTAGTGAGTCCCCGTGGCTTTTGTGGGAAAACTTAGTAAGTTCCCTCATGTCCCTGGCACATGAACCATCGACTTGTAACCTTGACCAAACCTCACCTGGCTCTCCGCTGGAGAGCGCCAAGGGAATTTGATTTGCAAGAGCATGGGCAAGATTCTTCGAATGTGCTTTGGTCAAGGCTGCCAACAGGCAGCCACAGTGACTGTGACAAGTCTTGGGCACAGCAACTTGAAAGGGGTTGAAACGAATGATAGGCCTTCTCTTGGTTCCCCCTTGTCCGAAGCGGACAACAGGTCACCAGGTTTGGGTAAAGCCAACAATGTGAACACAATCTGTTCAAATATGCTTCTTTTCTGTACCAATCTCCGTTGCCTAGTAATGCTGGGCTTGTTTGCTGCCCCGACGAGGGCCCTCAATCTTTGATTCCCATGGTCGTGAAGTTCATCTGAAGAGTCATCCATTTTGTGAGACAACTATGGGTCATTCCCCACGATTGCTGTTCTCACGTTGAAGGGATTCTCTTGGTATCACAGAAGTGGCAACCAATCCTCCAAGCAGGATTCCTCAAAGGATAAATCATGATAAATCCAACAACCACCGAGGCTGAGGTTTACAAGAATTTGGCTCCTCATCCTCCCCCACCGGCCATCACAATGCCTCCATCACCGCCTTTGTGCGGAACCGGATCCAGGCGATGCAGCTGGCCCTCGAGCCGGTTTTTGGCTCCCCTTCAAGTGGCTTACCCCCCGTGTTCAGGGAAACCTAGAGGAAGCCAACCATTGGGAAGTTTGAGAAAGCCTATGGGCCTGGTGTGTCTGTTTTGGAGGGTACCTTTTTTCTTGGTAGGGTCCCGGCATTTTGACACCTAGCCATTTCCCCTGTAAGCATCACCTTGGCACAAGCAAACTCCCTTTAAATTGGCCCAGGTGATACTCAAACCGGCCAAAGCGAAAAATTGGGAATCCTTCCGAACCTACAAAAACCAGTTGCCCGGTGACCCGGGCAAAGTGGGGGGGGATTTATCTTTGGGATTCATTCAAGTTGTTGTGAGAAACCCGCCATGCCAAAAGGGATCTTTTAGGGTGCTACTGATCCAGTTGTGTCTGCGAGGTTCTGCAAAAACACACATGTTCGTCTAATTGAGGGCAAAACGGATGTGGTCGGTAGACTGTGGGTGCACTAGAATGGCTTAGGCGAATGCGAACCCAATACGGGTTTGCAAACGTTTGCGAACCTTCGGCTGTGCGAACGTGTCAAGAAAAGGTCAGCCGAAGCTTACGGACCCAGCCGGCGTTGTGCGAACCCGAATCCACGGAGGCTTGGCGAACCCCTCGCGAACCTGTGCCCATGAAGTGCGAACGCGTTTCTGCTGTTCCCATGAAGTACTGACCACATAGGTGTTTGGCCTGACTAGTGGAGACCCTCTGGTTCCATGCTAGGAGGGGAACAACCTGAAATGTATCGAAATCTCAGAATTCGAAACGTGGTGCGATGACAAGCTTCCTAAGAAAACAGGGAGCCGACAGGAAGCCTTTTCAAAGCGATGCCGCGAACCTTTGAGCAGGGTGTAAGTGGGAAGCCGACTTGAGGCGACTTGAAGTCCTGGATTTGGATAACCGGTCCCACAGAAGGGGGAGCAGTTACACGACTGAACAATCCTTGGGCCATTGGTATGGGCCCCGAACTTCCCTTGAAGACAATACGCCTGTTACTTACCGAGTAGCCGAGTTGCCTTATTCCCAGCCTGAGCTTAATATCCAAAGCTTGGTCTGTGCTCCGATGAGCTGCTCAGTGGCATAGCAACATCGGACGTCAGACAACTTCATGTGCGCTGCAAGTGGGCCAGCGCGGGATGCATCTGGCCGCATGTGTGAGTGGAGCTGTGGCTTGCATGACCTGTTTTTGGACCGTTCTTGACGTTCTGTACCCGCCCCCCATTATGGATGCTTGCCCTCCCCCCCCTCCCTTTTTGGATGGCCCTTCATCCGTCCGCGCTTGGGCCCCCCTGCCAGCGCAGGCCAGCCAGGCGAGGGGCCAACCTGGGGATTCAAATGGTATGGCTGGGACTCGGACTCAAACGGTACCCATTTTTTGGGTCTTTGTTTTAGACCCCCCAAACCAGAGGTCCGGTCTTGCTGAACTCAAGGCCTTGAAACCCCTTGCCCTCAAAAAAGGGAAGGACTCAAGTGGAGCCCCTGGCCTCCCAAAACCAGCCCAGCAGTATGCAGCGCCCTAGCGCAGGTGACCACTTCTTAGATTGGCTTATTTGGAAACCAACAGGAAGCCAATGGATCTGTCTCAGACTAGGAATGCCTTTTTGGATGGTTTTAAAGGGAAACCAAAGGGTGACTTCATTTTGAGACTAACCTTCATGTTGGCCAACATCCCATCAACCAAAGCACCGCAGCAGGCACAACTCATTCCACCTCAACATTTCCATGCCGCCACTTGGCGTAGAATGTTGCATCATAAGTGTGAAATCAACACGGATTGACAAACGCCAGCGAACTTCAACTCAGACATGGGACCATGTGTTTCCATGCCAGCATGTTTCTGTGTTCATATGTTGAATCTGCTTTGAGTTTGTAACCGCAAGAAACAAACCTGAGCATGGCCGCCATCTTGTCCACCTCACCTATGCAGAGTGTGGGATCCCCGTCACCCGATGCTTGAGCAATTCCTTTGCCGGCCTTCCCAGCTGATAGAAGCCAGCTTCAGCCTGCCTGGCTGGCGGAAATGGACTCCGGCCTGCCCTTCAGCCTGCCTGGCCCCCAGCGGATAAAACAGCGAATTTCCCATCATGCCCCTGGTCATCTTTTTTTTTTAGTGCTTCCCCCCGTCACTGTCCCACATTTCCCATGTAATTTGCCCCATGTTTCTGTAGATGTTTCCTATATGTGCTTCCCTACGGTTTCCCTTCAGCTTCGACATCCTCTAGTCTTATCTTGCCTACATTTCTCCGACATTGCCCCTTACGTATTTTCCCTCAAACATCTGCCATGTTTCCCCTACATGTCCCCTTTCTCCCCTTATTTCCCTATGGTTCCTTATAACTTCCTATATTCACCCTATAATTCCGCCCCCCGTAAGTCCCAATATTTCTTTATGTGGTCCCTGTTTCTTCATGGTTCCCCCATTCCACCCCTATGGAACCCACCAAGAGGGTTGCTTTTGGAGGCTTCCAAAACCTGCCAATCAGATTCAATATTTCATGGGAACGTATTTCTCCGATGTACCCGAGATTTGCTTGTTTCTGGCTGGTTCCATAAGTTCCCAACTTCCCAACCATGTGTTTATATATGCTCTCCATGTCCCTATTCCCCGGAAATTTGCTTACATCCCTACTCACTTCCTGAGTGGATTGGAAAAAAGAGCCTGAACTGTTCTCTTTCCACTAAAACGGTCTTCCCATTAAAAAAAAGAGAGGCAACCACACATGTCGCATAGTCCAGGAACTCATAAGAGAGAGCCTACCGTACAGCCTCGCCGACGTCTTTGCATGATCCCCATGTCCCTCCCTTTTAAAGGCCCTCGCTTGAAGGACTTCTCCACCAGCTCCAAGAAGCGCGGGCCCATGGACTCCTCCAGCGCCGCCTCCCTCGGGTCACCCGCGGCCCCGATGGTTCGCCCCGTGTGGCACCCGGACGTCCCCCCGTTGTTTCACCCGTTGCACCATGGGACACATTTGGAAGAAACCGAAAACCAGGTGTAGAAAATGGGTGTTTCTCAAAATAGTCCCTCAAAATGGTGGGTTTTCCATTTAAGTGTTTCTTGAGGGTACCCTTTCTAAGGATTGGTATGAAAGGGACAAAGGGAAACCGGCCCATTCCCTAAATTGGCAAGGGGTTCCTTGGCGGCGTGGTCAAAAGCCATTTTCAGAAACTCCCAATTAGGACAAAAGGCGTGTATAGTCGCATGTATAGTCGCGTGTATAGTCGCGTGTATAGTCGCGTGTATACTCGCGTGTATAGTCGCGTGTATAGTCGCGCGTGTGTGTGTGTGTGTGTGTGTGTGTGTGTGTGTGTGTGTGTGTGTGTGTGTGTGTGTGTGTGTGTGTGTGTGTGTGTGTGTGTGTGTGTGTGTGTGTGTGTGTGTGTGTGTGTGTGTGTGTGTGTGTGTGTGTGTGTGTGTGTGTGTGTGTGTGTGTGTGTGTGTGTGTGTGTGTGTGTGTGTGTGTGTGTGTGTGTGTGTGTGTTCAAACCACACACACACATGTTTTTCCAAGTACACACCAGTAGGTTGCGGTTTTGTTCTGTTTCCTAGAGGCCAACAAAAACAGGTCTTAGCCACAAGGGAGAGCTTGAGTCTCTGCCTGATGGAGGCTGACCATGGCAATTGATATTCATACTCTGGGGGCCGCGTTGGACCGAACCCCTCTGAAACTTGGCTGTTGACTGGCTTTGAAGGAGCCTACCCAGAATCCAATCCATGGGCTCAAAATCATCAAGCTCACGGATCAAAGCAGCACCATTTTTTCTGGCTCCCTACCTCTCAATCTAGCCCTTGAAACTCTGACTGAGGGCCCCGACCAGCATTTCAGAGACACCCGGAATTCCGGAGACTCCTTGCAAGCGCTTTTGGGCGACAACACCCCGACTCCCCCCAGCCAATGTGGGTATGTTCTAGTTGGGGGACCCTTTGGTGAAAGTCGCTGACATGGGAATTTCTGCACCAACCATTTTTTGGAGTGCTCCCGTTCAACGTCACCTTGAACAGAATGATTGTCAAACAGTCAACTGAGAGTGGAGACGTTCCACGGTGTTACCCTTGATAAAGGCTCCGCACACGGTTTAAGTTCGGGCTGGGGCCCCGCCAAACCCGTGTCTCAAGTACTGCCCCTTACTTGGGACTCCCTGTCTCTTTTGACAACTTGACAGTAATCCCCAAAGGAAATCCTACCTTTTTGGGTGCTGGTTTGACCCCTACATGTTCAGAGTTGTTGTTGCTTTTGTCTGGCAAGTGCTCAGACAACCCGCTCGCAAACAGGGCTCCAAAACTTAGCACTCCTGGCAGCTTACCAGTCAGAGACAAATGATGACACAAATCCTCTTTCTTTTCGACACGCCATGATGGGTCTCAAAATGGACCTTGGGTTCCCTTTGTTTCCCTTACCACCAAACGTGTTACCACCAAACGTGGTACTCGCAAAGGCAAACCCGGAATAGACCGAGGCCCTGAGTCACTCCTCCTGCTCCCAGGAGGGCAAGCCCGGAAGCGAGCCCTGGGCTAAGCGCGCCATAAAGACCTCTGAGCTAAATCGAGGGACCTATTGCTTCATTTTCCACAGGAAGAGGGTCACAACGCACACCCTTTGCACATTATGTCAATGCATATTGAGCAAAGCGGCTGGAAACGAATTGGGATGGGGGATAGATTCCTGTGGCTGTCAAGTCAATGTCGCTCGGTCCCTGCTTTTCTCCGAAAAGAAGACTGGATCAACAGTGGAGTGCGAGCAGTGCGGCTATTGAAAAGGCAACGCCAGGGCGAAGCCGGTGCCCCTGAATGATGACTTGTTTTCATGGGGCGAAACTGCTTGAAGAGCTCTGTTGAGCAGCTGTCAGTGTATGCAGCCCAGGTCAGCCCTTCCTTTCAATCTGAATAGGCCTTTCCCGGCTTGTGTGAGCATATCGATACCCAGCTGGGTGAAGGAAACAGAGTTGAAACACGTTGCGCATCAACTGCTGGCTTGTGTTCGCAAGTGCTGCCTACCGTCATTCCAGACGACACACAAACAAGGAGAACTATGACATCGCCACACTGAATAGGACCAACATTGTCACCAAAGTGTTCTTCAATGGCATCCCCAAACAAAAACGCAGTTGACATCAAACGCCTCACCCACCAGTCACCGACCCACTGATTAATCAACCAACCCACCCAGTCAACCACGCAAGCAAACATGCTCAGAAAGAAAATCTGCACAGGGCTGTGGCCAAGGCTTCGCGTCGTAAGTTGCACGGGCTGGTTTCCGAGAGACAGGAGCTTCTTCTCAGCCCCTATTCAAGCACAATGAACACATTGGGTGAAGTGTTGCTTGAAAGGTATCATCCTTTTAGGTTTTCGAAGAATGAGGCGTGGTGCGTCAAGGTCCAATCAGTTTCATAGTCGTATCACCCAGCCGGATGCACGTGGTCAAACTCTTTGTGCCATGATCATGGTCCCCATATAGGGATGTGAACCCGAAAGCCGTGTTTACAACAACAGGGCGGTTGATGACCATGTCAGGCTGATTGAGGAGCCCTCCGTAAATGGTTGGTGCCCCAAATAGGTTGACCCGAGAAATTAGTGGCTTTCCTTTGAAAAGAACAGGTATCCTCGAAACTGGCACAGCTGCAACGATCAAACTCTTCACATATGTCGGCCATGGTTTTCAGTCTCTGCACTGATTGATGTTCAAACCCCAACTCAAATTCCGAACCGAATAGACGGGTACACCAAGGATCCCAAGTCGCTTGAGCACCCATATTCTCCCATCCGTAAAAAACGGTCGTCCTTACCACGGCACAGTTTGGTCCGGCCTCCTCGAAGAGGCGGTTCCCCACCTCCAGGATCCAGCGGCCAACAGTTTCCCCGTCCATGATGACCTGAGCGTGCTGAAGGCGGGGGGGCGGGGTCGATAGGCCCCTAGGCGACAAGGAGTGTCGGTCTGGCTGCGGGCATTTTCGGGTTCCGGAGATGTTCCGGCTGTCACCTGGGCATGTTTTTCCCCCAACTGACCGGTTTGAACTCGTTTTTTGTTGGGAGGGTGGGAGAGCGGGGGGGATTGCACAGGGTTCCCAAAAGGATGTGTCCAAGAATCACATCACAAAGGGATCCTCCAGGTGAATGTGTCAACATGGCCAACATGCATTCTGATCCCGCAACCCTGACTGACCAGTGGCTTTCTGAGTAATACATTTCTTAATTGACCGGTTAAGACATTCGGGGTTGCCAAAGGCCTGCCTGGTGTAACTCCTGCTACATGTCGGAAGATTCAATCGAAAGGACAAATTTCTGGCCGCAACTTGGTGTGCGTGTACTCCATGGCAAGTACATGGTAGAATTTCCATAACTCAATTGCTCACTCATGCAGGACGGTTCACTTCCAAATGTAACTGCTTGCACAGTTGATGAAGAAGGATGGCAGGGTTCCCTATATGTCCAATCTGAAAACATCATTACTACCAAAAGAAACTTACTTTGCAGGGGCCAACAAAGGTGACGTGTAAAACCACCGAAAGGGACAGGGGTGGGCCCCTGGATGATCAGGACGAGGATGGCAAGAATGAGAAGAAGAGGGTGCTGATGTTTGCTGCTCTCCTCAACCCAGGCCCCTTTGCCATGCAAAGACGGAGATGGCAGGGCCGATCAAAACAAATACCCAGTGCGAGCGTTTGGATGGAATTAGCCCAAGGGCTGCGCCGCCTACAGCCCCTGTCTTGTACTCGGCAACTGACTCGCTTGGATGTCTTGACAGACGATAACAGCAACCGCTCTGCTCTGCAGGCAGCCAATTATCGTACCGGTTCAGGCGCAACACCCCAGATCCCCAATACACAACTTGTTGGCCCCTGAGGGTTCTTCAATGTTGTGTCTCGCTTGCAACACATATGCGACAATTCAAAGGAGAAAGTGTGTGGCACGAATGCTACGGTCAACAAACACATACCAGTATCTGCAGCGCCTGGAATTTGAAAAGAAACTTGCAGCCGAATGACAAAGCCCGCGGACACACTTTTCTCTCAACCGCCGGCTCTCTTCATTAATTCATCAATCAATACATTTCAAGGAAACAACGCAACAGCTCGCATCATGTTTCAAAACGGGCACAGATTCCGTCTCACCGTCAGCCCGACAAACGATGACCAGCTCCCTGGGCAGGCAGTTCAAGGCATAGTACCGAAGTTGTACTCGGCTCTCCACTCTCGATTTCTGGGCCTTTCCAAACGTCCCGGATCGCGAAGTTCCCAATCCGGACACTACAAGTGAAGCCACCGGTTAGGATCAGCCACTTAGTTGGCCTAACGGCCAGATGATCTGAAGGCAGTGAAAACGAGGAGACTGATTTTGAACACCCAGCTTGTAACAATGAATTTGAAGAAAAACAAAATGACCTTTGCTTGTCACGCAGCTTCTGCCCTCACTTCTCAGCACATTCTTTAGGGGGCTGAGAAGTCAACAGCAGCTGCCATCCCTCGAGCGCACAATTGCAACACATACCGCAGCGTATCTGCCGTGGAGAGAGTCACCCAGCAGAATCAAAGACATGAAAACGCGTGCGCAGAATTGTTTGAGTCCAACCCAATAGGAGCACCTGCGGATAAGCTGCAAAAAGATTCAACAAGCCAAGAGCGAAAGGAGTCCTCCTTCAAGATTCATTCGTACCTGTATGTTCCGGCAAGGGGACCGTCCTATCCTATATCTAGCTCAATCTTTGATGGCTCGATTTGGGCGATGCTCGGTGACTGGGTCCATTCAAGTGATCCTTATAAACGAGAACCCGTGAAAGTGCAACCGCATGGGTATGTATCAAAGTAGGACCCGAAGAGTGGTGGGTTTCCTTTTGTCTTCGCTTTCACCCCAAAACGGCTGCCCTCAAAAAACAACACCCCTATGAAAGGGAACTCAAACAAATACCCCCGACAGTACTTTAATAGACGCAGTCAAACGCATCCAACAAAAAAGAACCACTGAAAACGAACTCCAACTTGTCTTCTCCAACTCATGGACCAACTTGTAGAATCCCTTTTACTTGGCTTGGATGGGCAATTAGGGGTGGGTTTCCACTTACTAAGGAACCAAAGGTTCGAGCACCCAAACCACCAATCCAAACCACCAATCAAGGGTTCTCAGAGTCAGAATCTAACAGGCATAATCAAGATCCTCTTTTGATGGAGGCCACATGAGTCCACCCAATCCATTCAAGCCAGGACTAAGGTTGCGGGCGCTGACTTGTTGTCGCCGCTTCCAACCCAGGCGCCTCGAAGATGCGGGGCGCCGTTGGCCTATCGATCCGGAACCGAGAGCCGTTCATCGGTGAAGCCTAGTCATTTCTTTCAGGTTGCCCTACTTCGTTGGTTTTGTTTTGTGTGTGTATGTTGCGTGTGTGCTTGGTGCTGAGGTTTTCACTACAGTCAAAGCTGGAAATGGAATTATATATATATATATAATATGTGTGTTGTTGAGGCTCCGAATCATTTCAAGATGGAATAAACGGAAGCCAGAAGGATAACTGATAACCGCAACCACATCTCAGAAGGGGTGGTCCTCATCTGGCTTCATGAAAGCAATAGAAAGCCCCGGCTCTTGACCAACCACAGAAGAATTCACACCCCTGGCTGCAACCCGCCAATCCACAGCAAATCCGCCGACAACAGACGGCGTGTTGGACATAAGAAATGCTCCTTACCTCTTTACCTGTTACCCCTCCCCTAACCCCTCTTTAGGGGCAGCATTTCAGACTATTGCGGGGGGGGGGGGGGCCACGTACCACGCAGTGATTCGAAGACGCTTCACTAAATCTGTTCATTGTGCGGGGTGTTCGATTCCCCCCGGGTGCGCTTTCGCATCCTTAGCAGCTCCAGCGGCACATCGCCAGCATCACCTGCATCATCCGCATCAGCGCCTGCCAAGGATGCAGATGATGCAAGTGATGCTGGGGATGTTGCCCATGCTGGTGAAGGAAATGAAGGGGGGGAAAGGGGAAAGGATCTCAACAGCGAAAGGGGGGGAAAGATCTCAGGGAGGACAGGGAGAAGATCTGGGGACAAAATGCCTTAAGGGGGAAAGGGGGGAAAAGATCTTTGGGAGGAAAAGGGGGCAATGGGGGGACAGGATCCCAAACGGGAAAGGGGGGAAAAGACTTTGGGAAGAGAAGGGTGGAGATCTTGGGGGGAAAAGGCCTTAGCGGGGAAACGAGGGAAAGGATCTTAAGCGGGAAAGGGGGGAAAAGATCTTAGGGAGGCAAAGGGAGACGAACTCAGGGAAAAGGACTTAGGGAGGAAAGGGGGGGGGAAGATCTTTCAAAGGAAAAGGGAGAAGAACTGAGGGTTGGAAAAGGCCTTAGAAGGAAAAGGGGGGAAATAAATGATCTCAACAAGGAACTGGGGGGGAAAGATCTTAGGGAGGAAAGGCAGAAGATCTGGTGCAAAAAGGCCTTCGGGGAAAGGGGTGGAAAAGATCTTAGGGAGGAAAGGGAGAAGATCTGGGGAAAAAAGGCCAACAGGGAAAGGGGGGAAAAGATCTTAGGAAGGAAAAGGGAGAAGCTCTCAGGGGGGGAGAGGCCTTGGGAGGGAAAGGGGGGAAAGGATCTCAACATGGAAAGGGTGGGAAAGATCTTAGGGAGGAAAGGGGGGGGGAACATTTTAGGGACGAAAGGGAGAAGATCTGGGAGAAAAGGACTTAGGGGGGAAAGCCCAACAGGGAAAGGGGGAAAAGATTTAGGAAGGAAAAGGGAGAAGCTCTCAGGGGGGGGAAAGGGGGGGAAAGGGGGAAAAGGATCTCAGCAGGGAAAGGGGGGGGGGGAAAGATCTTAGGGAGGAAAGGGAGATGATCTGGGAACAAAGGCCTTAGGGGGGAAAGGGGAGAAATGATCTCAACAGGGAAAGGGGTGGAAAAGATCTTGGGGAGGAAAGGGAGAAGATCTGGGGGAAAAAAGGCGAACAGGGAAAGGGGGGAAAGATCTAAGGAAGGAAAAGGGAGAAGCTCTCAGGGGGGGGAAAGGCCTGAGGGGGGAAAGGGTGGGAAGGATCTCAACAGGGAAAGGGGGGAAACAATCTTAGGAAGGAAAAGGGAGAAGATCTGGAAAGGCCTTAAAGGGAAGGGTCTCAACAGGGAAAGGGGGCAAAGGATCTCAAGGAGGAAAAGGAAGAAGATCTCAGCGAGGGGAAAGGCCGTAGGGGGGAAAGGGGGGAACGGATCTCAACAGGGAAAGGGGGGGGAAAGAGGAAAGGGAGAAGGTCCCAGGCAGGGAAGAGGCCTTAGGGGAGAAAGGGGGAAAGGATCTCAACAGGGAAAGGGGGCAAAGGATCTTAGGGAGGAAAAGGGAGAAGATCTGAAAAGGCCTTAGGGGGAAAAGGGGGAAAGGAGCTCAACAGCGAAAGGTGGGAGAAGATCCTAGGGAGGAAAAGGGAGAAGATCTTGGGGGGAAAGATCTCAACCAAGGGAAAAGATCTTGGGGAGGACAAGGGGGAAGATCTCAGGGGGGGAAAGGCCTTAGAAGGGAAAGGATCTCAACAGGGAAAGGGGGCAAAGGATCTTAGGGAGGAAAAAGGAGAAGATCTTGGGCTGAATCTGTTCATTGCGCGGGCTTGCGTAACCCAGTTTGTCAAAAACATTGGGGTGTTCGATTCCCCCCGGGTGCGCTTTCGCATCCTTAGCAGCTCCAGGGCACATCGCCAGCATCACCTGCATCATCCGCATCAGCGCCTGCCAAGGATGCAGATGATGCAAGTGATGCTGGGGATGTTGCCCATGCTGGTGAAGGAAATGAAGGGGTGAAAAGGGGAAAGGATCTCAACAGCGAAAGGGGGGGAAAGATCTCAGGGAGGACAGGGGACAAAATGCCTTAAGGGGGAAAGGGGGGAAAAGATCTTTGGGAGGACAGGGAGAAGATCTGGGGACAAAATGCCTTAAGGGGGAAAGGGGGGAAAAGATCTTTGGGAGGAAAAGGGAAATCTTTCTCGGGGGGAACAGGCCCTAAGGGGCAATGGGGGGACAGGATCTCAAACAGGAAAGGGGGGAAAAGACTTTGGGAAGAGAAGGGTGGAGATCTTGGGGGGAAAAGGCCTTAGGGGGGAAACGAGGGAAAGGATCTTAAGCGGGAAAGGGGGGAAAAGATCTTAGGGAGGCAAAGGGAGACGAACTCAGGGAAAAGGACTTAGGGAGGAAAGGGGGGGAAAGATCTTTGGGAGGAAAAGGGAGAAGAACTGAGGGTGGGAAAAGGCCTTAGAAGGAAAAGGGGGGAAATAAATGATCTCAACAGGGAACTGGGGGGGGGGAAAGATCTTAGGGAGGAAAGGCAGAAGATCTGGGGCAAAAAGGCCTTAGGGGGGAAAGGGGAGAAATGATCTCAACAGGGAAAGGGGTGGAAAAGATCTTAGGGAGGAAAGGGAGAAGATCTGGGGAAAAAAGGCCAACAGGGAAAGGGGGGAAAAGATCTTAGGAAGGAAAAGGGAGAAGCTCTCAGGGGGGGAGAGGCCTTGGGAGGGAAAGGGGGGAAAGGATCTCAACAGGGAAAGGGTGGGAAAGATCTTAGGGAGGAAAGGGGGGGGAAGATCTTAGGGAGGAAAGGGAGACGATCTGGGAGAAAAGGACTTAGGGGGGAAAGCCCAACAGGGAAAGGGGGGAAAAGATTTAGGAAGGAAAAGGGAGAAGCTCTCAGGGGGGGGAAAGGCCTTAGGGGGGAAAGGGGGAAAAGGATCTCAGCAGGGAAAGGGGGGGGGGAAGATCTTAGGGAGGAAAGGGAGAAGATCTGGGGGCAAAGGCCTTAGGGGGGAAAGGGGAGAAATGATCTCAACAGGGAAAGGGGTGGAAAAGATCTTAGGGAGGAAAGGGAGAAGATCTGGGGGAAAAAAGGCCAACAGGGAAAGGGGGGAAAGATCTAAGGAAGGAAAAGGGAGAAGCTCTCAGGGGGGGAAAGGCCTGAGGGGGGAAAGGGTGGGAAGGATCTCAACAGGGAAAGGGGGGAAACAGTCTTAGGAAGGAAAAGGGAGAAGATCTGGAAAGGCCTTAAAGGGAAGGGTCTCAACAGGGAAAGGGGGCAAAGGATCTTAAGGAGGAATAGGAAGAAGATCTCAGCGAGGGGAAAGGCCGTAGGGGGGAAAGGGGGGAACGGATCTCAACAGGGAAAGGGAGGGGGGAAAGATCTCAGTGAGGAAAGGGAGAAGGTCCCAGGCAGGGAAGAGGGCTTAGGGGGGAAAGGGGGAAAGGATCTCAACAGGGAAAGGGGGCAAAGGATCTTAGGGAGGAAAAGGGAGAAGATCTGAAAAGGGCTTAGGGGGAAAAGGGGGAAAGGAGCTCAACAGCGAAAGGTGGGAGAAGATCCTAGGGAGGAAAAGGGAGAAGATCTTGGGGGGAAAGGGGGAAAGGATCTCAACCAAGGGAAAAGATCTTGGGGAGGACAACGGGAAAAGATCTCAGGGGGGGAAAGGCCTTAGGGGGGAAAGGATCTCAACAGGGAAAGGGGGCAAAGGATCTTAGGGAGGAAAAGGGGGAAGATCTTGGGGGGGAAAACGCCTTAGGGGGGAAAGGGCGGGAAAGGATCTCAACAAGGAAAGGGGGGAAAAGATCTTAGGAAGGAAAAGGGGGAAGATCGCGGGGGGAAAAACGGCCTTAGGGGGGAAAGGAGGGAAAGGAGAAAGGGCCTTAGGGGGGGAAAGGGGGAATGGATCTCAACAGGGAAAGGTGGCAAAAGATCTTAGGGAGGAAAAGGGAGAAGATCTCAGGGGGGGAAAGGCCTTAGGGGGGAAAGGGGGGAAAGGATCTGAGCAGGGAAAGGGGGGGAAAGATCTTAGGGAGGAAAGAGAGAAGATCTGGGGGCAAAGGCCTTAGGGGGGAAAGGGGAGAAATGATCTCAACAGGGAAAGGGGTGGAAAAGATCTTAGGGAGGAACGGGAGAAGATCTGGGGGAAAAAAGGCCAACAGGGAAAGGGGGGAAAGATCTAAGGAAGGAAAAGGGAGAAGCTCTCAGGGGGGGGAAAGGCCTTGGGAGGGAAAGGGGGGAAAGGATCTCAACAGGGAAAGGGGGGAAAGGATCTCAACAGGGAGAGGGGGGAAAACATCTTAGGGAGGAAAGGGAGACGATCTGGGAGAAAAGGACTTAGGGGGCAAAGCCCAACAGGGAAAGGGGGGAAAAGATCTTAGGAAGGAAAAGGGAGAAGCTCTCAGGGGGGGGAAAGGCCTTAGGGTGGAAAGGGGGAAAAGGTTCTCAGCAGGGAAAGGGGGGGGGGGAAGATCTTAGGGAGGAAAGGCAGAAGATCTGGGGACAAAGGCCTTAGGGGGGAAAGGGGAGAAATGATCTCAACAGGGAAAGGGGTGGAAAAGATCTTAGGGAGGAAAGGGAGAAGATCTGGGGGAAAAAAGGCCAACAGGGAAAGGGGGGAAAGATCTCAGGAAGGAAAAGGGAGAAGGGGTGGAAAAGATCTTAGGGAGGAAAGGGAGAAGATCTGGGGGAAAAAAAGGCCAACAGGGAAAGGGGGGAAAGATCTCAGGAAGGAAAAGGGAGAAGCTCTCAGGGGGGGGAAAGGCCTGAGGGGGGAAAGGCTGGGAAGGATCTCAACAGGGAAAGGGGGGAAACAATCTTAGGGAGGAAAAGGGAGAAGATCTGGAAAGGCCTTAAAGGGAAGGGGGGAAAGGATCTCAACAGGGAAAGGGGGCAAAGGATCTTAAGGAGGAATAGGGAGAAGATCTCCGCGGGGGGAAAGGCCGTAGGGGGGAAAGAGGGGAACGGATCTCAACAGGGAAAGGGGGGGAAAGATCTCAGTGAGGAAAGGGAGAAGATCCCAGGCAGGGAAAAGGCCTTAGGGGGGAAAGGGGGCAAGGATCTCAACAGGGAAAGGGGGCAAAGGATCTTCGGGAGGAAAAGGAAGAAGATCTGAAAAGGCCTTAGGGGGAAAAGGGGGAAAGGAGCTCAACAGGGAAAGGTGGGAGAGGATCCTAGGGAGGAAAAGGGAGAAGATCTTGGGGGAAAAGGGGGAAAGGATCTCAACCAAGGGAAAAGATCTTGGGGAGGACAAGGGAGAAGATCTCAGGGGGGGAAAGGCCTTAGGGGGGAAAGAGGGGAAAGGACCTCAACAGGGACAGGGGGCAAAGGATCTTAGGGAGGAAAAGGGAGAAGATCTTGGGGGGGAAAGCGCCTTAGGGGGGAAAGGGCGGGAAAGGATCTCAACAAGGAAAGAGGGGAAAAGATCTTAGGAAGGAAAAGGGGGAAGATCGCGGGGGGAAAAAAGGCCTTAGGGGGGAAAGGAGGGAAAGGATCTCAACAGGGAGAGGGGGGAAAACATCGTAGGGAGGAAAAGGGAAAAACTCAGAGGGAGAAAGGGCCTTAGGGGGGAAAGGGGGAATGGATCTCAACAGGGAAAAATTGCAAAAGATCTTAGGGAGGAAAAGGGAGAAGATCTCAGGGGGGGAAAGGCCTTAGGGGGGAAAGGGGGGAAAGGATCTGAGCAGGGAAAGGGGGGGAAAGATCTTAGGGAGGAAAGGGAGAAGATCTGGGGGCAAAGGCCGTAGGGGGGAAAGGGGAGAAATGATCTCAACAGGGAAAGGGGTGGAAAAGATCTTAAGGAGGAAAGGGAGAAGATCTGGGGGAAAAAAGGCCAACAGGGAAAGGGGGGAAAAGATCTTGGGGAGGACAAGGGAGAAGATCTCAGGGGGGGAAAAGGCCTGAGGGGGGAAAGGTTGGGAAGGATCTCAACAGGGAAAGGGGGGAAACAATCTTAGGAAGGAAAAGGGAGAAGATCTGGAAAGGCCTTAAAGGGAAGGGGGGAAAGGATCTCAACAGGGAAAGGGGGCAAAGGATCTTAAGGAGGAATAGGGAGAAGATCTCAGCGGGGGGAAAGGCTGTAGGGGGGAAAGGGGGGAAAGGATCTCAACAGGGAAAGGGGGGGAAAGATCTCAGGGAGGACAGGGGACAAAATGCCTTAAGGGGGAAAGGGGGGAAAAGATCTTTGGGAGGACAGGGAGAAGATCTGGGGACAAAATGCCTTAAGGGGGAAAGGGGGGAAAAGATCTTTGGGAGGAAAAGGGAAATCTTTCTCGGGGGGAACAGGCCCTAAAAGGCAATGGGGGGACAGGATCTCAAACAGGAAAGGAAGGAAAAGACTTTGGGAAGAGAAGGGTGGAGATCTTGGGGGGAAAAGGCCTTAGGGGGGAAACGAGGGAAAGGATCTTAAGCGGGAAAGGGGGGAAACGATCTTAGGGAGGCAAAGGGAGACGAACTCAGGGAAAAGGACTTAGGGAGGAAAGGGGGGGAAAGATCTTTGGGAGGAAAAGGGAGAAGAACTGAGGGTGGGAAAAGGCCTTAGAAGGAAAAGGGGGGAAATAAATGATCTCAACAGGGAACTGGGGGGGGGGGGAAAGATCTTAGGGAGGAAAGGCAGAAGATCTGGGGCAAAAAGGCCTTAGGGGGGAAAGGGGAGAAATGATCTCAACAGGGAAAGGGGTGGAAAAGATCTTAGGGAGGAAAGGGAGAAGATCTGGGGAAAAAAGGCCAACAGGGAAAGGGGAGAAAAGATCTTAGGAAGGAAAAGGGAGAAGCTCTCAGGGGGGGAGAGGCCTTGGGAGGGAAAGGGGGGAAAGGATCTCAACATGGAAAGGGTGGGAAAGATCTTAGGGAGGAAAGGGGGGGGAAGATCTTAGGGAGGAAAGGAGAAGATCTGGGAGAAAAGGACTTAGGGGGGAAAGCCCAACAGGGAAAGGGGGGAAAAGATTTAGGAAGGAAAAGGGAGAAGCTCTCAGGGGGGGGAAAGGCCTTAGGGGGGAAAGGGGGAAAAGGATCTCAGCAGGGAAAGGGGGGGGGGGAAGATCTTAGGGAGGAAAGGGAGAAGATCTGGGGACAAAGGCCTTAGGGGGGAAAGGGGAGAAATGATCTCAACAGGGAAAGGGGTGGAAAAGATCTTGGGGGAAGATCTGGGGGAAAAAAGGCCAACAGGGAAAGGGGGGAAAGATCTAAGGAAGGAAAAGGGAGAAGCTCTCAGGGGGGGAAAGGCCTGAGGGGGGAAAGGGTGGGAAGGATCTCAACAGGGAAAGGGGGGAAACAGTCTTAGGAAGGAAAAGGGAGAAGATCTGGAAAGGCCTTAAAGGGAAGGGGGAAAGGATCTCAACAGGGAAAGGGGGCAAAGGATCTTAAGGAGGAATAGGAAGAAGATCTCAGCGGGGGGAAAGGCCGTAGGGGGGAAAGGGGGGAAAGGATCTCAACAGGGAAAGGGGGGAAAGATCTCAGTGAGGAAGGGAGAAGGTCCCAGGCAGGGAAAAGGCCTTAGGGGGGAAAGGGGGAAAGGATCTCAACAGGGAAAGGGGGCAAAGGATCTTAGGGAGGAAAAGGGAGAAGATCTGAAAAGGCCTTAGGGGGAAAAGGGGGAAAGGAGCTCAACAGGGAAAGGTGGGAGAAGATCCTAGGGAGGAAAAGGGAGAAGATCTTGGGGGGAAAGGGGGAAAGGATCTCAACCAAGGGAAAAGATCTTGGGGAGGACAACGGGAAAAAGATCTCAGGGGGGGAAAGGCCTTAGGGGGGAAAGGGGGGAAAGGATCTCAACAGGGAAAGGGGGCAAAGGATCTTAGGGAGGAAAAGGGAGAAGATCTTGGGGGGGAAAACGCCTTAGGGGGGAAAGGGCGGGAAAGGATCTCAACAAGGAAAGGGGGGAAAAGATCTTAGGAAGGAAAAGGGGGAAGATCGCGGGGGGAAAAAAGGCCTTAGGGGGAAAGGGGAAAGGGGAAAACATCGTAGGGAGGAAAAGGGAAAAACTCAGAGGGAGAAAGGGCCTTAGGGGGGAAAGGGGGAATGGATCTCAACATGGAAAGGGTGGGAAAGATCTTAGGGAGGAAAAGGGAGAAGATCTCAGGGGGGGGGGGGGGAAAGGGGGGAAAGGATCTGAGCAGGGAAAGGGGGGGAAAGATTTAGCAAGGAACAGGGAGAAGCTCTCAGGAGGGGGGAAAGGCCTTAGGGGGGAAAGGGGAGAAATGATCTCAACAGGGAAAGGGGGGAAAAACGATCTTAGGGAGGAAAGGGAGAAGATCTGGGGGAAAAAAAGCCAACAGGGACAGGGGGGAAAGATCTAAGGAAGGAGAAGCTCTCAAGGGGGGAAAGGCCTCAGGGGGAAAGGGTGGGAAGGATCTCAACAGGGAAAGGGGGGAAAAGCTCTTAGGAAGGAAAAGGGAGCTCTCAGGGGGGGGGGGAAGGCCTTGGGAGGGAAAGGGGGGAAAGGATCTCAACAGGGAAAGGGTGGGAAAGATCTTAGGGAGGAAAGGGGGGGGGGGGAAGATCTTAGGGAGGAAAGGGAGAAGATCTGGGAGAAAAGGACTTAGGGGGGAAAGCCCAACAGGGAAAGGGGGGAAAAGATTTAGCAAGGAAAAGGGAGAAGCTCTCAGGAGGGGGGAAAGGCCTTAGGGGGGAAAGGGGGAAAAGGATCTCAGCAGGGAAAGGGGGCGGGGGGGAAAGATCTTAGGGAGGAACGAGAGCAGATCTGGGGACAAAGGCCTTAGGGGGGAAAGGGGAGAAATGATCTCAACAGGGAAAGGGGTGGAAAAGATCTTAGGGAGGAAAGGGAGAAGATCTGGGGGAAAAAAGGCCAACAGGGAAAGGGGGGAAAGATCTCAGGAAGGAAAAGGGAGAAGGGGTGGAAAAGATCTTAGGGAGGAAAGGGAGAAGATCTGGGGGAAAAAAAGGCCAACAGGGAAAGGGGGGAAAGATCTCAGGAAGGAAAAGGGAGAAGCTCTCAGGGGGGGGAAAGGCCTGAGGGGGGAAAGGCTGGGAAGGATCTCAACAGGGAAAGGGGGGAAACAATCTTAGGGAGGAAAAGGGAGAAGATCTGGAAAGGCCTTAAAGGGAAGGGGGGAAAGGATCTCAGCAGGGAAAGGGGGCAAAGGATCTTAAGGAGGAATAGGGAGAAGATCTCCGCGGGGGGAAAGGCCGTAGGGGGGAAAGAGGGGAACGGATCTCAACAGGGAAAGGGGGGGGAAAGATCTCAGTGAGGAAAGGGAGAAGATCCCAGGCAGGGAAAAGGCCTTAGGGGGGAAAGGGGGAAAGGATCTCAACAGGGAAAGGGGGCAAAGGATCTTCGGGAGGAAAAGGGAGAAGATCTGAAAAGGCCTTAGGGGGAAAAGGGGGAAAGGAGCTCAACAGGGAAAGGTGGGAGAGGATCCTAGGGAGGAAAAGGGAGAAGATCTTGGGGGGAAAGGGGGAAAGGATCTCAACCAAGGGAAAAGATCTTGGGGAGGACAAGGGGGAAGATCTCAGGGGGGGAAAGGCCTTAGGGGGGAAAGAGGGGAAAGGACCTCAACAGGGACAGGGGGCAAAGGATCTTAGGGAGGAAAAGGGAGAAGATCTTGGGGGGGAAAGCGCCTTAGGGGGGAAAGGGCGGGAAAGGATCTCAACAAGGAAAGAGGGGAAAAGATCTTAGGAAGGAAAAGGGGGAAGATCGCGGGGGGAAAAAAGGCCTTAGGGGGGAAAGGAGGGAAAGGATCTCAACAGGGAGAGGGGGGAAAACATCGTAGGGAGGAAAAGGGAAAACTCAGAGGGAGAAAGGGCCTTAGGGGGGAAAGGGGGAATGGATCTCAACAGGGAAAAATGGCAAAAGATCTTAGGGAGGAAAAGGGAGAAGATCTCAGGGGGGGAAAGGCCTTAGGGGGGAAAGGGGGGAAAGGATCTGAGCAGGGAAAGGGGGGGAAAGATCTTAGGGAGGAAAGGGAGAAGATCTGGGGGCAAAGGCCTTAGGGGGGAAAGGGGAGAAATGATCTCAACAGGGAAAGGGGTGGAAAAGATCTTAGGGAGGAAAGGGAGAAGATCTGGGGGAAAAAAGGCCAACAGGGAAAGGGGGGAAAGATCTAAGGAAGGAAAAGGGAGAAGCTCTCAGGGGGGGGAAAGGCCTGAGGGGGGAAAAAGTGGGAAGGATCTCAACAGGGAAAGGGGGGAAACAATCTTAGGAAGGAAAAGGGAGAAGATCTGGAAAGGCCTTAAAGGGAAGGGGGGAAAGGATCTCAACAGGGAAAGGGGGCAAAGGATCTTAAGGAGGAATAGGGAGAAGATCTCAGCGGGGGGAAAGGCCGTAGGGGGGAAAGGGGGGAAAGGATCTCAACAGGGAAAGGGGGGGAAAGATCTCAGGGAGGAAAGGGAAAAGATCCCAGGGAGGAAAAGGCCGTAGGGGGGAAAGTGGGGGAAAGGGAGGAAAAGGGAGAAGATCTCAGGGGGGAAAAGGCCTTAGGGGGGAAAGGGGGGAAAGGATCTCAACAGGGAGAGGGGGGAAAACATCTTAGGGAGGAAAAGGGAAAAAATCAGAGGGAGAAAAGGCCTTAGGGCGGAAAGGGGGAATGGATCTCAACAAAGAAAGGGGGGCAAAAATCTCAGAGGGGAAGGGGGCAAGGGGACAATTCCAAAGGGACGCAAATAAGAAAGCAGGCCTGTAATGTCGGCGGCCTGAGCCGGAGGCACTAAAATAAGAGGAAGCTTGCCTGAGTTTGGACAAACAGGTTCATGCTTCAGCCAAGTGCTGGAACAGCTCCAGGGCTATCGGAAAACAACAAAACCAATAGGCCCGCACAAACCTACCCTCACACGGGAGACGTGGGGCCCTCCATGGACTACGAGTCAGTTTGTCAATTGCTCACATCCTCACCAAATTCACAGAATCAACAAAGCACATTTCAAGAATCACGGCTTGCAGGACTGTGCCTTCGAAGTTCGGCAGACGTCAAAATACGGGGTTCCCTATTTTTCGAAGCTTTTGGTTCCACCAATTTTGGGGTAGCCTCATTTTGTTTGTACAAACAATTATACCAGTAACTTCAGGTGGAAAGCCTCCTTAAAGTTAGCCAGCCACCTACCCTCACTCCTGGGCGAGGGCTGGTTGGCGCCATAGGCCAAGCTGTTGCCACCGGGACCTCCACCTGCAAGCAGTCAAGCTCCCAAGGTCCGACCCAGCTCAGCACCTTCTCATTAAGTGTCTGCTTGCGCTCGTGGGTGGGTGCGCGTGTCTGTGTGTCTGTGTGTCTGTGTGTCCGTGTGTCTGTGTGTCTGTGTGTCTGTGTGTCTGTGTGTCTGTGTGTCTGTGTGTCTGTGTCTGCGTGAGCTTGTCTGGGGCCTAAGCCAAAGGCTGGGAGAGACTTGATTGCTGAACCATCATCCGCAAAGCCGTAGATGTCCAATGGCTAAGCGAACCATCTAAACCGCTGAGTGCCAACAGGCGTAGTCACTGCTTGGCCCTACACGAAGCCTCCCCGAAACGCGTTCCATACCTTCGAAATTGGCTCGTGCAGTTGCATAACTACCTTGGACCACGTTCATGTCTTCGACATGCTCCGTGAAAAGGCTTCGACAAGTCATTTGCCGCCCAATGAGTCTCAATGCGCCCTTTCCTTCCCGTTCCGATGCCATGAGCCACGGCCAGAGCTGCCAAAGCTCCTGGTAGCTCTTAGCTCCCTCTTCAAAGGTAAAATTGGATTCCCCCAGCTCCTTCTCCCTTCCGGCCACCAGCTGGCTATTATTTTTTAATAATCGTCATTGTAGTGGTTCCTTTTCGAGAACTCTTGCTGTGATCCGGGTCCATAACCACCCCTAACAACCCTACGTACAAGGGTGGTTTGATTGTGGTACATTCGTGCTGATGACTGTGCCTCTGTAGTTGAACAGCGGGCCGGCTTCCTCCTCCACGTCGAAGAGGGAGTCCGAAAAGGCATTGTATGACAAGTAACCTGCCACTGGGTCCGTAGAAAAACATCCTCGACACTCAGTTCTAGACGGTGGTGTCAACGGAATGAAGCCTCGAGAGTAACTCTGAGAAGCCCTCAAAAACCCTAACAACTTGAATGGACACAAAGCCATGCGCATGCACAGAAGCTTCTGCATAGTAGTTGGCCTTACCTGACAACTGAGCCTCACATGATTTGTCCATCTGAAGACGATCAATTCTTCACGTTGCCAACAATTTTTTGGCGCAACACCAAACCCATGCAGAAATCTCATTCCGTTAGCTTGCATGCTTGATTCCCCCTACCCGGCACAGGGGTGGAGGTCCGGTCCCGCATTCCACTGCTCCAGTCTTCCCAACAAACGGAACATGGAACCATCAATTGCAATTGCCCCCCTTCCCCAGGTCGGGCCCGGCGGCGAGGATGCTTGCCAGGCGGCACATGAAGGTGCAAGCCAGCATAATGCCAGGACTCGCCACCATCATCGAAGACTGGGCGTTGTACTGCTGGCCTCCGCTCAGCCATGCAACATGCGTGCCGCAAGCTGCGCATCGTTGCGAAATCAACCTTTTTCTGCGTTGCCTTCAGTGAAAACTGGAACACCGAATGGGTTAGGTGTGCTCACACACCCAATTTCAGGCCCAGTTTCGCCCAGCTTTAGGTGCACTTTGACAAACAACATACTAACTCTCAAAACACTTTTCCAGTGTGCCTTGTCAGATCTGTCAGATTCCCACAGCGAGGTGGCAAATGAATCATTCCCGCAATCAAACACACCTGATTTGATGGCGCGTGTGGCTGCTTGGCGCATCAAATTTGACCCAATGAGGCGTGTCTCATTTTGAGCCTAAACGTGGGGATAGATCTAACGCGAAGATAGATCTGAGGAACATCGCCACTTCGGGGACCCTCCTGTGTCTTAATCGGTTGTGGTTCAGAGCCGGACGCTCAACTTAAACAACCCTTATTCGTTTGTACAGGGACATCAGGGACCATAGCCACCGACGCGAGGAGCGGCTTCGGAGGTTCATGGGGTTGTTGGCCTGGCTCCAGGTAACACCCGTTTTTTGTTTTCCCCCCGAGGCCGCTTAAAGATCTCCGGGGTCCCTTCAAGAATCCGCCCACAACACACGGCGTGTTGAAATGCTGCTTGCATGAAACTCCGTGGCTGGAGTGGCGGCCTCGTACCACTGGGTGATTCCCAGGCGGTCCCTGTTCGTAGATAAAAGTTCTTTCAATCGAGGCGGATGCATAAAACCCTTGAGGTGTTCGTTTGCCCCTGACCCACTGTCCAATTCAGTTGCACCTCAGCATCACCCTCAGTATCACCAGCAGAATGGCATTCGTGGAACACAGGAACATCAGGTCCAAACAAAAGGCTTCTACTTGTGTTTTTTGGGATGCTTCCCAAATCAGCTGGGAAAAGTGCAAAAAAAAACACCTACAGGCATGCGCAACCAGGGAAACATCCTCGAAAAAGAGGCAAACAATTTCAAACCAAAGGGTCCCTCCTCGTGTCTTGCACGGGGCTGTCCCAAATAAGCGAGGACATTGCAAACAAAATAGTATAGGCGTCCCCAGCTAGGGAAAGACCCTGAACAAACAAAAGGCAAACCCAGCGTCCCTACTCATGTGTTGCAGGGACTTCTCTACATGCTTGGTACAAGCAAACAACAGCACACCTCCCCAGCAACGGGTGAGAACTTGAACAATCGGAGGCAAACCGAAGGTCCCTACTCAAGTCCTGTGGAGCCTTTGCAAAGGAATCAAACAAGAAGCGTCAGCGAAGGGATTTCTTGCATCAGTAGCACCCCATCCATCACTTCTGGGGGCGTCAAAACAGAGGCAGTTGCAAAAAACAACCAGCTAGGCAAAACAAGATGAACAAACAAAGGCAAGCAAAAGGTTCCTACTCAAGTCATAGCGGGGACCTGTCCATGGGAAAAAACAAAACAAAAAGCCAGAAGCGTCCGCAGGACTGGGTTGCATCAGTACCACCCAGTCAAACTGCAAATAGCAATGCGCATCGCCAGCTAGGGAACGCAGGCAAACCAATGGCCTCCGGTGAATGATAGCAAGTAAAAGCAAAACACAAGAAGCATCAACAGGACAGGCCCTGATGCAATCAGTAGAACCCCGATACATCACTTCTTGGGACTTTCCAAACAAAAAAGGACAAAGTTACCAACAAGCAACAACACAAATCCTCAGCCAGCAAACAACAAGGACAAACTGAGGCAAGTCAAAGGCCCCTACTCAAGTTCTGCGACGCCCTGTGTGGGCCTTTCCAGAGGAAATATTGCAAACAAATGAAAACAAGACAGCTTCTTAACTATTTTCTCTGCTACACGCGCTGCACGTGTGAAACACATGGCTAATTACTGGTATTGCCATGGGTACGGTGTTTTTTTTGCTTAACCCTGTCTTTTGCTTAACCCTGTCTCCGTTCTGGGGCTCAGTTTCATTCCCCGGAGCTACTTGGTTGGGACACGCTCTGGACAGTAAGAGTGCAACAGTTCTCGGCATTTCGGCCTTCGGAACCGATTTCCGGATGGGGCATTAGTCACTCCATTGCCTGGCCCCCCGAAAGAGCAGCACACAAAGCCCACTCTGTTTTGGACTTCGGGACCGACTTCTGGAGAATAAAATGCACGAGAAATTAAAGCCACCAAAATTATCATCATTTGACATGCTGGGCCGCCAGTTCGCGCGGGGGGTGTCTCTCTTTTGCTGTATGTTTGGCATTCACAAGTCCACTCTTAGCCATGCACTCCCGCTGGTACTGGCTGAAGCCTGGTGCCTAGACACTCTTCCGCTACAGCAATAGTACAACGCGACAGCCAAGGGCGTCCAGTATTGAGTTTCCATGTGCACCCGCTGGTACTGGCTGAAGGCTTCGTGCATTTTATTCTCCAGCGGTCGGTCCCGAAGTCCAAAACAGAGTGGGCTTTGTGTGCTGCTCTTTCGGGGGGCCAGGCAATGGAGTGACTAATGCCCCATCCGGAAATCGGTTCCGAAGGCCGAAATGCCGAGAACCAACCAGCCAACCAGCCAGCCAGCCAGCCAACCAACCAACCAACCAACCAACCAACCAACCAACCGGGTCGGACAGGGCTAAGCAAAAGACAGGGCTAAGCAAAAAACAAACACCCATTCCGTATTGCCATCCGGCGGAAAAAAGACATAAACAAACAAGACCAAAAAACAGGCCCCTTCCCAAATGGAGTTTCTCCTGTGGCACTGTACCTGTAAAACACATATAAGAAAGCGGCCAGTAATGTCGGCGGTCTGAGCCGGAGGCGTGAAAGTGCATTTGAACCAGTCAACAAGCACCTTTACTACCAGCTGAGAAGCAGGTGTTTTTTTGGATGTATCCTTTAAGGAACCCTGCAAGGGCTTAATTTTGTCATGAAACATCGACATGTTGGGATGATTTACATCTTGCTCAACAGGTAGCACCCAAATCATCGCACAAGGGGTTTCCCCCTTTCCACAAGCAGGTGGCGTTTTGGACGCATCTTCAACAACACACTGCCGGAGTAACTCTCTCCAAGCGGCCCATTTTGGGATCAAAGAAGGGGTGCACTGTGATCCGCGTAATGACCGTCACGTCCTTGTCCGTGCCCTGCATGGTGGACTCTGAGGTTTCTCGGCCACCCACCACGCCTCACGGATCGAAAAGACCGGCCTTGACCCAGCCTCTTGGACAACTCCCGGATGGGAGAACACTGGAAGTAACAGCGTTCCCTTTCAGGAACCTTGACCAACGAAAAGGGCGCCCGTTGGAAAACAAAGAATGGGAAAGGTCAAAGGTCAAAAGGCCCAATTCTGGAGTCAGAGACGCTGATCAGACCCAGCAAGTCGAAGAAGCATTGGAAGGAGGACATAGTGCCCAGCATGAAAAGGCAGTACCTGAGACGAAACACCCAACGGTGCGTTTGGGTTTGTCTCGTGAGAATCGCAACCCTCAAAACGTGTCTGGTTTGGCTTCCCTTTGAAAACCTACCAAAAGTGGGTCCCCCCAACCGTTGTTGTTGCTAAATTCAAGGGGCTGAGCTACACACTGGAGCTTGGGGACATTTGGGGCATTCGCCTGGGTATCTGGGGTGTGGTCCAGGGATAGGTCAACGCTCAGGTGAATGGACAATTGGGAACCCGAATGGACATCCAAATTCGGTTTCAGGGTCAACCCCTTTTGAGGTGCTTCATGGTCATATGGATATGACCTGTGGGATTTGGATTGATATCAGTGAATCCTTTTCCGTGAGAACCTGACCCAGAATCTGAGGATTGTGTGGAAGACCCGCTTTTAGGATAAACAAATGCGGTGCAAAAGTGCAAACCTAGTTGAAACTATTCGAAATCGGGGGAATCTATTTGTTCAAATGGATGACATAGCCGGAAAACCACAGTGTATGTAAAACGGGTTCCCTTCAATCGGCCACTAAAAGCGAAACACCTACCTCGTAGCCTTGCTGACTGAACAAAAGGGTCTGCTCCTGTTATGCGCGCACACACACACACAAAAGCGACACTTCAGGGAGCTGCTCGTTAAACAATCCGCAACATTGGACCTCTTTCTTCCTCGCCAACCTCTCTCCCAATGCAGACCGAAAGTTACATGGACATATTCTTGCAGCCGTCAACAAGGAGAAAGACCACGATCCCAGCCATGATCGAGAAGATGATGCCAGCAAAGGCATCTCCAGCTATACATTCGCCCACTGACAGGAAGGACAGCAAGAAAATGATCACATACCTGCAAGGGCAAACACAGCTCTACTCATCAGCTGAGACACTGAGAACAAGTTCGGTCTGAAATCTTGTGCCAGGGCGCCAGCCATATACGTGCACGGTCTTCACAACTTCTGGCACAGGGCCAGAAGGGTCTGCACTCATTGGTATCAACATGCTGCGTTGTGTTTCGCGCGGGCCGGCGAAGGGCGGACAACCGCGCGCTTTCCGCCCGCTATGAAGGCACTACCGGATAGTAATTGGAGGCGTGACTGGCCCGAGGAGCGGTTGCCTCAAGGCCTCTGAGCAAAAAGTAGGCGCAGGCAAAGGGTTCCGCGCAAAACAACATGCGTGCAAAGCTATTTTGGGTGACCTGTCGAATGGGTTCTGACAAACGGGTTCTAGGATGCTACACATCCTTTGGTGCAAGCTGGAATACGCTTGATAGAATCTGTGTAGGGCATGCTTCAATGATGATTAGCAGGAAAAGATTCACATTGCTACATGCAGCGATGTAAACAAGAAAGTTCAGAGCTCCCCTGAATGCATCCGCGCGCATGATGAGGGCGATGAGTAGCAAACCATTCCCGAAACACACCCTCGAAACACGACTCCAAACATTATGCCAACATCTGACAATATAATATCACATCCAAACAAACAGCCTGCCCAAACTGCAAACGCGACACCTGTCAAAAACTGGCTTAGCTGTCGTCAACCTGCAAACATATGTTTGAGCACCTTCCAAACTGCCTACGTTGGTGGGTGGTAGAAAATGGCTCTTCTTGTGACGTTGACCTTGGATTTTTTGAAACGGGGTGCCAAGTGGAAACCACTTTTTTTTTTTGGGGGGGGGGTCTGTATGACATTTGGAGACAACCCGCTATGGCAAAAGGAGTCCTTTTGTCTTAATGATTCATAGCCAATGCGGAGCGCGTCCGTTGCACAGCCATTTGGTTGCTCTCTAATTTGATGCCTTTCATTCTGGACGTGTCCTAATGTTGCAGACCCGTTTTGGCTGCTTGGTGAAGGGAACGCCACAAGAATCCCAACCGTAAACAGGGCACCCTCAACAAAAACACAGACTTCTAAATGGAAGGGAACCCTCCACCCGGATTGCCATTCTTTGTTGGGTATGTAGTAAAATTGGGGGACCCCGAAAATAGTGGTTATCCTGTCGGCTCCCTTTGAGTCCACGATCACAAGCACACACAAATATACCATTCAACAAGGCCACCGGTTCCCCCTTCCCCCCCCACCCCCGGAAAAAAAAAAGGAAAAAAAGCTGGGTATGCGTTCCTTTCGCCTTCCTTTCGTTTCCTTTCAAAACTTCAAAAGGGGCAGCACTTCCCCCAAGTGAAGACGAACCCATTTCGAGAGCTTTTGGTCCCCGGCCACATCGTCGGAGGCGCTCTCGGGCGCCAGGAAGGTGAAGGCCTGCGGGGCTCCAACGGGCTCCCTAAGCATCACCTCACTTGAAGGAAACTCGCTTGAGATGGGAAACTTAGAGGCGACGTTGAATTCCTCCATAGATGGACAAAACACATAGGGTGATATGTTCCACCAGGCCTGTAAAAATATTTATGAGGGTTCCCACTGAGAACACCATGACCATGACTGACATAGCTCAGGGGCCCTGCAAAAACAGGTTCTAACAAACGGATTCCTATCGCCACCAAATGACAATCATGTGTGAGCATCTGAAAGGAACCCGATTGTTGGAACCCATTTAGGGTCACCCAAGCTACACCCAAACCACGACACCCAGGGTTTTATTTGCGGTGTCTCACTTCCTGGTGGAGGTGGCAAAAAAGTCCAAGCTGTTTGTGTACCACCAAAGTGGTCTTTCCCACAAGATCAAAGTCCCGTAACTGGGGTGGGGTGCGTGCCCTTCACATGCTGGCTGTATAGTGGTTGTATGCCCTGTTCTCTCTAGGAGGCAGCGGCTTGGTGTTTGCAAACCCTTTTAGATCAGTGGTGCGTATATTCTACATGTATGTACGTACTATTGTATACATGCTTGATTTTACAGGTGTATACATGGTTCTACCCCTTTATATGTTTGTTCGGCATGATTACATGGTATGAGCTCATGCATGTTTATTCGCGTTTGTATGCCAGTACTGGCATGGCGATTCACCCCGACCAGCTCAACGCTTTGGTAGTTCATTTGAACACACCCCATTTCTGACAAGGCTCATAAGGTTAGTGTTCAAACGGAATAGTATGAAAAGAACATGTGTATTATATATATATATCACCTATGATGCTCGCTCCCTGGGTTCCGTGAGGGGTCAATTCAAGTCACCACCCATATCGTTGGCAACCCATAGACTTCTCGTCGATTTGACCAAAGCTCATACGGATGGGACCCTTTTGGAGTGCTCCCTGCGTTGCTCTGACAGAGCTCTGAATGTGCTCGCTCAACGAGGCGAACCACTACTAAGACCATCTATGCCATTCATGCCCGAGCGATCTTAGACTGGTTGTCAAACTTTAGAAGTCATTCGGCAAGGACTGGTCGGCCACCGATCTCTCCTGCTAAATCTGCACCAAACTGCAAAAGTGAAGCTACTGCATGAGACAAGCTCAATGTGACGAGGTCCAACAAGAAAATCAATCGCCGATCGCTGCCACCGCTGAAATTATGTGGGCAACTGTACACACACGTCCCTGTGGGTCAAAATAGGGCCCCTTTACTTCGGCTTGTAACCACGAATGTTTCACTTTGACTCATCCTACGAACTCTTGCAACAACTTGGCATCCCTTCAAATTCATTTGTGGAGGCTCTGAAGCAACAGCCACGAAGGGGCATGCATTGCAATCTTCGGAATTGTTGGCCGCCGCGGCATCTTTGCGCGGGACGCACGGGACAGCCTCTCGAGAGAGTCGATCATTGGTAAAAAGCTTTGTCACCTCAGGCTGCGCGATCGGCCAATGTGCAGCGAAGTGCAATCAACGGGATACACTTCACTGCCCAAAGCATTGCTTGAACCACCAGGCGCAGGGGAAACAATCAAATTCACCATACATCAGAGAGCTTTTATAAAGTACTTCAGAAACCCAAACGGAAAGGCAACGTGGTGTTCACCCAAGACACAAACCAACTTGTTCGAAAACACATGAATGACTTCAAGCCCATGTTCTGCAAACGTCAGCCTGTGCATGGCGCTGGTGGTCCTGGCCCCCTCACTAGGAACCGTGGCATTGGCGTCCAAATTCCCAACACAATTCCATGATCTTCCCACCAACCCCAAGACAAAGGGGCTTTCGACCATGGCACATATGCGATTTGCACGTCAGCAAGACGGCGAAATCCTGAGTCGGGAGCGTAAGCAGTGCCTTCCTTTGCATGTTTGTCCAAGACCTGCGAAGTGCGCAGGTCAAAATCAGCTCACGCCACGTCTGTTGTCGAAGTGAATCAAATCCATGATTCCAAATCTGACATAAGGGATCTCCAAGTAAAGGACTTACATCATGGTAAGCGCTTTTGACCCACAGGTGAGCTTGCCATAAAATAGGCAGACAAAACAAGTATATAATTCTGAGATTTGTGCAGCATCTGAATGGATACACTGTAGGCGTACCCGTCAGGACAGATAAAGCAAAACAGGACGAAACGGCCATGTGTTTTTGTCAAGGCTACTCATTTTGGAGTTGGCTGCAAGGAAAACCAACAGATTGGGGGTCCTCCTAGTTCATTTGACACATACCCAAGTGTGCTTCCATGAGGACCAAATAAGAGCGTAGTTCAAGAGCACCATGCATGTGGCCCCTGCAAGAGAACCCCTCCTCCGCTCCTCACTAACAATACATGCATGATCTGTGCATTTTTGATCAGCAGCTTCAACCTAAGCAAAAGCTGTCAAAGCCCTTGAATGGGCCAGGGTCGTGCTTGCATTCATTGGATCTCTTGCAACTGTGAAGTACCCCGCAAACATAGTATGAGTTTGTTCTTTGTTTGAGGGTATCCTTTCCAGGTTGGATTAAATGGACACCAATCGCAAACCACTCATTTTGGGGGTCCCTTATCTTGACACATGTGTATATATATATATAATACGTAGGACCACCCACTACCGTGAGGTTAGAGCACGTCGACTGCCCATGGCTTTGACACTTCTTGTTCTTGACACCTCCGAGCCAGTCTTTTCAATCGTAGTCCCAACAACCCCGCAAGGGGAAGGGGTCGAAATGGGGATTTGGACCCAAAATGGTCGTCCTGTTGGCTTCCCTTTAAACCAACCCAGCCTAACAAAGCACACACCACCCAAAACAACGACAACCATCAAAAACACTACCCCCAAAACCAACGCCTCCACCCCCGCCCCGATGCCCCGGCACAAATGATCACGAAACCCAACATTGGGGTCTCTGAGGTGGCCACGAAGGTCTTTGGCTCCGCCAGCTGCTGGTTCTGCGCGAATTCGAGGTACCCTTCGGGTCATTTAGTGGGAAACCAAGAGGAAACATGGATATGAACTTCAAGTGGTTGGACCCCGGTAGACATCAAATTCCGAGATTTGCGTCCAACCACTTTTGAGGAGTCCCCATTTAAAACTCCATTGCTCAAAATCAGGGCCTTTGTGGTACGCCTTTGCAAGGCGGCAAAAAAGGCAGCACCAGGGGCCAAAACGGAACCGGCCATATTTTTGGCAACACCCCAATCAACCTGGTAGATTAATGTGGGGTGTTTCCCAAAAAAAGGTGAAGAGTTCCCTCTAAATTTGAACACCTCCTATTCATCAACCATGGGGGTAGCAATCATGCGTTCCCATTAAGTCCGTTCAAAACACAAAGCCAGCAAGCGTCCAGCTCTACAATTGCCAGGCAGAAGACTCATTGAATTCGTCACAAAGGTGGGAGCATGCGCTCACTCTTTGAGGTGGATGCGACATACTACGGATCATGAAACAAGTTGAGCATATAATACATGCTCAAAGACACATACTGACGAGCAAACAATATTTCTCTAACCAACAAAATCAGGATAGCAAAACATGTGCCTGGTCCCCCACGTCTTGCTACATGAGCATTTGCCTGCAACGAACTGCCACCCAACCTTGGTGCCACTTTCGCGGAGAAACCTGGGGCTGACTGGGGACTTTGCAAAGGCCCCGTGTCGTGGCACTGAAGCTGGGGTTGGGCGGTTGGCCCTTTCATGCTGAAACCGCTGTCTAGCCATCTGTATTGAAGGGGTCCAGGGGATGGTCAATTCAAGCAAATGCTCTGCCCAACCCTACACCAAGGTACCACTGAACGAAACAGCGGCAACTGCGAACGATCCATGAGCTTGTGCACGTCTGTTCGGAAGTGATGTGTCAAGAATCCATTGTCGGCCTTGATAGCTGTCAACATAGAACCGGCCATCTTGCAGATCTGACAGCCATGTACCTACGAATTCAGCATCACAAGTTCCAAATTATCATACACTACCTCTACCTGCGTACCAAGATGGTTTCCACTACCCCTACATACCCCCACACCACTCGGTTTCATTAGTGATTTAGTGGGATGTAAATCCACTATGTATACATCTAATGAAACTCCTGGGGGCAGCTTCGATTTGGGGGTAGGGGGAACAATCTTAGATTCAATATGACCCATTGCCAAATCGCATCCTCGGCTCTGCCTCGGTTTGGAGCGAAGGCTCAATCTCCGCTTGAAGCAGCATTCCTGCTGCCGAGAACCGTTCCAATGGACATGTCTGCTATGATCAAGACTCCTTATGTAGATGACCCGTTGAAAAGGTTTTAACGAATGGGTGAGGATTTTGGACATGGGAAGAAGCAATTGTGAGGGGGTGGGGGGCTGAGGATAGGAACCTTTATAATTGTCTAAAGCTTAAACCCTACAAACAATTTCATGACCAACCCCAGGAAAGTACAGCTCTAGCTATGAGCGGTAACCTAAAATTATTGGCAAGTTGGGTTTGCCTCACCCGGATCTACAAGTGGGTGTTCCTCTTGGTTTGCCTTCAAACCACCCAAAATGATACCCTCAAACAAGTACAGTACCCTGATTTACAAATAGGGGTCCCATCTAAGAGGAAACCTCCAGTTTTTGCTGCAACACCCCCCTAATCATCAACCATTTTGACTACTCTGCGGTTGGTGTTTCAAAGCTGCGCTCCTGATATCAAATTGGCGCCACCTTCTCTTTGGGCATTCTAGGCTTTTCGATAAGATTTGTGACCGATATGCAAGTCTTCAGAAATGCTGCACACCTTGCCTCCAGCCACCTGCTATCCTGAACATTCGATCCATAGTCAAATCCTAGTTGTAAAGTGGTCCACCCAAAACAGAACTAGTGGAAAGAATACAAAGGGTAGCCGCCCACATTCAGACCTTCCACTTACGGCCGATGCCTGCCCAGCCTCCGTTCAATCTGCCATTCTACAATATTCGCAAAAGACATGGCAGCAGAACCACTTGCCAGTATGCATCTCTCCTGGAGCGGCCGTGGATCATGGCATTGCAAGTCGGACTACAGCCATGCTCCTTCGGAGCACGGCGAGTTTGGGGGCGGGGGCAAAGCTGCTAGTCTTCACTGAACCCTGCCACCTTAGTTGCTACCTTGCTTGCTTTGCCTCGCAAAGGAGTCACCAACTCGAAGGGTGCCGTGGTGCTTGTTCCGCCATGACATGTGAGCCTGGACGGCGGCTTCGCAAAAATGCTGCTGCGGCCCGCGGTGCAAGGATAGAAAAAAGAAAACTAAAGAGGTAGCCAGCGAGACACCTTGCAAATGCCTGCACCTGAAGTTTGGTCGTTTAAGGCTTGAACAATCCTTAAGTAAGGCATCAAATTTGCAAGCGATCGGAACTACAATTACTAGACCCACCTACCAAATGATTTAAATGTTGCAATCTTCTCCGTGCCTGGGTATGGCCCAAGTTGAAAAGACGGGCATGAGCTATATGATATGCCCATGATCCACCCAGCTGGCTCTGGTGGATTTGGGGCCAAGAAAAGTACCAGCTGAAGTGAAGAGCGCCTTCATGAAAGGGGTAAACCGTCCCCACCTGCCATCAACCACGGATTTATCAGGGTTCCCCCGCCTTAATTAACGGGGAATCCTGCAACTTGATTTGTCAAATAGGGGGAACTCTTGTTGATTCGTGGCGTTCCCCTCAGATCAACGTGAACACTGAAAAATCAGCTCCCCGCTAATTTGTGGTTTGGATTGGTGATTTGGAGGTTCGGTGGTGTTTTTCCCTTTACCCCCTACCAGAACCAAACTCACCACCAATTTCAATGACAATTTGGGGCTGCCTGAGAAAATAAACCCCACAAATAATACATTTTGGTCCCAAACCTACGAAACAAAAGGGCCGCCGCTCTCCTCTTTTCACGTCTGTGTTTCTGAGCCAGCCGGTCAGCTGGGAAAATCGTGAAGGCTCAGCACCTGCGAGAGACCCCGGGAGTGACATGCTGAACAAATGTCCCGCGTGGTTCAACAAGGCACATGCCAACCAAAACTTCTAAATGAACAGCCCTAAAATTCCAACCACTTGAGTGCGGGGCCATGCAAAGGACCTCGGGATTCTACACGAATAGGCAGCCCTTGAAGCACTGACTCGGTTAGCAAAGCCTCAGCCCTGGGCCTGGCGAATGCGACTCGTAAGAACGGCAGCTAGACAAAACGCCTCGTCCGTTGATCAGAGTCCGAGCATTGGTCTACAAGACATCTCAAGGGGTTGATAAGTATCACTCGGTTCTCCAAGGCAAAGATATCTTCTTGTTTTGTCCGTGGTACACATGGTCTGACATGTTTGGCACTAGGTGTGTCCTGCGACTGAACACTTGAACTGAGCTTCTCAAAACCTGACGTAAATTTGACCTTGTTCATGAACTCGGGGCCAAACCGGGCATGCGCGCCAGGTAAGGCCTCATCCACCCGACAATCTCTCCATCAGGCGATCAGCCTCCCGCGCGTACCTCCACCAACAAGCTGGGGCTCCCGCTTTTTGGGGCGGCTCCAAAAAATTGCAAGGGAAGCAAACGAAGACTCACTGTGAGATTAGCCCACTGTGCGTGTCTCTCAACATCAAGAAAAGGGGCTCACCAAACAAAAAAGAGGTGTTCCTTCGCTCTGTCGCGGGTGGCGCTAGGCTATTGTGCGGGGCGCGGCGCTCGCCGAAAGATCAATGTACAACTCGCGGTACCTAACATGCATTAAAGCCCTTCGGTCGCCGCAAGGTGGGCGGCCATTGCTCACGGGGTGAACGAGGTCAGGCCGACAATTCAACGAAACAGCATGTTGAACGCAGTACTGGCCAGATGCCTGTGGCCAGCCATCGTCATGACGAACCTCAACAGGAACGTGCAATAGGGCGAGTGTGGTCCATGTCATGCAATGAGCACAGCCTCGTTACCTACAAGGGAGCAGCTCAATTGAGCCGGTTGAAAAGCCGAAGATATAGCTGCGGCCCTAAAGAGTGAAAGGAGTGTTGCACAGAGCGAGCACAATGGTGCTATGCAACTATATTGTACGCCAAGTCCGCCACCACTTTGACCACACTGCCTGCGCAACTCACCCAAAGGCTCCACGACCAGAGTACTGCAGCTGGGTCAAAGCCTGGATCCTACCAAAAAACTTGCATCATGCGCTGCAAGGCAGTACCAGGGGGCAAATCAGTTGGGAGGCCTTCCGCGCCATCAGAATCACTGACACGGGAGCATGGCCGCAACAAATTAGCAGCCACCAGAGAGCGTCAAAGCTCCGACTGCTGTACCCCACTAAAGTCAGTGATAAGTGATATCCTCTGCGAAGTCAAAAGATTTAAACGCAAGCACTGAAGAGCCAACTGATGGCCTCCTCTCACAGAGTGCAGCGCTTCAAAATGGACCAGTGACCGAGCCTCATATATCGAAGTTTCTCAAAATAGGGGTCAATTTCCTAGAATGCAGCGCTGCGAGGGCTCCCTTTTGGCCTCCCATTAAATACCAGCTAAAAGAAGATCACCATTTGCTTTTGTGTCAAAAAAGGGGGGCCCCTCAAAATGCAGGGTTTCCTTTTGGCTATGCGAACCAACCCAAAGTGGTAGCCTCCAAACA